>BSBM01001712.1:0-340000 GCA_027924585.1 Larix kaempferi
TATATTTAGAAATATATATATATTTCTATAGAAACATATATATATATATTTTAGAAATATATATATATATATATATATATATGTTTCTATAGAAATATATATATATTTAGAAATATATATATATATATATATATATATATATATTTCATTATATATATATATAATGAAATATATAGAAATATATTTCTAAATATAGAAATATAGAAATATATTTCTAAATATATATATATATATATAATGAAATATATATATTTCATTATATATATATATATATATATATAGAAATATATATAATATATATATATAATGAAATATATATATATATATATATATTTCATTATATATATATATAATGAAATATATATTTATATAATATATTTCATTATATATATATATATATAATGAAATATAAATATATATATATATATATATATAATGAAATATATATATATATATAGAAATATATATATATATAGAAAGAAATATATATATATATATATATCATAACAAAATTGCAAGGTACAGTTATATCATTTATGCAATTTAAATGAAATTTTAAATATTCATTATTTCACAGCTATATTTTTTTTATGCAACTCTGTCTTTTCGACAGATCATTCTGGTAGACCATCTAACTTGACTGCCTCCTTCATGCAATTCTTCTCCTGCATTCATAGCAGCTCATGAAATGATCCCAGAATTGCCACTAATTCATCATTTCATCTATTATCTAGTTGCAATGAAACATACATAACACAACAATGTATTCACACAATTCATCTCAACATGTGCACCCACACACATGTATGCACACTTACAACATTTACATAATCTTTTAATATGCATTCACTCAATGCATAACCACAAGATTTACAAAATCCTTTAATGCATATCCACTCAATGTCACCTTGCATTGATTCATGCATACTATACTATCATGTCATGCATCCCATCATTCCAAACACATCATGGCCATAAGTCGTCACTTGCTTGGATTATTAAACTCATAACCAACACACACAAATGGCATGATATAATTTCATATGAATGCATTGAGGTTTGTAAGAAACTATAGGGTGTAAGGCTCATTTCTTTCACTCACCCACACCTCACCATACTCGGTAGGATGACATTTGCATTCAGGCACTCAGTAGCACATGCAAACCAAATCAACATAGTTTAAACATAGTTGAAGGGATCTTACCAATCCTCCTTCAACATTCATGCAATTAAGCTCAAATAACCATTACTTGCATGGCTCTCATTAACATCTTTGATGTACCTGATCAGTTGGGCCTCTTACCAAGGCTACACAGTCCTTTTTTCCAACCTTTTTATTATGAATCATTACTCTAGTCTTCCCTCTCAGGTTTGTTGGTCATATGTTGTGACTTCTTTGCATTTTCATTCATGCTTTTGGTTTTCTTTGGTCCTACAACCAATGCGAACACCACTAATTATTAACAACCACAATAATTATCTTAAGTGGCTAATTGCATATGTAAAACCTCACTAGCTTTACCAACATGCAACCCCATATTCATGTACTTATGTAATATCTAGAAATAGATCTACTAGTGCATATTCATTTTCCATTATCCAATCATTTTGCACTTTCAGCATTCTTATGCTATAATTTTATGTATATAAAAATCATAAAATATAAATACAATAGCAAGAGAGGAGTTAAGGAATTATCCCTTTCCAATCATAGCATGGAATTTCTTCTTCCACATCATAGATGATCAAATTTCATGGCCTCTTAACAAGCACACAAGGAATCATTAGCTATGATTTTATCACCAAGCAACAATTCAATGCATATACTCATGTATAACATTCCTACTTTCTATTTTCCAAGCATGCAATTCCTATGCTATAAATAGAAATAGTTTTAAGGTGAGAAATATTCCTCTTTATCAGCATTGCCTTATGGAGATTATTCTCCAATTTCTGCTGCAACCATCTTATCAGCTCTATGTTTCTTTCCCTGGGTCATCACAACAACTCTCATTGCACTCTGATCACAATGACTTGCTACTCCAATTTCTTTGAGCAATTCTAGCCAAGTCCAACTTGACATTTCTTAGACTTCATTGCACTAATCAACACTGCAATTTAATTCATTCCATATCCATATGGAGTCTTTTCAAGGTCTACTATATGTCCTTGTTCCTCATTCAACAATGACACTTGCTTTTCTTTACCATGGAAGTACTTTACACAATTCCAAAACCATCTGAATTACCCCATGAAGGTGCAAAATTTCCATTTCTCCCGACATAATTCTCTCACAATACACGACTGTCTTAGAGGGACGACGGGGGTCAAGGGGGATTGCGGGTGGGTCGAGGGAAGCGCCCTCATTTTATATATATATAAATCTTTCGATTCGCGCAATCTGGCGCATAAGATTGACTGCGATTTTTTATTTTGGCACCTAAGAATCGATTGTGAAAATAATGTTGATTTTCCTCTGATTCACACCCTTCAGACGCCACCTACCTTTCTATTTGCGCATTCTGCAAAACGATTTAGATCAACGTTTCAGATTGAGGCGGCAAGTATGATCTATGATGGAGACAGGTTCCGCTGGAAAAAGTAGCAAGGTATTTAACTCCGCAAAGTGATTGTTGGAATACGGTTAAATGGTGACGAAGATCGACGGAAGTTGATCGTGGTGGCGAAAGATCAACGGACCACATCCATTTCGCACTGCAAACATGTACGCCAAGACGGAGGGGGTGGGTGGTTTGCGAAATCCAAAACCACCCTCCATGTGGCAGCACCACATGATTTCGCAAGTTGAGAGGGTGGTAAGGAAAACCACCTTTGGCCATTGTGAAACCACTTTCGCTCCTATTCCCTTACGGTCACCTGCACACCCAGGTCTGACGGCGTTGGTCCACAGTGCACCTTCTTCCCACACGGCTCCTCCACGTCGGACCCCCCTGCCCCACGTGGCTCCTCCACGTCCCCCTGCCACCTGGCATGGGTGGGGCCGAACCAAATTTTCCCAATTTCAAAATTTTGGGTTTTGTGATGGTCTTTCATTAGTCAATGATGGAAAAAAAATCGAAACAACTCCAGCTCACTCCCGTCTCCTTCACTGTCATTAACAGAAACGGATTTTTACGGCATTGCCTCTGATGTTTTCCTGTAGCTCGTGATCTATGGCCCATGCAGCTTCAGTATTGCAACCAAGAGCTCTGATACCACTCTGTAACGTCTCCCTCGCCCTTTCCAACCATCAGGAGGGGACATTGGCCAAACCTAGGATTTCAAATTTCACCCCAAGTATATAATACATTTTTTGAACAAATAAAATGTGTGCAGGACATAAATAAACATGCACAACGGAATTAAAAACCTTTATGCACACATCTACCATTCAATTACACAATCACAACATATAGGCATGAAATAAAAATGCATAAGATTACTTATCTTTATCCAACGTGGATCCAAGCAACTGGTTGTGTAAGAGCGTTTTTTCCACCCAACCATAGAACTTGTCTAGCCTATACTATTTCAGCTCCCAAGTTCACCCCCAAGATGGGATATGAGTCCACCAAAGCGAAGGAAAACACCTATGGGCTTCTATCTCTCATCCCACCACCCATTCTTCTCTCTGTGCTTAGTCAAATGCTCATACAGATCTCTTCAGGGGTCTCACTCAGCCCTCCCAGCCTTGGCTAGTGACATCTCAAGCACCTACGAGTAGTAGAACTCTATGGGTAAGGTTCCTAGCTTTCCCAATCTCTTGCTCACGTACAGCCAATGAATTTCCCTTCCCAAAAACACAGCTCTGTCCTCTAATTCGGATTTCTAGGTTTAGCATACAGTCTAGTCATGGACATGAACCACAATGGTACTCTACGTAGTGTAGCAGCATGCCTGAGAGAATGACAATGAAATGGAATAATAAACAAAAGAGTGTTGACTCCAAGGATATGAGGTAAGGGTGAAAAGACAGCTGACATGTATTCTGACCATAGAAGAAATAGGACAGCGGACATAACTATCACAGCCCCATGCTTCAATAACTACAAGAAGTGACTTTTCCCACCAGCCCCACATGTGCCTTAATGATTGGATAAATAGTCAAAGAAGGAGATAATTGGCTTATTCTCATCACATGGAAGAATTTAGGTGTGAGTTCTAAGGTTGACAAATGGTAGCATAGGATTGGGTTTCCCATAAGCCCCCATCCTCTTCCCCTCTAGTGGAATCATAGCCCATTTGGTGCTCTTTACACAGCCATTGTTGGACCATTTTATTATTTGTGCACATAATATTTACATATACTCTAAATCGGCATAAAAATCCAACCAAACAGTCCAAACATCATGCATGTCTATCCATTCACTAGTTGGGCCTTGGCCTTGAGCTCCGCACTAGGAATTCACACCAACATATTTTCATCATTTACATTTTAATGCAATGGGGTCAAAATCGGGATATTACATGCTTGCTTTTTGTTTCTTTTACTGTGTTTTTCTAGTTTGGCATATAAGTCTCCTAGAAAACAAGAACATATGATGTTAGTGTTTGTTCATTCTCTATTATATGGAAAATCTAGCTAAATACTTAAGGAGTGGGGACATTCATTTTCTAGGTAATTCAAGATGGAATAATTTTGACAACATTTCCATAATACGATATAAATCTTAGAACACAAAAATTAAAAAATGAGTTTACTACTTTGAAAATGAATGATTTGAAATTTTGAATTGATACAAAAGCTTTATTCAACTTTTTTTTAATGGAAGCAATCTCAGAATTTACATATAAAGAAGACAAGTCAATAATACTTTAAATATAAATATCTTGAGTATTATTATTATTAGTATTATTTCAATGTGGTTTACGGCTCCAGAGACTCAGTTTCTCGCTACATCCATAGAAACCACCCTGAAATCCGGAGAACATAGGGAAGCCAAGTATTTATACGGGTAAACCCGTTGGCCCTGATTATGGGGCCTAACCTGACAGTGGCATTGAGTGAGGCCCCCATACAATCTATACATAGCCACCCGAGGATTTGACCCCGAGACCTCCTACTTGCAAGAAATAGCTCTCAACCACTCGCGCTAACCCATCGGGCTAAATAATTTCAGTATTATAATAACTTGGTAATCCAATAATATTATTATCTTTTTAAAAATCATATAATTTACTAATAAAAAATATAACCCATAGTTTCTAAAATATTAAAAACATTGAGTATTATAATTTTGTAATCCACAAATGTTATAATATTTTAAAAGTCAAAGTAGTATTAATGATTTGATTTTGGAAAAATAATTATTATAAATTTAAAATAATTTAATTCTAGGATAATGATTAGCTATTTTTTTCATAGAGCAAGACCTAAAACTATATGTGATTGGTTAAAAGCTCGTTTTCTCCGTATGTAAGAAACATGTTAACATTAAGTTTTATTTGAGGTGGTATGGTTTTTTTTAATGGTGATGAGTCAACTCACATTTATAGTATAGTCTACAAAGGATTACACACTCTAACCTCTCGAGATCGGGGTTGAAATTTAACGTCCTACCTTACACGTCAAGAAATTTCTATATGATGTTTTAATTTTAACATTGCCTTTCATTTGAGGTTTAAATCTTAATTTTACCCGTCATAATAATAGTTTATTTTTTAAAACTAAAATTCATAATAGCTATATGAAACATTGAATGCTCATAGCTACTGTAACCGAATACCGGCACTGAGTAACATAGAGAGGAACACTAAAGGTCAAATTGAGGAAAGAGGCTTGAATTGACTTTAAGAAAATCCATATTGCTAACAATGAGTATATATACATTGAGACAAGAACACTGCCCACAAAAAATATCCAACTAAAATCCCCTTTTGTTTTTATATTTTGTGCAATTCATAAAAAAACTGAACTAGAGACGATGTGGAGCACGGATTTGCATTTCACTAATTTCAAATGAAGCATCGACTAACAAGAGTTGCTATGAACTATTGTACGTGTAGCCTATAGGATCGATATAATGGTTCAAGTGAGGTAATAGTTAATTCAAGTGGCGATAAAGCCAAGCCAAAAAGACATAAACACCTCATATACCAAGGGCGGAGTTTTAAATACTTATGCAATTATCAATTAGGACCATCTTTCATTATAATCTGGGAAATAAATATTAAATCTCGTTGTAACATGTAAGTTGATCTCAACCAAATATTGACATTTAATAAAACTATTATAAGTTCATTCTCATATATTTAGCAAACATCCATTCGAGTTAAGGATCTATCATCAATATGTCCATATATAAATATTTTTAAAAATACAAAAACATGAAATTTGCAATCTTGCATATATTGAAATAAATTCAACCCTCGGAAATTTAGCAAACATCCATCTGAGTGATCTATCATGAATTTGTCAAAGATTGAATGAGATCAAACTTATCCAAATAAATGAATATATTATTGATATTGGTCAGGAGTAGTTATTAATGATGAAAAATCTATGGTAATTTAATGTATATAGGCATGCTTATGCAAATAAATGTTTACAATATTTTATGGTCAACGCATGATGCTAATGTTGAACGCAAGTTTAATTAATAATGGATGTGCTTGTATGGTGAGTTGGATAAAAGGAAAACACAAACACCTAGCCTTATGCCTACAGGTTGAGGAAGATTAATGTTGAAACATGAAAAAGCTTGTTTCAATTTGAATTTGATAAGTTTAAATAGAAAACTAACATGGTTGTTACCTCCTATGTTCTTGAAGAAACGATACCAACCACAACACTACAGGTACGAGTTCAAATACATTTTTTTGCATTTATGATAAAGAAGTTAAGTACATATTAAGTTTATCCATGATATCCTATGTTATTGAATGCACTATGCGATGATGACCAATAGGATGATATGATGTACTAAACTTGGTGGTAACCCTTAATTTTATCATACAATCAAGTTTATAACAAATCGTGGTATGATATGTGGTTATTGTAGAATTATGATGAAGCAATGACAAGTGTAACGAGAAGTGTACGCAAGTGTAGGAAAACTAACACATGTATTTATTTATGCCAAGATAGTGCATATTGATACATTTTATTGTGTCAAGATTATGCATAGTGAAATGGTTCATTACATAGAGATTGTGCATAATGATATGTTTTGTTGCGACAAGATTGTGCTTAGTGAAATTGTGCATAATGATGATGTTTTATTGAGTCAAGGTATGCATGTTGTTATATTTTACTTTACTCTGCAAATTATGGTCAAAATGATTATAGTGCCAATAAATCCTTGGAAGTAATAGTGAATGTAGTATATAGGTGGTGTTCATGACTACATGAAACCTTGTAAAAAATGAAGTAAAGATAATAGAGAGCGATGGTAAGACTCCTTGGTGGAATGAGGTAACTTCTAGTACACTAATGATACAATGATTGCTTTGAAAAAGATAGCTAGATGCTACTAAAAGTTTTTGATCATGTGTTAAAACAATCAGTAATGCATTGCATCTAGAGGAATGTAATTGTAGTGCCCTAGACGGTTGTAGACCTTGAGGGCACCTGTTGAGTGACCTGAGTGTTTGAAACATTAATAAAATAACACTTTGATTTTATTTAGAGTATATTTATGATTACGATTGATTGTAAATCAATGAAATAATTATATATGTGTATTTGGGTAGTTATTGGGAATGAATGATTTCATGTTGTTTAACGATTAACTTTGATATGAAAACTATACATGTGAATGATGCTTAACGACTAGCTGTATGATTGACTATGAGATGAGAATGAAGAAAGTAGATATTGACAAGATGCAATTCTGAGTAGATGAATGAGTAATGTTATGAGTAAAACATAAAAGCTTAACAAAGTAGCATATTGATGAATCAAATTATGATTATTGAGGACAGCACTACTAATATATGTTTGTGAGAAATGTGTGTAGCGACACGTGAAACGGTTCACCGACGGACACACACAGGAATATGAAGGGTCGTAGAGTACAGATAAATCACACACGGGGAGAGCGATGACGATGTCGACTTCCGACGGAATGCCATGCATGAGCAAATAAGCACTAATCCGTTTGCTCAAAAGGAAAGCGTGAGGGCGTACGAGGTGGGCCACAACGTAGCTGGTCACGTATGAGTTGGGGGGCATGCAGTGAGAACAGACTCACTCCTCAGCGCCATTAGTCCCTAATAGCGTGTAGACGGAGGATAGAACGTAACGACTCCTAAAATCCCTACATGAAGTTCGTGCAAGTCAAAACGAAAGGATGGCGGCAGAAGGGCCAGACAATGCGGTACCCTGCCGAGAACGGAAAGAGTGGATGCAAGAACTCGACGATGTGGTACCTTGCCGAGAAATGGAAACGATTCATGACTGGACCCAACGGAGTGGTTCTATGTCAGGGAAATGAATTAAGGAACAGGGAGGCCCAACGGCGTGGCACCGGGATCCTAGTAAAAACGATTGCTAACTTAATGGCCTAAAAATGTATAAATTGCACCTAGAGCATTTACTTAGGAAAATGCATTTTTAGTACTTTTAACATTCAAAATTGTTATTTATGCATTTGCACATAAAAGAATATTTTGGCATTTAAAATATTAGAAATGGTTATTTATGCATTTGCACATGAAAGAATATTTTTGAGACTTTAAAAATATTATAAATATTTTTGAGTATTTAAAAATATTATAAATATTTATTTAGGAGCAAAATGGAATCCTAGGCATGGACACCTAGTCAACTCCACCTACACCTCAAATCTAGGAGTTAAGTGAAATATCTTGGGGACAAACATGAGAAAACTTAGGAATGTTGGTGCATCTCCTAGAGAAACTGACACATGGATGGGTGAGTATTATTAAATTAGAAATTTAATCAAATATATATTTATGCATGAAGCGACATGTGTCGCATGGAATTTTCCTTTAAAATGAAGGCATTGGGAATGTGTAAGGCACCCAGATCCTGAATGGCTATCGTAACCTTGGATTAGTTTATGACTTGTTGCTATTGAGGGTTTGGCTAGAAATTTTGGTGGGGGGGGAATCCCAAGCTGAGTTTCTTGATTATTGTGTGTGAGCTCTACGACCCAAAGCTCGGGGGAGGCCATGTGACTGAAAGCATGAGCCTATGGTTGGGTGGCGAAGCTAACGGTTGCTTTTCCAATGGTTAAACGAGCTTTGTTGGAGGGATCCTATGGAAGACGCGGACGGCAGTGGACAAGATGGATCGATTGACAGGTTATGGTTTTTTTTAATTTGCTAAGTTATTCATTTATTTAGTTTATTTATCTAGTCATTATGCTTTCTAATCTCTTTTGTATCAAGTGGTTGAGTTTCAGGTTAAGCAAGAAGGACCCTACAAGAGGGGCCCTACATTTTTTTAGTCGCATGGCCTATACCAAATGTAGGGCCCCTCCTGTAGGGTCCTTCCTGCTTAACCTAAAACTCAACCACTTGATACAAAAGAGATTAGAAAGCATAATGACTAGATAAATAAACTAAATAAATGAATAACTTAGTAAATTAAAACAAACCATAACCTGTCAACCGATCCATCTTGTCCACTGTCGTTCGCGTCTTCTGTAGGATCCCTCAAGCAAAGCTCGTTTAACCATTGGCGAAGCAACCATTAGCTTCACCACCCAACCATAGGCTCATGCTTTCAGTCGCATGGCCTCCCCCAAACTTTGGGTCATAGAGCTCACACACAATAATCAAGAAACTCAGCTTAGGATTCCCCCCCACCAAAATTTCCATCCAAACCCTCAATAGCAGCAAGTCATAAACTAATCCAAGGTTACGATAGCCATCCAATATCTGGGTGCCCTACCCATTCCCAATGCCTTCCTTTTAAAGAAAAATTCCATGCGACACATGTCGCTTCATGCATAAATATATATTTTATTAAATTTCTAATTTAATAATACTCACCCATCCATGTGTCAGTTTCTCTAGGAGATGCACCAACATTCCTAAGTTTTCCCATGTTTATCCCCAAGATATTTCACTTAACTCCTAGATTTGTGGTGTAGGAGTTAATCTTTTAAATGCCAAAATATTCTTTTATGTGCAAATGCATAAATAACAATTTCTAATGTTAAAAGTACTAAAAATGCATTTTCCTAAGTAAATGCTCTAGGTGCAATTTATACATTTTTAGGCCATTAAGTTAACAATCGTTTTTACTAGGATCCTGGTGCCACGCCGTTGGGCCTCCCCGTTCCTTAATTCATTTCCCCGACATGGAACCACTCCGTTGGGTCCAGCCATCAATCATTTCCATTTCTTGGCAAGGTACCACATCGTCGGGTTCTTGTATCCACTCTTTCCGTTCTCGGAAGGGTACTGCATCGTCGGGCCCTTCTGCCACCATCCTTTTGTTTTGAATTGCAGGAACTTCATGTAGGGATTTCAGGAGTCATTACCTTCTATCCTCCATCTACACGCTATTAGGGACTAATGGCGCTGAGGAGTGAGTCCGTTCTCACTGCGTGCCCCCCAACTCGTACGTGACCAGCTACGTCGCGTCCCACCTCGTACGCCCTCACGCTTTCCTCTTGAGCAAACGGATCAGTGCTTATTTGCTCATGCATGGCATTCCGTCGGAAGTCGACATCGTCGTCACTCTCCCCGTGTGTGATTTATCCGTACTCTACGACCCTTCATATTCCTGTGTGTGTCTGCCGGTGAACCATTTCACGTGTCGCTACACACATTATATATTAGTAGTGTTGTCCTCAATAATCATAATTTGATTCATCAATATGCTACTTTGTTAAGCATTTATGTTTTACTCATAACATTACTCATTCATCTACTCAGAATTGCATCTTGTCAATATCTACTTTCTTCATTCTCATCTCATAGTCAATCATACAGCTAGTCGTTAAGCATCATTCACATGTACGGTTTTCATATCAAAGTTAAGCGTTAAACAACATGAAATCATTCATTTCCAATAACTACCCAAATACACATATATCATTATTTCATTGATTTACAATCAATCGTAATCATAAATATACTCTAAATAAAATCAAAGTGTTATTTTATTAATGTTTCAAACAGTCAGGTCACTCAATAGGTGCCCTCAAGGTCTACAACCGTCTAGGGCACTACAGTAATATAGATGACTTGTCAATTATAAGCAGATGATCTAGGAAGGATGATAAGAGTAAACCGATAAAAAAAAAAAAAAAAATTGTTGAAATGATTTACATACATTTTGCAAGATGTTAGTAGTAGCGAAAATTTGAAATTAATAAATATTGCACAAGTGTATGATATGCAATGTTTAGAAATTTTGATGTTGAAAATTTGTTCTAGAAAAAGGAATGAGGGGAATGAACATGTATGTGATTGATATGCATAGTGCAAAATACTTGTTGTGTCGAAATGCATATGTATGAAGAGTAATGCTTAGAATGTTACAATTATGAATTGTAAATCTGAGATTGAATAGTCCAGGAAGGATGCACATAGTAGTGTTGCAGTTGGGAAGGTGAGCCTATGATTGCTTGTAAACGACAATATGGACGGCTAGAAATCATAATTCATTTCTTTTGATAAAGCAATTGTAGGTAATAGACACCTGGTTATGGCAGTTTCAATAAGACCATGGACGAGGATAGCCTCCAATGATATTAAGGGTGAACAATGAATTTAATATGATATTGTTAAGATAAGAAAACTCTCTCACTTAATAACACAAGCATGTGGAGGAGGGAGGCTCCTTGCTTAATGAACGAACCTAATAAACATAATATGCCTAGTAATACTAACAAATGAACCCACCAAGCTAACAAACGAATCTAATAATAAAATCTAAAAGCAAAGGGGGTGTGGTGGGAGGAAAATTCCTCAGGTCATGGACAGATCAAGCCAGATTCGTATTGAGTGCTCAGTGGCCATGTGGCCAGAAATGTGGAATGTGCGGTGTTGTTTATATTATATATAGGATCCAAGGAGCTTAATAAAGCGGTCTGGTTGACCAGTCTACAGTAAAAGTTAAAATTTTGAAGATAAAAAAATAAATATTCCCCTTAAGGTACTCATTGTTGATGGTTGAGGTACAAGTCGTAAATTTCTCTATGAATAAAATGAGATGGCTTGAATGAGAACTAGTGGTTTCGTCAAGAGGTGACCCTCATAGATTGAATATGATAAAGACTTCTAGGAGAAGTATGCATACCATGAGGACACTTGTACAAGGATTGGTGATCCCGACAAGAGATGACCCTCATGTGTGTGTTAAAAGTGGTAAAAACTCTGGGAGAAGTTGAGAATGCCTATGTGAAAACTCTAAGAGTACTTTGGAATATGTGCTTCCATACATGAGGTATTTTTTTAATGTTGTTGTGGAAAATTCATGTGCCATGGAAAGGAATGCATGGATATTTCGTCTTTTATTATGATTCATGCTTATAGTATGCATATAAATTATGCTAATGAAAGGTATTGAAGGTGCAATGAAAAATGAAATGAATGCAAAGATGGGAAGTAATGACTTGGAGTTGTTCTCCCAAACAGGAATTATTATGCTATATATGACAAGATCAAGCTTTATGAGTACAACTGAACTCTAAGGAGTTTCTATGAGAAGGCATAAAAAAAATTATCCAAAGGAAACTGTAACCTATGTTTATATTGTCATCCTCTTTGATTTTAAATAATCATGCATATGTATATATTTTATGTTGGGTTTCTAGAAAAACCTTGTATTGTTTGTTGCAAAGCACATGTGACTAGAGGAAAAGAACCTTGAAGACCTCCAAAAGAGATGCCAAAGGTGTGGATTCCATGGAAATCCAACAAGGATAACTGTAATTGTCAAATAATTGTTATTTTGTAAAAGCAACTGGAAGTTGAAAATAATGTTTAAAAGGATAAGAACATCGAGGACGATGTTATTTTAAGGGTAAGAGGACGTAATTTCCCTTTTGACCCCTATTTTGTTGTAATTGAAATATAAAATGTAATCATGTAATAGTTCATGGAGATGAGCTCAAGGCCAAGGTCTCGCTAGTGAACATTGTAGTATTAGATGAAATTTTGATTTTATAAAGGAACCAAGTACTAACTAAAGCATTGTGGCACTGAATGTATCATGTAAACATCAAACACTGCATAAAGAAAATTTAGTATGAATGAGATGTATATATTTTAAGTAATGGAATTTTTTTTGAAAACTATAAAATGGATATCAATGGGACTATCACTATTTTCCAATTGATGTGATGTGAAATCCATTGAATTTTTCCTATCCCGTGATGTGTTTTATTCCTACCTTCTTGTAGTTATTTTAGGAGGGACATAATCATTTGAATCGAGGGTATTTTTAGAGCAATGGGTATTTGGGGTTTGGGTATGGTTGCAAGTCAATATTTGGTGGTATAAATGACATTTAGGAGCAAAATTTCACTCATGCCAAATGCCTTTGGGTCTTGGGTCACTAACATGTTTCCTTACCCAAGAAGACAAGCTCTTAGCCAATCATATGTAGTTATAGGTCTTAATCCATGACCAAAAAGCGATTCCAATCTATGTTCAAATCCACAAGTCTAATCCATATCGAAATCTATATAATATAAATTAATTCGTAATACATCATATCTTTTAAAAACATTACAGTAATTTATAATATTTTATTATATAAATATTATCTACATTCAAATTACACTACATAAATATGATCTATACTCAAATTCACATCATGCCTATAACATTTTTACACATTATTTCTGTAAATTGGTATTACATAAGAAAGATTAGCACAAACTAAAAACACATACATTGATACATTTTTTTAATAGAAACAGAGTATAAAAGTGTGTACTCAAAAAGGTTGTGCACGTCCATTCATTACAAAACGGAGAGCCTTGAAATTGATCCAACCAAGCCAAACGATCCAACAACAAAGTGCCAACTGTCCAACAATAAAATGCCACCACATTAAACAACTGCCAAACAAATATAACAAGTTCACGTTGGAAGAGGAGAGGCCCGCGGGTTTGACCCTGGGACCTCTCCCCCAAAGACGCAGAGTTTTACCACTGATCCAAAGCCCGTTTGTTGGTTGGCATATGGTGGTTTTAACTTATGAATTGAAGGCGGAGATTGGGGCCCAAAAAGGGCACGTGACACTCCAAAATCGTGCCCAAAAATCCTTTAAAAAACCCTTTTCGGAGCCACGATTTCTAGATACACAGAGCGCGTTTTTGCATAGATTTCAAGGTGAAGTATGAGCATAGATCCCGAGGCAAGTACATCCATTAATGGACATGATTCTTGAGGTGGGAAATATGTACATTCCATACAATTGAAGTAGATTTTTTCTCGATTTACGTGCCATATGAGGCCTTAGGTAAACGTAGTTGACTTTATACTCATTTTACTCATAATTTCGAGAGGAACGCAGTGGTCATGCAGTCTGTTTATGAGTTTGACTGACAGAACTAAGAGGTGTTTCTAGAATTCATATATGTAAGCTTTGAAGACTTAATAAGATCGTCCTTCTCATTGGAAGTGGCCCAGAGACGTATCCCAAGAAGGGTGAATTCCGTTATCATCTGTTGTCTACAAATTTCTGGTTTTTATATTTGTTTCTTTGCTTATGTGATTGATTTAAGCATTTAAAATTCATCTTTTAAAGCCATTTTTATGAGAATTTACATGCAAATTTATGGTTAAAAATATCCTAAAATATTTTCAGATCAGAAACAGAGATAGTTGTCATAATGGAGATTAGGTATATACCCAACCTGGCTCTATCATAGTTCTAGAACTATTGTCTAGTATTTGTAATTACATAGGAGGGATATACCCTTACAAACTGAAATTTTAACAAGATGCAAAAAAAATCAAACAAGAAGTTACCAACCCAACTAAAGAAGAAGCCCTTCTAACCATACTTTTGTTTATGAACTGAGGTTTCCTCTGCAATTCTCATATCCATGGAGGGGGATTCCTGGCAGTGACTGCATTGTGACATCTTGTCCATCCTTATAATTTCCTCTTTTATCACATCCACAAAACCCATCAGTTCAAACAAGTTGCGTTCTAGATCATCTATTCGAGAATCCTAGCAAGTTAACTACTGAGAATATACCTCATGTCATCATTTGACTCCCTGTGCGCTTTGATACCCATGCAAACTGCCTCGTAAACCTTGCACAGGTGTTGTTTGAAATCATCCACGCCAAATTTTAAAAATTCGATTCTGTCTGCGAGGCCATCCATAGAATTGAATGCGGAAGTCTGAGAGGAGGCCAAGTCGTCATGTTGCCCTACCAAAGAAACCAGGGTAACTAACTATGCATTTAAGCTAGACATCAGTCTGTGGATATGAGTCAGATAGGCCTGCCAAGCTGTGAAGGAAAGGCTTCCAAAACCTCTATGGAACCAAGGAGGCAGATAATTCATAGAGATCTTTGTCACGAGGAGGGTTCTCCATAATGCCAATGTTAGGGTTATAGATGAAGAAGAAGACTGAAGCATTAATTAATGTTGAAGCGAGGCTTCTGCCACCGAAGGGACAAGCCAGGGTAGAGCCATGTGAAGACCCATGCGTCCCTTCTGGCGGCATTATAAGATCAAGGGGACACCCAACCTTCCCCTTTTGTTCGCCCATCTCGAGAATGGAGCTTAGGGGATGCTCTTGAATATCCCCCCCCCCCCCCCCAATCACAATATTTTAAAACTCCAATGGGGAGTTTAACCCCTTGATTGGATTTTTCGTCAGCTTGCTTGTTATTTTCCCTAAGTATGTGGAAGTAGAGTACCTCAGGGGGGGGAGGTTATTTGCTTGATTCTCCTATGCATTCTATTAAATCTGGAGTCTTTTTTAAGTATCCCTGACCTCATTTTTTGGATGACGTGTCTAGAGTATCCAAAAACCTTAAGTCTATTGATGTTGAGAGTTGAAATAATTTCCATGCAATGATAGAGTGCTAACCATTTTGCTTCATTGTTGGTTTTATTGTCAAGCCCCCGTGCATAAGATATAATTTTTTTCCCTCCTGGGTCAAAGATAATCCCACCCGCACTTGCCTCCCCTACAGATACATTGATACTAATAAATTACTCATCTAAATTATTTTTTAGCAGTATATATATATATATATATATATATATTTCTCATTTTAATATTAACATGTCATAGTTTTCTTACCATTTATATACTTCAATTTGTATTTATATCATTTATTTGCAATTATCAATATCGTTATGTCTTGATTGTACACAAAGATATGTTTCATAATGTCTATAGGTGCGATAATTTATTGCTTTAGTGGCATTTGTTAATGGTCGGTGAGATTTTTATGGGTTTTACTTTATTTATTTATTGTATTTTGATGAAAAGTTCGTTTCACTGATTTTTATTTTCATAAATTTATATGGAAGATGGCCTTTTCAAATATTTGTGAATGGAACTTTCGAATGTTAATGTGTGGTTGTTATGTCCCCGACATATAGTTTTCGGTTGCGGACATTAGTTCAACTGTGATTACCAATTTTTCAAGCCCGACTATAGTCTGAACATAGGAATAAGAATTTTATTTTTAAAAACAATTTTTAAAATAGCAATTATTTGAACTATGATTGGTTGTTTGAGGTTGATGTTTTCCTCGTTATGTGTTTCCCACCACGTAATGGCGGGCGGACGTCGGCTTGTTTTAATGCTTTCTCAGGTTCAAAGAATGTTTTAATGGTTTGTCAGGGATGTATGCATTACTCAGGCCGTCGTTTATTATAGCCTACCCGTTTGGCCCATTATTTTCTAACAGTACTAAGTCAGTACCGACAGTCCTTTCGAGGTCTTTTCACCTTACTTCAATGAAGGTAATCCTCTCTAGCAAGTTATATAGGGTTATTCTTCCCTTTCTCGATTTTGAATCAGGAGAAGAGACTGGGTTCTATCCTAGTTGGGTTTCTGCAATGTGAGGGAGAGGTCGTTTCAGACCACGCTAACCATATACAATATTAATATAGGGAGGAGGGTTAGAAACCTCCTTTTTTTCACTGGTTTTGAGGTTCATTTTGTGAGAGGGTGAAGGTGTTCAAACCCTAGCTCAAGGGGATGCATTTCACGACAACTCTATTTTGAATCAGCTCACTTTCGTTCTATGGATAATTTCTGAGCAAGTGTCGAACGCAAAATTATCTAGAGGCAATTGAATTTAGGTAAGTGTTACCTCGAAGGCTATTTGTCATATATTGCATATGTTATTAATTTTGTTGGATAATCTATGTTTCATTATTATACCTTGATATTTCGTTCAGGTAATGAAGGAATTATCATTTCAGAATAATTCATGTGTGCACTCGGTTGGAGTAAGAGTTTACAGGTAATATGTTATTTGCAACGTAGACAATAGAAAGAATTGATGACATTCACATTGCCAACAATAATGTTCTCAGCGTTGATGTATTTGTAACATCGGAATGTTTCACTTGTATATTTTATATTGTATTTGTATTTTATTATTGTACCTCCGATGGAGATGTTTATTCCTCTGGTCGGAGAAGTCATTATTGTACTTGGGTCATGTAAATTTATTGAGGTCAATCCTCCCATGTAATTCGGGGCATTATTTCCCTTAGAGACATTTTTGTTGGGGTGTTTAAGTCCCCTAAAGGAGTCAGCCCAGACAACTTTAGTTGAGGCCGACTTGTCAAGTGGTAAAGGTAAAGTGAAAGGTAAAGTATAAATAGCGAGCTAGGCTCTCTATTTATTCACTCGCTCACTCACTTGGTATTAGTGAGAGAGAGGAGGATTTCGCACAAGTGGAGAAGGAGGAAGCTGTTGGAGACCATCTCTTTGTTTTGGGGTTTTGTATTATTTCTCATTCTATCTCTGAGGAAGTTGCGGGGTTTTCTCCTCTATGGTTTCCCCGGTGAAATGCTTTGTGTCTATTGTCTCTTCTGTTTGATTTGTTGTGCATGTTATTCTCTCAGTTAAGATCCTAGATCATAGTGAATTAAATGATCAAAACTAACATGGTATCAGAGCTAGCCTGAAGGAAGGCATTGTATGGCATTTACGACACTTGTTTCACTTGCGACAAGTTTAAAGCTAGGGCTTTGTATAGCAAAACCTAGTCATAGTGGAACTTTCGCTATAAATCAATTTTGGCGAAGGTTCAGGATCTGAAACTTGGACAGGCCGAAGATGAAATTTTCTTGTACCTTTTATCCTAGTTTCAGCCTCATATTCGTTGTACTTTATGAGATATGATCTGTACAAGTTAGGGTTTTTGCCTCTTCCAGAATGAAGCCCTAAACAGGTGACCTATGTAAAAAGGTCATATCTCGATATAGGAAGATCCAAATGGAATTCCGTAAAAAGTAACAATTAGGGCACGGAATGTAATTTCACAGGTCTGAGTTTCAAAGGCCGAAGTTGAAACAGTGACACGTGGCACTCCGTACAAGTTCACTATGTTGTTTCATCCCTAAAATAGGTCATGTTGCGAAACTGATCATATCTCTCTGATGGAGAATCCAATGAAGCTAAAACCTATGGGGTTGGAAATATGACACGTCAGGCTACCACAGGACGAAGTTGCAGACCCTTCATATCCGAAATTTCAGAGATACACCAGAAACAATACAGAACATCTGAAATGGATCAACGGAGGAAATCAAAGAAGAGGAGGAAGAAGCTCTCACTTAGGTTTTTTAGTTTTTAGGTATGGCATGACCTGATACAATGTTGGAGACACCTGATGCAATATTGGAAACCTTGAAAATGGATTTGGAATCCATTCATCATAGATATTAATCCTCCATCAAAATGTTGTGGGAGGAAGGAGATTGAAAATTAGGGTTTCCAAGTAAGAAGACACCCTAGCAAAGTTGGGAGACTCATAGGGCAGCAATGAAGGAGGTTTAAATGGCACTGATATTCTATCATCATAGCACCATGAACCTATATAAGATGTTTACAAGTTATCTACCTTGGATGATTAGGTTTTTACCCTTATAGAGAAGACTACAAGCAATCTCAATAGGTATGACTTGAGGAGATGCATGTATGTTTTGAAATTTGTTTCATTTATCTGATGATTAAGTTTATGATATGTTTGTCTTCATATTATTGAGGTTAGTACAATCTTGATTAATTTTAGACTTGTCTTATCACTTTAGTAAAAGTATGAATACGTGTGAATGATAGAAGACATTCATTAATTAGGGTTATGACACTTATGATTGTACTAATGCACTGTGGTGTTGTATGAGGATGATGTTGTCTGCTAACATGAAAGGTACATCAAGAAAGACAAATCCATATGACCATGATGACATGAAGACAAAGACTCATCCATAGTCATTGATCACATAGAAGCTCTACTTACAAGGTATGTATAATTTGGTTCTATAATACTTAACTTATGAGATATGCAGGTTACTAGCACAAGGTCCCTAAATCATTAAAGAGAACAAAGAAGACATTGTTTGGGTATGTTAGACATAACTAGCAAACATGATAATCCAAGTATGTTTTCCTATATCGAGTTAGAATCCTACCTTGTGTTAGGATATTATATAAGTATACTTTTGTATGATTGATAATGATTATTCATGAAGTTATAAGTTTGATTAATCATGGGTTTATGCATATTATGCTTCTTAGTTTGATTAATGATATGACAAACTAGAAGAGTCCTATGGTCAAATAAGAATATGCATGAGTAAAAGAAGTACTCCCTAAAACTTTGAATACTAACGCTTGTGATAAATTACCTATGTATGAAATGATCATGACCATACATGTTAAGATTATAGGATTATAATGTTTTGATAGTATTGAGATTATACTAATGAATGTATGATTATGTATGAGATCTTGAGGATGACATAATGATGAAACTAATGCATACTTAAGCATGCATAGTGGTCCAGGATGGATAGAAGTTCAAAGACATATAATCATGATGCTATCAGATTTAAGGGAAAATAGAGATCAAGAGGGAGCACACTCCAGTAGTTCCTGCAAGGAAGCAAAGATTGAGAGGGAGTCCACCAAACAACCAAACAAAGATAAGTATTTGAATTGTCATTTCTTATATATATGATTACTTAAATGATGTTGTTCAGTCATGTACATACTTATGTTCCTAGATTTAGTATGTATATTATGCATGTTAGAAAAGTTGCATTAATGAACAAGATACTACTAATACTCAAGTAATGGGTAAGTGGACTATGGTACTGTACAACACTCCATTGCTACTTATCTAGATTGAAATGCGTAGTGCACACTCTTAACAATGTTCCGGTAGAGATGGAAGGCATCTAGAAAGTTACGGGATATGGATAAATGTTGTATCGAAGCATTGGCTAAGATAATTGCATGACTGTATGACTTATGTTTTTATGCGTAAGAATTTGTTCTGAAAACTATGAGATGTTTCTAATCATGTAATTGAACTTGACTTGTAGGAAAAATCGTATGCATAATAGGTTATCATTGAAATGTCAACATGATTTGATAATTATGAAGTGTTTCGAATCATGTAATTTAATTTGATTTGTAGGAAAGATCATGTTCTATGATCAAAAGAAGGACGATGAACACATGTTCCAAAGAACAAGTGATGGATGTTCAACAAGAAGACTTACAAATCAAACGTACTATAGAAGTACAAAGCAAGGCTCGTGGCTAGAGGATTCTCTTAGAAAGAGGGATAGGATCATGTCGAGATGTTTGCTCCAGTGGCTAGACACACTTCCAGAGATCGATTACACCCATGGATGACAAGACCGTTTTGTTGAATGGTGTAATTGAAGAAGAAGTGCATCTCCAGCAAACTCCCAGGATTCAATAGAGAATCAAATGATTGAAGAAAGCTTTGTACGGGTTCAATAGGTACCCAGGATCGATAGTCATTTGATGAGCTTGATGATCACCACGAGTGATGCGGATCTCAACCTTTGCTACAAGGTTGAAGATGGTTTCTATATACAGATGGATGAAAGAAGGAACTCACCATAGAGTTCGAGTGATCTTGAGGCTCATATATGTATACCCATCTGACAAGAGATGGCACGGATAGATATGCAAAAGATCACTCAATGTAGAGTGTGAATTATGTTCAGTCATAGAGGGAGAACAATACTCATATATAGAAAACTCCACTTCAGAGGGAGTAGATCTCAGAGTTAAAGAATCTTGGCATGATTCTTGTGATTAGATATGTGGCTGAGATGAGATGAGATCTTCCTTGGACAAGGGAAGTATGCAGTAGAGATCCTGAAGCGGTTTAGGATGATGGACTGCAAAGCCATGGCCACACCTATGGCATCGAACCTGAATCTATTGAGTGATGCTTCATCAGAGTCGGTTGATGCCATGATGTATCGTCGGATGATTGTGTCCTTAATGTACCTGACAAATACGAGACCAGATATTTGCTTTGTTGTGAACACATTGAGCCAATTCCTGACGGATCTAAGACATGTTCACTTGATTGCTACAAAGCATATTCTGAGGTACCTGAAGGGTGCGATGGATTATGGGCTCAAGTATGATGCGAATCAGAAGATTAACTTGGAGGGTTATGTTGATTTGGATTGGGAAGGCAGTTCCATTGATAGGAAGAGCACTTCGAGGTGATACTTTAGTGTGGGATCAGGTGTGATCTCTTGGTTTAGCAGGAAGCAGTCTTGCGTGGCACTGAGTACAGCCGAAGCAGAGTATGTCGTAGCTTGTTTGGCTAGTTTTGAGGCAATAGGGCTGAGGAAGATACTGTCTGATTTGTTTGATCTCCAGTTGGATGCGACTTGCATATATTGCGACAACCAAAGTTGTGAGAAGTTATCTGAGAACCCAGTGTTCCATGACAAGTCGAAGCACATTGAGATCAAGTACCACTATATCAGGGATATGGTGTAGAGAGGAGTAGTGAAGCTCCAGTATGTTGCGACAGACGAGCAGATAGCCAATGTATTGACCAAGCCGCTGGCTAGAATGAAGTTTGAATACTTCAGAGAGAAGCTTGGTGTACTTCAAATCGAGGTTCCTTCCAAGGGGAAGTGATGAGTCTAGAAGACGCAGATGCACATGGGCTTTTTTGACATGGTGGTAGGTTGGTCCTCCCATGGTCGTTGATGTAATTGCCGAGTTTTTTCAACATGGTGGTAGGTTGGTCCTCCCATGGTCGTTGATGTAATTGTTGTGCCTTTCCAACATGGTGGTAGGTTGGTCCTCCCATGTGTGTTGATGTAAGTGCAGTGCCTTTCCGACATGGTGGTAGGTTGGTCCTCCCATGTGCATTGATGTAAGTGCAGAGCCTTTCCGACATGGTGGTAGGTTGGTCCTCCCATGTGCGTTGATGTAAGTGTTGATCCTTTCTCGAATGGCGGTAGATTTATTCTCCCATGTTGATTGATGTAAGGGTTGTGTGGTGTACATTTGGGTTGTGCTCCATTGACGATGAGATGATCTTAAGATGATGAGGTCACAGTAGGGTACACAAGTTTTGCAAGTGGCATATAATTAGTCTTGGGATGATCCTTCAGGTTTTGCAGTACCATATAATTAGTCCTGGGAGATCTTCCAGGTTTTGCAAGTGGCATATAATCAGTCCTGGGATGCTCCTTCAGGTTTTACAGTAGCATATAATCAGTCCTGGGAGATCTTGTAGGTTTTGCAAGTGGCATATAATCAGTCCTGGGATGCTCCTTCGGTTTTGCAGTAGCATATAATCAGTCCTGGGAGATCTTGCAGGTTTTGCAAGTGACATATAATCAGTCCTGGGATGCTCCTTCAGGTTTTACAGTATCATATAATCAGTCCTGGGAGATCTTGCAGGTTTTGCAAAGGCATATAATAAGTCCTGAGATGTACCTACTTGATGGCTTGCTCGCAGAGATGATGAAGACCTACATGGAGGCTAGGCCTACATCCAGCATGAAAAAGGGTTGGCTCTGTAGAACTTCCTATGACGAGTAGATTGGAGATTGATGGTCGAGATAGCGGCAACAATGACGATGATGATCCAGCTTTGATGATGATCTAGCTTTGATGATGATCCAGCTTTGATTATGATCCAGTGACAAAGACTTGTGTTGATGAACTGTGTCAAGAGAATACCTTCCTAGTTAAGAGGGAGTGTTGATGTATTTGTAACTTCAAAATGTATTCACTTGTATATTTTATATTGTATTTGTATTTTATTATTGTACCTCCGACGGAGATGTTTATTCCTCTGGTCAGAGAATTCATTATTGTACTTGGGTCATGTAAAGTTATTGAGGTCAATCCTCCCATGTAAATCGGGACATTATTTCCCCTAGATTCATTTGTATTGGGGTGTTTAAGTCCCCTAAAGGAGTCGGCCCAATCAACTTTAGTTGAGGCCGACTTTTCAAGTGGTAAAGGTAAAGTATAAATAGAGAGCTAGGCTCTCTATT
Source organism: Larix kaempferi (assembly GCA_027924585.1). NCBI lineage: Eukaryota > Viridiplantae > Streptophyta > Pinopsida > Pinales > Pinaceae > Larix > Larix kaempferi. The sequence goes on from BSBM01001712.1 coordinate 23,446, forward strand.
TATTCACTCACTTCGCATTAGTGAGAGAGAGGAGGAATTTGCACAAGTGGAGAAGGAGGAAGCTGTTGGAGACCATCTCTTTGTTTTGGGGTTTTGTATTATTGCTCATTCTATCTCTGAGGAAGTTGCGGGGTTTTCTCCTTTATGGTTTCCCCGGTGAAATGATTTGTGTCTCTTGTCTCTTGTGTTTGATTTGTTGTGCATGTTATTCTCTCAGTTAAGATCCTAGATCATATTGAATTAAATGATGAAAAACTAACACTCAGTTGGAGTAAGAGTTTATAGGTAATATGTTATTTCCAACGTAGACAATAAAAAGAATTGATAACATTCACATTACCAACAATAACGTTCTATTCTTATTTTTTTTCTGCAGATATAAATATCCTCTATGATATTGGGATTATCCATCGATTCTAGTTCGAACGTCATTGTTCAAGTATGCAATAACAATCTGAAATGTGTATCTATTGTCAAGGGTTGGTGTAATGTCCCCATTCAAATAATTGCATAACAAGGCAGTCCCATCAATCCTACGAATTCCCTAGGTTGGATGGATACATTTGGAATTGTAATAAGGGAGCTAATAAATGATGTTTATACATTAGAATATTTCAAGTATTTAATAAAGAGGTTGAATAAAGAAATTCAAGAGAAATTCTAAGTGGCAATTGGTTTTGAAAACATATGGAGGATGTGGGACCTACACTAGCTTGATTTTTCAATGCCACATGGCATCCCTCTCTTGCCATTTCAAATTCATAAGAAGGCAAACATTCTTGGATGAGTTGGTAGGATCATACACATGGTATTTAACATCATAGGTCAAATTTGGATGTAATGGTAACCTCCATGGAAGAGGAAGAGTCAAACTAGAAGTTTGTGGACACTTGGGCTAGATTCCCTAGCTCCTATGACAACAATGATGAAGAATCTATGACATATTTCAGACCTGATTGCTGACATCTGACCAATATGATATGTCAGGTCCAAAAATAGGCTCCAAGGTGGCGCTCATGGGAGTTGGAGAAGCCAAAGAGACTCCTACTTGAATTGGGAGAAGGTGGAAGGTTGGAACTTGGGAGACAAGTGGCATAATGTGGAATATTTTCTAATTGGAAATCCCTAGAAGCTAATGAGAGGAATTCAAACCATAGGAGGCTAATTTTGGTTATAAAATACATGAATCAAGCATGAGAAGAGCTTTTGATCATTTGAGAATTTGCATTTGTGAAGAGAGAGCTAGTGGAAAACTAGTCTTCTTGCCTTAGCCAATTTCGAGGGTGAAAGATTCCCATCCAAGTTGGTGTGTGGAGAGGCCATTCAGGTCTTTCATGGAGCTTTAATTGATTCATAAGTTACAGGTGCAGCTACAGGGAAGCTTTTTGATGCTTCAAGATCAGCTTGTTCTTTCATCTATTCCAAGTTTTCTCATCATATTCTTGCTCTACGCATTGAGGCGCACTTGGTGAGCTATAGATCTCTTTGGGGGAGCTTCCATTGCCCCATTATTTTGTAATCTGATATAAATGCTCTTTATTTACTTTCATGAAGAGTCTCAGGTCGAGATCACAAGTGGAGTCATGTAAATCGGATTGTTAATGAGAAAATAGTGTCATTTCCCCATTATCTTGATGTATGACAATGAAATGTTCTTATCTTTGAATGAATGAGTGAGACAAGGATATTAAAATTATGTATGGACTGTTAATGATGCATTCTAAGAGTTTCATGTTCATTATCTAATCATTTGAAGTCATTTTGTGAAGTTTCATTGCATTTGGAGAAGAATTGATGCCATTTCCCCCAAGGTCGAACTAGTGATTTTGTAGTTGTTTGGAAGAGGGTTATAACAGGCTTAATGAATTGCATAATGATGCACATGAGACCTTAATATTTTCCCTGAGATATCCCCTACCTCTTTTCAGAAATTCAAGTGGGTTTGGAGGCATTTGTAGAGCCATATTCAGCATTTACCCCTGGGGGGATTTGAACCCCAAATTGCTAGTAAAATACCATACATTGACCAGAATCTTAAAGGAGTTTGCAGAAGTGTTTTAATGGTCTTAAATCATCCTTTAACATCACAATCAAATCTTAATATCAGTCATACACCTCCTCAAAATATTTGGGAGCATTTGGAGCAATTTGGAGACCTAGACATCAAAACTAGTCAAAGGTCGAATTAGGGAAAAAAGTGAAAAATTTGCCATTTTAATAAAATTCATAAAAAGGGACATTGCAGTTGGAAAGGATTTAACCAAGGTGGGTTAGTCACCATAGTTGTTCTCTTAGATTTAGGCATGAGATTTGAACTTCATAGATATAACGGTGGAGGATCCAAGTGGCCTAACCCTTGGTTATCACTGTTCAAGCAAATTATTTGTCCTTATTGAGAATACCCCCGAGGGTTTTATAACTATATAAAATTGTTTAACATAGTTGATCCGAATTTATGTGGGAACGAAATAAAAGAGCATATACAGAATCAAATACAGAGATATATTGCACAGAACATAGCGATACAGTAAACACATATTCTATTAAATAGCGGAAATAGAACAGACTGTAAAATACAACAACTAGAATGGTGGTAGCTATCTCTGAGAAGAGATGTGGCCGTTGTGCTCATTCGTGCCAAGATGAATACAAAACTAGGCTGAAAGGGCCTATTTATCATAAGCATGAGGTAAAGAATCCCAAACATCCAAAAACCTAACCCTAGAAGATGAACCATCATAAAGTTTGCGGCCCCAAGGTGGTTAGTTGAACAGTCAACTTCCCGGGGTCATAACTTTTGCATACGATCTTCCTTTGGGGCACTTGGTAGCCCGTTGGAAAGGTCTATCCGATATTTACAATTATTGGTACAAATTTCTATGTTGGTGGTGGGAGATGCCCCAAAAAATGTTGTTTAGGGCCTCAAAACGGCTCTCGAAGTTCAGGACCCGAAAAACTGCTAAAAATAGTAAATTACCAAATTTGCCAGAAAACTGTTTTGAGCCAGTTGGAGAAGGTGGGTCGCCACCGATATCCACCTGGATCAATAGTCAAACCTTGTTACCATTGTAATAAGTCGTAGATGATTTTTGGAATACTAAATCTTTGCTTGTAACTGAAATCTCTTTATCTCTTTGAAGGGTCGTTTTGGACAGTTTGACGAGCTGAAAAGTAGCGTTGAAAGGCCACACAGATTCTGAAGTGTTATGGCTTCATATTTACTATGGGGTGGCATGTGGAGTGTTAATTTTTATTTGTTGTGAGGTGCGTGTTAATTCTTGTGGTTTAATAAATTATCAGTATAATAGAATAAGGCACAAATACATGGAATGTACTGCTAACACTCAAGAGATCTGGGAATAGTCATGTGAATATGAATAAGTGCTTAGAACTTTTCAAATCATTGTAAATTTGTAATGCACCAATTTCCTAATCGGATAAAGTCAGCATGCATGGGAATTTGAACTAGTTCATCGTAATTGATGGTTGCTTACCCAGCGTGATAATTTTCTATGTTTATAATATTATCTTCTTGATATATGTGTTGTTGTGTGAAACTCTACGTCAGTAGGAAATGGACATATGAGACAGAGCTTCATGCTTATCCTTTCCACAAATATTAAATTTAGAATCCCTTACAAGAATTGGATTAAATGTTTCTTTGTTTTTTTTTCTCCAAATTTCATTTAAATTTGAATGGTTTTGGTTAAAACGATTATATATAGAGATTATGCATTTAATGAAATTGACCTGTGGATAAAAAGGTATGCGTTGAAATTGTTTTTTTTAAAGCCATAAAACTTTGTGTGTCAAAATTTGTTTTGTCGAGCCTATACTCAATATTGGCTACTCACTAGTGGGGAGAGCATTTCAGTTTTAACCTATTCGTTGAGTTTTACGTACATAAATTGCTAGTTTTATTATCTAGTACGTTGTGGTTCAATGTTTTCCATCTTTTGTTGAGGCAACCCATATGAGAGGACGAGATTGAGTGAGGGTGCATATGATGAGGATGTATGTTTCAAAAAATCTTGACCCTTGACATCTTTCAGTATTTTTAAATATGTGTGGAGCAATTTAAATCAAAACTAAATTGTGAATTTCACTTCTTTTCTATGCTTTTTTTATTAGCTTATTATCTAAAAACACATTAATACAATATATTATTGCGTTTATGATGGAGTAAGTATATATAACAAAGGAATAAGGAGATAAATTCAATTTATAATAGTTTTTTCAAATTTGATAAAAAGTTTATTTAAATTATAATTCATAATGTCGGGTCACTCAAATCTAAAACATCCCCCCGTATATGCATTATACTAAAGACTTTAGTTACTACCCATATATGCATTGACTTGATTTTTATTCACCATCATATATGCACTATGTTTAAAACCAGCATAGATCCATCTTAAACCCGTATCTATCAAGCACCGAGAGGGATCCAATTTCTTGAGGTGTATTTCTTTTTTTAAATTTAAACTCGAGAAATTTGATATCTCTTGATTGATAGATCCCGGTTTAAGTTTTAAGTTTTTATTTTATAAACGAACATCGATTTTTTAATTACTTTTCATAATATTTTATTTTATGAGCCAACATGGTTTTTTTTAAATACTTTCCATAATTTTTTATTTTATGAGCCGACATGAATTTATTAATGACCAACATAATATAATTTACTACTTTTTACTCTTTTTTATCACATTATCACTTTTTACTATTAGATGTAACGCTACATCACACATGTAACGCTACATCATACACGTTACAAGATCTCCCTCATATTATCACTTTTAACTATTAGATGTAACGCTACATCACACATGTAACGCTACACATACACGTTACAAGATCCCCCTCATACTGGGCTGTAGAGCGCCTCTCAGCGTAATTAAAAAGGCTTTAAATGTGTATAGATATAATATAATAATAAAGAATAAAGAAATAGATCAATTAAAAAAAGATAAACACCATCACAATTCTATGGAATGTTTTTTGGTATTAATAATGCAGCATTATATATCGATGCATTAATGAAACATTTAGTCCATTAAGCTCGCAACTTTAGCTTGATATTATAAGATAATTGACGTATTATTTACATATGTATAGAGTCAACTTGACTTTTAGGGTTGAAAACCAATATAAGAATTTGTGGTTTTACACCAAAGTGACGAAGATGGTACGTGATTGATTACATGTCTTATAGGTTTATCTTTATCAACTTTAATCAAACTTTAGGAGGACTATCAGGGTGTGATCAAAACCCAAAACATACTAGGCAGGGCATTTTCTTATAACCAACCAATTAATTCTTAAATTTAAAAGTTATGTTTAAGGCATTTACATTATACAACCCTCCATTCAACTCATAGAGTCATGCCATAAAATCTCTACTGTAATAAATTATAGAACTACCCTAAGCAAGTTTCGTAAGGACTTACAAGCTAGATGTCAGAGACAACGTCACAATATGGGTGTATCATTTCCATCCAAAGTATGCTCTTTAATAAATCTACGAAGAAACTATTATGAGTTAAGTATAAGTCTTGAGACTTCCATAGAATTTGTGCATTGGACATATGCACACATAAATATAAACACATGTATGCTTGAGGCACTTGTAGGTTTGAAACTAGTAGATTCTAGGTGAAGTATAATGCAATATTTCATTGCAACAAAGTGGTATAGGGAACTAGTGATGACAAACAAAACACTTGACCTCCTTTCCTCTTTTAGGGAAATTGTGAGTTTGTATCAGCTTCCCAATGAAGGAGAGAGTTGTTCATGTTGACTTCTATCAATTGCTCACTACTCTATGCAAATAGCTCCTCCCTTAACTAATAGCTTCTTCTCATTTCTCCTACAACATATGTTCCCTCACAACAAGCAGGTAGGAACGTCGGGGACATTACCACCTCGTGGATCTTGTTTATTTATTATGTTGTAAGGCATTTCACCTATCTTCATTCTATGTTTTTGTTTCTATTTGTTTTTTTCACTTCCAATGGATATGTTTAACAAACCATGAAAATGATATGGTGAAAACATATCATATTTGAAATCATTGTCGTATTGTCCCATCTCACCTATATCGACTCACATATATTAGTTTCACCTCTTACATCCTCGCTAATGGAGTATCCTAAGTGATCCTAGTGGATAAATATGGCATAGAATGTATATCCTCAAGTAATTTCAGGGTTTATTGGCCTTAGACTTGTGTGACGGTGCCCCAATCTCCTCTCTCGTTCAATTATAGAGATCAATTTTCAAAGACCTTTTTAAAATATTCTTGGAATTTCTTAGGGTTTATTGATTTAGGGAAATCATATCATGGCACAATGATGACAAGGATGAGGAGGACCCAAAATAGGAATAAGAGTTAATGGAAAAATAATAGGAGAAGGATGAAGAGGTGGAGGATGCAAGTTTGAGTTGAAAACACAAATACAAAAGTCTCGGTTCATTGACAATGTGGCTAAAGAAGATGAACACGAGGAGGAAGAAGAAACCCCAAGAAAGAGGCAGCATAGAAGGGCTTCTACTTTCATCTAGGACATCACACTTGTGGCAAGTGACAAACAAGAGGATGAAGAAGAGCATTGTGTATGGTGGTCTCGATGCAATCATAACTTGCTTTTCCCTCATTTTTCTATCTCTGTTAGACATTTATCATCAAGTATTCCATTCTCTCACATGCACTATTGGTATTTCTATATGGGTTTCAACCAATAATGGCAGTGTTTGGTTTTTGTGGGTTGCGGTGGATGTGTTGATATTAGGGTTTGTGGTCAATGGATTTGTAACACCATATTGTTCCAGAACAAGGCCCTTCCCAAGAGTCAAAAGTGTCTGTAACCTAAGGGATATCGAAAGCATGGTTTTATTTGATTTTCTAGACATTCATTGCACCCACTCCCATCATCAACGAGGAAGCTGAGATGACATTTGGATGTATTCAACTATAAGTTCAAGATCAAGATCCTCATCCCTGTTAGCAAACCATTTTCCTCCACTCTTGACATTGCCTTATGGATTCCGTCTGACCATGTAACTTGTCAATATGTCATGTTAGATACGTTATATGTGCATTGGGCCCAAAGGCATTGCTTGTGCCTCCATACCTAAACATAATTTCTAGGCAATAGAATGTTGAATAAATAGTCCTTTGTAGTGGGTATAGTGCAAATGGAACTGTTTAGATCACTATAAATGCCCACCCTCGCTATAGGTATATTCCGCTCACTTTCAAAAACTAGCCTCGCTTCTTAGATCGAATCTTCCCTTCTCGATAGATATAAGCTTCCTGATTCGATTTAATAATCTTAAAGATTTATATTCTTATGCAATTTCAAGTGTTCGATTCATTATTTCAAATTGGTCGAGTTCCATTCCTTATCATTACTTGGGAGTTTCATTCATTCGATTGAGATATCTATCTCTTTTGGCTCTATAGCACGCTATAGTGAGTTTCCTTCATATGCTATAGATATAGTAATTATAAGCATGCCAATAGGATTTCGATAAGCTTACCATCTGAGAAATACGAATGACATGTGGGTACCGCTAGTCAAAGAGAGGGAGAGAGGTGTGCATAGGAAGACGAGGCAAGGGAGAAATCCTTATCGCTAGTCAAAGAGAGGTAGAGAGGTTTGGTTATATGCATTATTGCCTTACAATTTCCTTACATATTTACTAGTATACAGTTAGACATTGGCATGTCTCAGTCAATACCACCGGTAAACTAGTTGAGTGCCTCTGAAGCTAAATCACCAACTCAAAAAGAGGATAACTCATCGGATAAGAAATAAGCTCTCCTCACTAATCAATATGGTTGTGTACAAAGTGAGCGTAAGTAATGAATGAATGATTGTGTTCACAATCTACCCACAACATCTTCGGCAAGCCTCCCACAACATCCGTAGCCTCCTCATCATTAGCAAGCCCCAAAAATTTCCATCAAAATAACAATAGTAGGAAAAATTAGGGTTATAGGCAATAGTATAGAGGGTAGGCAAGAACAAGAGCAGGATTCCAATTGGGCAGGCAATAGCAATAGTAGGCTTAAGGGTAGGAAATTGAAGCATGCCATGTTCCATATGAAATGCTCAATGAATCTCACACAAAATAAATAATGAGTGATATCCTAGTTCCAACTAACATCTATAACATGCAAACTCTTATTTTTATAGCTCATTTTATTATGGGTGATGGGAAGTATATTGGAATTTATGGTGGATTAATGTTGTGTAAAGATTGATTTACTCTTCAATATATCATGTGCCTGATAAATTTACAACTTATCCAATACCTCATTGCAACTAATATCCATTACCCTAATGGTAAGCCTTGTTTCTATATTCCTATGCAGGAGATGCCTAAGCTAATCTATGTAGTAGGTCCAAACATGCACTTTTCTATTATGTACAAACCAGTCAGCAAGAAAGCAACCTTGTAAATATTGGAAATGAAATTCATTACTACAATTTTGAACATGTGTTCCATGAGTTATTGAAAGGGTTTTGTCTCGATTTTGACCATTATTTTCTGACTATTTATACTATCCACCATCCTGGGAGGGGGAAAGTGTTTACACCACTTTCTCAATTAGGTGTATTAGTGTTTAGTAAATTTTTCTATACTACAACATCTAGTATGAAACTAGAATTATGGGACCCATCTGACTGGATTAACTATTTTACACCTAATCAGCTAGCAGATTTACATGTAAACATTAAAAGTGTTCTGATAGGCGATCAATAGTAATATTCCTAATCCCATCCATAATGGTTTAGGTTTCTCATGTAATAGATCATTGTTCATGCAAGATACTTTTCCTTTGTTTACTTCATCTTACAAACTTTTCTAACTAAGGGTGCACCTGATTTTGCTTGTTACTATGACAAGCGAGTCACCTCTTGGTATTTCAACTTTACAGTAATATTGTTGTGGCATTTAGAGTAATTATTTACCTTTGCTTGGTGCATTATTATAACCTACTATGGACGGTAAATGGGTCAAAATGATTCCTATTGATATTGTTGATTATCTTACACCTATTACTTTTTCCTTATGGATTATGGATGATGGGGATTACGACAACGATGCCTTATATTTTCACACTCAATCGTTTAGTGCAAATTATATACCCTTGTTAATGGACACAAAATCAATTTGGTATTGAGTATGAACTATACGCCATCAACAATATGCCTAACCAATGTTGTATTGTTGTATATGTTGTTTCTATGCATTTAACTCACAAGCACATTAACCATACATGTGTCTGTCTATGATGTATAAATTAGGCTACTAGGTATAGTGTATCTAGTCAAAATTTGACAATGCATGGATTTATTAACTATTCACAAGAATCCTGTATATAACTCGTAAGTAATGACACAGTAAGCTACAATCTGATAAGTTGTAGAGACTTGTTGGGATTACCCCCTTAGAGACTATATATTGGCTTTAAACCTACTTGTGAGTTCAAGGTATAGCCCGTAAATATGTCAATCTTCTAATGCTTTGATATTTTTAGTTTTTATGAGTCTACACAAACTGCCTCTATTATGTTGTGTTATATTTGTAACAACTATCCTATTAGAATATATTAATTATATTCCTTGGAAGGTAATAATGTCTTTGTATTATGTCGGAATTTATCCACAATCTTATGTAAGAGAGTAATACATTATATCCCATATTCATTATGGTAAAGTATACTCTTGATATCCATCATTATATAAAGAGATGTTATGATGGAGAATTATATTATCCCACATGCAATATGTAAGAGTAATTCCTCCTCATCTCTTGGTATATAATAGGTTCAAGGGAGTCACATCACATATGTTCAAGTGATATGGTGGTATATGCTCATAGATAGTATCAACACATGGTATTGTGATCTCAAGATCTGCTATATTGTATTGGGGTTATTTGTAGTTGCTCTCTTGTAAGATTGAAGGAGATTTCTGGAGATAATAGGAGACAACCTTCCCATTGATGCAGCCCAATTGGGTGAACCACGTATATCTGGTGTATTATTTTTCCTTGTTCTCTTTCTGTTCTTATTTACTTTGATATGTTATTCATTGCTAAAATAGGTAAGCTAGTTTAGCTAGATCTATAGTTCTAACATATCCTACTACTACTTTCTCTACTTGTACTAGCTGGTGAATTGTGTCAGTTCGAATATAATACATTTTGCTAGAATGGTTAATCTTTTCTACTACTTAGTCATAATGGGAAAATTACACATCCTTACCAACAAGTTAACCAACTCTAGTGAGTATATGTATCACCTTGTCAAGGAATAAATACTCTTAGCACACAACACGCATGGTAAATAGATAATTACAATGTTGTTGACAAAATTGTAACCTTAACACTTCATTCTACAACCCAGTAAATATTCCTACGTGGTGGGTATAGTGCACACAAGAATATGATGTAGAGAATAATCCCATGGATACTGAGAATGTTTCCATACTCTAATTTTGTAATTCCTGTCGACATTGAATATTTATCCTTTCCCACTAGAATGAATTTAACTGCTATGTCTTTACAACCAAACCTGCAACATTCTACTAGTTCATGGGAATGATCATATTGTCCACATACTTGAAGGCCCTTAATAATGGATCTGTTGTAAAGAAAATTATATTATTTCATAAAGGAAATAGAATATATGCAACCCTCATGATCTTTCAATGTGGGCACGCATCGATATGTGCTCCCATTGATAAATCTTTTTAGCAATGGAATGGAATACAAGTTATGTGCCATTGCAAAACGATCTTGCAAGGAAAAAAAGGATCGATGTTCACTACTGAAACATATTTGGAATGCCTTTGAAACTGCAAAACATTATTGGCTTTCAACTCCATCTTCTTGATCTAAACTTGACGAGGGAGCATATTCCTTCTCACAATGCTCTTTTATGGTTGTCACAATGATCTTCTTGGAATTGCAAGAAGTGTGGTCATGTTGCAAATCAATGTTCTAATGATACCATTTATCATATGTGTTCCACATTTATCATTTTCTTCACTTCCTTAAACTTTTTTTCTTATCAACACATATATATATATATATATATATATATATATATATATATATATATATATATATATATATATATATATATATATATATATACATATTTATTTATTTTTATTTTTCCAAATGGAAAAAATCTCTTTATTCTCATCGAATAAATGTGACTCTGCCCACCAGGAGCTTACATCATAGAGTTTAGCCTTATAGGATTCTATACAAAATTGCTCTCAAAGAGCATTCATCATAGTGTCTTGCCTTCAAAGCTTCATGTCAATTTCAAGAGAAATTTACAAAAAAAACTACTCACTTTCATTTACATAAACATAAACGGATCTTCTAGCTGATCATTGCTTCGCCCCTCAACCTCTATTAGACCTGGAGGAAGGGAAAGAGCCATTTTGGATAACTTATGAGCTTCCATGTTCAGTTATTTGTAGATATGTACAAAGGAAATCTTTTCAAAACTAGCTACATGTTCTTTGATTGATTTCAGCAAATGCGGAAGATGAGGAGCAATGATCTGAATTCTACAGTTGGCCCAATCTATTACCATTTTAGAATCACCAAACAGTTGTATGCATTTCACCTGTTTATGTATGGCCACCCTTAGAACAACCCATAATACTAAAAGTCCTACTTTGTTATTAGATGCTTGTCCTAGATCAAATTTTATGAAAAACTTCTTATCTTTTGTTAGGTCTATAAATCCTCCTACACCTCCAAGCAGTGGCTCGCCCTGACTGGAACCGTCGAAAAAATACCATAGGAATTTTTTATTGATCAGTGGACTCGTCAGGTTTCTCTGGGGGATCGTAATGGGCTCATAACGATGTTCCATAACTTTCTGCATTAGAATAGTTACCGTTATATCTGGTGGGATCCAAGCATTGTGAAAAATTGCCTTATTTCTTGCTTCCCAAATACTGTAGACAAATAAAGCAGGGAAAGCTTCAAAGCTATGTACCCCGACCTCTTGCCACCATACTAAGGATCGTTGCTCCAGCAAGGATTCATGGTTGGGAGTCATTTTGAAGTTTAATCTTTCGGAAGCCTTCTCCCAGACATACCCTGCATAAGGACATATACTGAATAAGTGAGAAGACGATTCATCTGCATTTTTGCACATCACGCACACACTCGGTCCATGTAAACTTGCTTCTTTAGATTTTCCTAAGTTAATAGTTTGTTGCTTAATGCCAACCACAGAGTGATTATTGTTTTCAGTGGGCCTGGAATCTTCCAAATTTTTTTCTACCACTATAGATGTTCTCCTGTCACAAGAGGAACTGTGGCAGCCTCATACCCAAGTTTTGCTCACAAACTTCCATCTTTGTTGTTTTTAGTCCAGATAAGTTTGTCAGGATCGTCTTCTTCCAAATGAATGAAACAATTTACTAGTCCGGTTACATGATGATTCCAGGCCTCCGCATTATCTCCAGCTAAGCTCAGATCCTAAGTCAATTTCCAACCAGCTCTACCTCTTGCCTACGGTTGTTGTGCTTGGGAGTCTGCCAACATTACAATTTTCTTGGCTCTTAAATGTGAAATTAGGTGATCTGGGAGTTTGTAATCTTCGCCTCCACCTACCCATGGGTCCTCTCCTAACTGAACACTTTTTTCATCTCTGATCCTCAAGGAATCCTAGTTACCAACCAGGGGGAAAGCCTGAGCAAGGGCATTCCACCCTATAGAGCCATTTTTATGACTTTTTTTAGGTTGTCTAAACCATTCCACAATAGAGGATGATAGACAGTACTTAGAGATCAATGTCCTCCCCCACAGGGAGTTTGGAAATTCTGCTAGCCTCCAAAGCGATTTAGCTGCTAGAGATTTGCAAAAAAGGTCTGGATTCTTGATTCCCCACCCTCCCAAATACTTGGGAAGAGTTAAAGTAGACCATTTCACCAGTGGCATGCCCTCTTCTTGCTTGCTCGTCATCCAAAGGAAGGACAAAAAATTCCTTATTTTGACCAAGATACCCTTTGGGATGTATTCTATAGATGCCCGGTAAACCAGTATGCTTTGGAGTACTTCTTTGAGCAGTACTAATCTTCCTCCTCTAGAAAGAAACTAGTTTTCCCATTGTGAAATCCTTATTTCTGTTTTCTTGAATAACTGCAATTAGTCTTGAAAGGCATGGGCATTTGGCTTAAGAAAAAATCCTAGGTACTTGAAACCTTCTGAGATAGGGATTAGAAGGAATGGGATTATCTCACCTATCCTGGTCAGTTGCTCATCTGGGAGGTTGTTCTGAGCTAGACTTGACTTTTCTGTGTTTATGACAATTCATGTGGCCTTCTTATATTTTTCCAATATCGCTGCATAGGCTTATATATTCCCAAGCGAGCCTTCTCCCAACAGAAGCACGTCATCCACGAACAATGTGTGCATTAGTTCCACTGTACTTGAGATCCTAACCCCTTTTATCAAATCTTCTTCTTTTTCTTTGTGAATTAGATGACTTAAATCCTTTGCTACTAGTAGAAACAAGAAAGGAGACAGAGGACAGCCCTGTCTTAGGCCTGTTGATGGTTTGAAGAATTGGGAGGGCGCACCATTAATTAAGACTGCATATGATGTTGATTGGATGCATCTCATTATCCAATCCACTACTTCTATCAGCATTCCTATTTGGATCAATAATAATTGGATGAAGGACCAACTCACCCTATCATAGGCTTTGGATAGATCCATCTTGAGAGCAAAAGCATACAATTTGTCTTTTTTTTATAGAATGAATTGCTTCTTGCGCGAGAGACACTGCATCATGAATCTGTCTGTTGAACAGAAAACTGAATTGCTCTTCCGAAATCACCTTGCTGAGTAGGGGTTTAATCCTTTGTTCCATGATCTTGGCTGTAAATTTATAGACCAAATTACAGCATGATATTGTCAGTCATCAAAAGTCTCTCCTTTCCACTTCTTGGGAATTAAGGTGATGAAAGTGGAATTTAAGGCTCCCAGTACCTTTCATGAACCTTGTGATTCTTTGACTGCCTTCAACAAGTCTACCTTTATCAATTCATAGAAGCCAAAAAAAATTCCAGAGTGAAACCATCCAGGCCTGGACTTTTTCCTTTATGGAAAGAATGGAGGACCCAGTTGAGTTCCTCCTCGATTACTTATTTAGTCGGGTCGTCCCTCATTTCTTATGTTATAATTCTGGGGAAAAGACTTAATACCTCCATAATTTCTGAGATATGACATCCCGGAGGTGCAGTAAACCGAGTTTTGAAATGCTCCACTGTTGCCTTAGCTTTGTCCTGAAAGGAATATGCTAAATTCCCCTGTGCATCTTTAATTTCTACTATGGTGTTTATGTTCTTCCTGTGTGTTGCAAACCGATGGAAAAACTTAGTGTTCTTGTCTCCTTCCGCTAACCACAGAGCCCTACTCTTTAGTCGCCAGTGTTGTTATTCCTTTGATAGAAGAGAATTTCTTTTTCTCTCAAGAGTTTTTAGGGACTCTAGTTCTTTGTTGGGAAAAAACCCTGCTTCATTTGAACCATAGAGATCCTGTAAATTAGACTTTATTTCCCTTAAATATTTTTGAGAGAAATATTTATGCTTCTGGCTCCAAAATTTGAAGAGTTTCTTTATTCTAGTCAGATTGTTGACCAATTTCTACGTATAGGTGACCGATATTGAGCTTGCTAGCGGCATCCAATTTTCCTTCACCAGTTTACGGTAGTCTTCCTCTTCCAACCAAGATTTGAAAGGGGAAGGAGGTTTCTTTTCTGGGATTGAAATTGATAAATAAATGAGTCTATGGTCTGACAAAACTCCTAATTCCACTGAGTATTTTAGAACCAAGTGGTCTTGAAACAGGATTTCTGCAACTAAGAAACGGTCCAGTCTTTTTGTAATTGCTTTTTCCCCACTTCGGTTGTTCCGCCATGTGGGTTCCAATTTTAAGGGATGAACATCGATCAGTTTCTTCTCCTAAAAAATAAAAAAATCCTTAGCAAGTCACAGCAAACATTTTTCCCCCAAATTTCACCTGAAGAGAGGGTTAAATTCAGATCACCCGCAAGGATTAGTTTTGGATGGTCCAACGCACTAGAGTTACGCAAGGCTTCCCATAATTCTCTTATCCCATGAAACGGCCCATATACATTCAAGAAAGACATGTGAATCTCAGTTTTTGTAAGTTTCCAGTTCGGTTTTCAGTGCTGCATCCTAAAAGGAAGACGAGCGGAGTTTTAATTCTGGACTCCAGGCTGAAATTAAACCTCCTGAGTGGCCTTCAGCATCTATTGCTTCCATCTTCCAATCTCTTAAAAAACCACTCAAAACTTCCTTCGCCTTCTTTCCTTCCATCCCTAGTTTCTTATAATAGTAGGACCTTTGGTTTTAATGAATTTATTATTCTTTTGAGGGCTAATTGTTTGGATCCCCCTCCTATCCCCCTTGTGTTAAAGGAGAGGGCTAACATTAAGCACCCTTAGAAAGGGCTTTTTCCACTCTAAGTGCCCTACCAATAGTTGATTGTTTCTCTTCTTTAATGTCTTTGGCCGCTTGATGTTTAGCCTTAGAGAGGAAATATTTGTGTCATCCTGAGCCTTCTAGGGTTGGCGTAGTGCTAAACCCCCCGTGGAAACTTGGTCTGATTCTAAAAAATCCTTGACTTGGAATGTAACCCATACTCCCGCCTTACTACCTAGAGATTTCCCGAAGACTCACTGACTGACTGTGCGAAACCTTTATAGGTGTGGTGGATGTTACCTTATCCTCCTCTTGAGAGGAAATTAATTATTTGCCTTTTGGATTATGTATGGGATTCTTAAAAACAGAATTAATCGAAATAACAATATTAAGAATGGGTTTACCTTCATCGTCCTTGTGAGCATTGGGACCGGGCGACGTGCCTTTTTCCTCATCTCTGAGCTGGCGTCCACCTTTTTCTACCATGTCCTCTAATATTTCTTCTAGTTTCGAGTCCACCACCTTCTCTATGCAAGCGACGTCCTTCATAGTGACTTTTGGTTCCTTTGTTGCATGAACTAAAGGTTCTATAGACTATGCTCCACTCTGAGACTTCCTAACCCATACCTTCTTGTAATGAGGTTTCGTTTGATGAACTTGTTGCTCGGTGCAATCTTTTTGTAAATGACCAACCTTTCTGCAACCGAAACACCTAAACGACAGCTTCCAGTAATCCAAGCATTGGACCCATGAGATTCCATGCATTTCAAGCAGGATTTCTTCAAATAAACTGTCTCTTATGTCCATTTCAACTAGAATTTGGGCACATCATCTATCTTGCTTGGATTCCCAATCATCTTTGAGCGCTAAAAACTTGCCTAGTTTGTTTCCCATCGCCTCTAGAATGTGTTTTTTCCAAAAGACCATTGGCATGCCTGGAAGGATCACCTAGATATGTTGTGTCTTATGCGGCTCCTTTCTAGCATTGAAGCTTATGTGCCATTTCTTCAAAATCAGCCCCGACGGACCCCATCTCCATCTTTGGTTTAACAATTTGGAACCCTCCTCCTCCTCGTTGACCTTGAAAAGGAACCATCCCCTCGGAAGGATATGAAAACACGGAATGTATCCAATTAAGGGACGCCAGTGAGTTTCAATCCAGTTTGTTAGCGCAGCTCTGCATGTCACCTTACCGTAGAAACATCCAACCAAAGCAAAATTTAAATAGTGAGGAATTTTTGTTATATGGATGTCCCTTCCAACTGAAAGTTCCGGACATCCTCTTTTGGGCCTGATACTTTTCTTATGGCCTCAATTTCGTTGCTCTGGTTCGTGTCTGGGCTCATCATTGCCAGAACCGGAAGCCTGTGACTCGTGCCATTTCAATTGTGCAGTAGTTTTGTCATATGAGTCCTTCGTGGGGGATGTCTTGTGTTTCAGGGGGTAAATTTGTCATTAAACCTCAAGTTAACCCTATTGCGGAATTCGTCATCCGTGCAGAAGATCGACTCGGATAAAGACTCCTCCTCATTACAAGAATCCATCACCAAATTAACAAAAACTACCAACAAAACTTTGAAAACATGACTTCTAGTCCACAGATAGAGCAAATACAAAGACCCAAAGCACGACAATAGGTGCCCACAAAAAACTGCTTATACCATGGCCCTCCAAAATACTAGATAGTCGAAGATAAGACCCCAAAATTTTGAAATATTCCTCAACCAAAAACTAAAAAAGAGAACTCCAAACCAAAATATTTTAACAAGAACTTCACAATTTCCACTTCTCAAGTTCATTCTTAACTACATCAATTCCCCTTCTCCCCTTATTGCAACGTACGTTTTTGCATCATCACATGCAATTGCTAGTATTACAAGTTGTCAACACTACATCCACACCTATAGAATTGGAGTGTTTAGATGATGGTGTCCATGTTCATAAATTATTACATTGGGACTTTAACATATGTCCACCTCATCATATGATCATCTCATAATCATTTGAAACGGAAATCGACAAAAATATATGTGAATGAAGATAATAAGTATCTTTATTAGGTAGGGTCCAATTAATCAATCTTCCAAAAATGTCATTCAATCCAAAGGTTGCTTAGGTTGTATTTTTGCTGTGGACATTGCCTATCTCGTATCCATAAAATAACATATGCCCAAGCCAAATAAATGATGCCCTTTTTGTCACTTTGAATATGTTTAATTATTATTTTGGAATATAAATTATTTATTTTCTTTTTTTTTAAGCATTTTGCAGCTACACATTTTTTTTAAATAATACGAGGGTCTCATTCTTGATAGAAACAATTTAAGGTAAAGTAAATTTATGTTTGAATATGTTCATATTTCATTTTGAATATGCTTAATTATTTTTTGTTTATCAATTATGCTTTTTTTTAAGTATTATATATATATATATAATAATGAGGAGGGTTCTATTCTCGATAGGAACAATTTAGGATCCAATAAATTTATGTTTGAATATGTTCTTTTTCACTTTGAATATGTTCTTTTTCGTTTTGAATATGTTTAATTATTTTTGGTTTTTTTCTTTTATTTTAGTATGTTGCAGTTAGGCACTTTTTTAAATAATATGAGGGTCTCATTTTTTATAGGAACAATTTATGCCCAAGTAAAAGTAAAGTTATGTTCGAATATGTTCATATTTCACTTTGAATATGTTTAATTATTTTTTACTTATTATATGTGTTTTTTTTAATATTCCTTAATTATAAAGTAAAATTTAAAATTCTTTTATTTTATTACAAGTTTTGTTAAAGTAATTAGATCATTAAAACTTTTTTTAATATTTTATTAAGATATTTAATGTTTTTATTAAATTGTTCCTTTAGGCATTTGTCCGACTTTGTGTTTTTCAAAGCATTAAAATATTTTATTTAAATTTTCATGTATGAATGGAAAGAATTTTATTTATTTGATATTGTATTTGAAGGCAGAATTTATTTATTTATTATTTTCATTAAATCAGTAAAAGTTGTAACTATTTGTTTGCCTATTCATATAAAGGATTTTTGTGTGTTTAATTAAAGTTATTTAAAGTCTTTTTTTATTGGTGGTTGTCTGTGTATATATTTGAAAAAATATATATTTTCTTTATGTTTCATTAAAGCATTTAATCTTTGATTTATTTGGTAGCCTATTTATATGAAGAATTTATATATTGATTTGTTTGTGTACTCATCTTAAGAATTTACATTAATTATTTGGATTTTTAAATAAACCATTTAAATATTTTAGTTACTTGTTTAATAAATTCTTCTCAAAATTTATTAGAGGGATTAATTATTTGGGTTCTTAAATAAATTATTTAAATATTTTATTTATTTGTTTAATAAATTCTTCTCAAAATTTATTATGTTCCCTCTAGAGTTTAAGTTTGTTTCAACAAGTAAACATTTAATTTTTTTACATTTTAATATAAGGTTTAAAGTTTATCGGGATGTCAACAAAGAATCACCTACTCACATGATAGTGGTTATTGTCGGAAAACATAGAATGAATTTGTGTGTCTCCTAAATATTTTGAATTTTTCTTGGTGCCCACTCACGTGACAATGTTGTTGGAAAACATAAAATGACTGTGCATGTCGTTTAACCATTTTTTATTTTTCCTTGCAAAGGATTTAATGGTGGTGGGAGATTAGGATGCATATATTTACATTGAGCTAACATGTACAGAACAATCAAAAGAAAATGGATTGAGGAATGCAAAAAGCATTATGTACACTTTCCCATAAATAGATGTTGAAGCATGATGTGTTCAACTAAATTGCAAATGCAACAAGGGTACCATATTTAAGAACTCTACAAAAAGATATGGAATTGTAATTGTTGGACCTTCTAGTGAGTTTTTTGTGTGGAATTGGGCATATGTTGAATGATCTAACTTTAGCATATTGGTTAACTTACCTTCTAGTGTTTCTAACAGTAATTGGTTTGAATCCAAGGTAATTTGCTTATTAAATGACCAAAATAGTAGCGTCGCTTCTTTGGACAGCTGGGAAACTTTTTCTTTTTTCTTTACTTAATTATTAATTGTGACACAAATTTTGTCCTAGCATTTGTTACATATGTGAATAATATCTTACTATTTCACCTCAAAAGATCACCAATGCTAATCAGTTGCACTTATATTATTTTAGTCATATTATTATTTTAATGGTGTTGCATCTTAGTTTATTTTTTACTTCAATGTTTTTTGGAATAACTAAAGTTTGTATTTGATGCAAAGTTAGAAATTATTGTGTGCCTCTTAATTCATCAACAACTCTAGATCAAAGGTCTCATAACTCATCAACAACTCCTAATCAAAAGCAAAGACTAGTTATTATGCGACTTTCCCTTGTATATGATAATTTCTACAAAACTTCTTCACCAAATTAAAAGCATGGAAAATGTCAAGTTTATATTGTGAATTTCTCACAACTATTATTTATTTATATATAAAAAATTACCCCTATAAAAAAAACACATAGATTACCATACATCTACACTCAACCATACACTCTTCAAAGTGCATATAATTGCTTGGAATTATTCCATGAACATGTCTGAACTTATACTAATTACTTGTTCATGATGGTTTTAATGCAATATCGTGTTGTTCGTGGTGTTTGGTAAGACATCATGATATTTAATTGTGGGCACACATCGCTATGCGCTCCCATTGATAAATATTTTGAGCGGCATAATGGAGTACAAGTTTTGTGCCATTGTACAATGATCTTGCAGGGAAACAACGAATCGGCATTCACTACTGAAACATATTTGGATGACTTTGAAACTACAAAACATTATTGGCTTTCATCTCTGTATTCTTGATCTAAACTCGAGAGGGAGTAGAATCTTTCTCATAGTGCTCTTTTATGGTTGCCATGATGCTTTTCTTGAAATTGCAAGAAGTGTAGTCATGCTACAAATAAGTGTTCTTATGATCCCATTTATCATGTGTGTTCCACATTTATCATTTTCTTCACTTCCTTAAATTTCACAATATCCACTTCTCAAATTCTTTCTTAACTACATTAATTCCACCTTGTCCCCTTATTGCAACGTACTTTTTGCACCATCACGTGCAATTAGAAGTATTATGATTTGTCAACACTACGTCCACACCTATAGAATTGGGTGTTTAGATGATGGTGTATATGCTCATAAATTATTACATTGAGAATTTAACATATGTTTGCCTCATCATATGATCATCTCATAATTGTTTGATAACAGGAATCAACAAGAATATATGTGAATGAAGATAAATAAGTATCTTTATTAGGTAGGGTCCAATTAATCAATCTTCCAAAAAAGTGATTCAATCCAAAGGTTTCTGGGGTTGAATTTTTGTTGTGGACTTTGTCTATTTCGTATCCAGAAAACAACATATGTTAAGGCCAAATAAATGATGCCCATACATTTTTGTCACTTTGAATATGTTTAATTATTTTTATTTTTTATTTTTTTTTAGCATTTTGCAGTTACGCATTTTTTTAAATAATATGAGGATCTCACTCTTGATAGGAACAATTTAAGGTAAAGTAAAGTTATGTTCGACTATGTTCATATTTCATTTTTAATTATTTTTTATTTATGGTATTTTTTTTTTCTTTTTAAAATATTTTGTTGTTAATTACCTTAATACTTGTAGTAAAATAAAACTAAAAGATTTTAACACTTATAATAAAATAAATTTATCTTAAATTTTACTTTATAGCTACAAAATACTAAAAATCACATAAGTAAAAAATAATTAAACACATATTAAGTGAAATATGAACATATTCCAAATTTACTTTTTTAACCTAACCCTAATTTGTTCATATCAAGAATGTGACAAGAATGTGACCCTCAATTTATTAAAAAAATGCCTAGTTGTAAAATAAATAAATAAAGAAAAAGAAAAAAAGGTATATATGATAAGTCAAAAATAATTTTATATATGCAAAGTAAAATATGAACATGTTTGAACTTAAATTTATTGGTTCTTAAATTGTTCCTATAAAAACCCTCATTATTTTGTATATATTTGAACTTAAATTTATTGGTTCTTAAATTGTTCCTATAAAAACCCTCATTATTTTATATATATATAAAATAATGAGGGTTTTTATAGGAACAATTTATTGGTTCTTAAATTGTTCCTATAAAAACCCTCATTATTTTATATATATATATAAAATAATGAGGGTTTTTATAGGAACAATTTAAGAACCAATAAATTTAAGTTCAATTATGTTTATATTTTACTTTGTATATATAAAATTAAATGCCTAGCTGTAAAATAAATAAATAAAGAAAAAGAAAAAAAGGTATATTTTTCTTTTTAAGAACCAATATATACCTTTTTTTCTTTTTCTTTATTTATTTATTTTACAGCTAGGCATTTAATTTTATATATGCAAAGTAAAATATAAACATATTTGAACTTAAATTTATTGGTTCTTAAATTGTTCCTATAAAAACCCTCATTATTTTATATATATACTATAATTAAAATTTGATGATACAATCATTTTAATTATAGTATCATAGTATCATATCATCATCAATGCTATGTGCAATGATTTGATTAAAAAATTGTAAATCCTTATCATCATTAAAAAAACAAAGAGAATCCTATGGTATGTGAAATGATTTGATTAAAAAATGTACAGCCTTATCATCATTAAAAAAACAAAGAGAATCCTATGGTGTGTGAAATGATTTGATTAAAAAATGTACAGCCTTATCATTATTAAAAAAAATGATTTGATTAAAAAATTGTAAATCCTTATCATCATTAAAAAAACAAAGAGAATCCTATGGTATGTGAAATGATTTGATTAAAAAATGTACAGCCTTATCATCATTAAAAAAACAAAGAGAATCCTATGGTATGTGAAATGATTTGATTAAAAAATGTACAGCCTTATCATCATTAAAAAAACAAAGAGAATCCTATGGTATGTGAAATGATTTGATTAAAAAATGTACAGCCTTATCATTATTAAAAAAAACCAAAAAGAATCTTATGGTATGTGCAATGATTTGATTAAAAACATGTAAAACCTTATCATCATTAAAAAAAACAAAGAGAATCTTATGATGCCTTTCCCTAGAAATGAGCTTTTATAAAACATAATAAAAATAAATAAAAGGAGACCATGTAAGAAATAAAACATAAAAAATTAAAAGAAAATAATGTAAAAAATAACGAGCCAAGCAATAAAATAATGAGGGTTTTTATAAGAACAATTTAAGAACCAATAAATTTAAGTTCAAATATGTTCATAGCTAGGCATTTTACTTTTTTTTCTTTTTCTTTATTTATTTATTTTACAGCTAGGCATTTTTTTAATAAATTGAGGGTCACATTCTTGTCACATTCTTGATATGAACAATTTAAGGTTAGGTAAAAAAGTAAATTTGGAATATGTTCATATTTCACTTAATATGTGTTTAATTATTTTTTACTTATGTGGTTTTTAGTATTTTGTAGCTATAAAGTAAAATTTAAGATAAATTTATTTTATTATAAGTGTTAAAATCTTTTCGTTTTATTTTACTACAAGTGTTAAAGTAATTAAAGTAATTAGATCATTAAAAGTTTTTTTAATATTTATTTAAGGTATTTGATGTTTTTTTAAGTATTTAAAAATTTTATTTATATGTTTATGTATGAGTGGAAGGAATTTTATTTATTTGATCCTGTATTTAAAAGAAGAATTTATTTATTTATTTTTTTCATTAAATCATTAAAAGTTGTAACTATTTGCTTGTGTATTCATATGAAGGATTTTTTTTTTAATTAAAGCTATTTAAAGTCTTTTTTTATTGGTCATTGTTCATGTGTATATTTGAAAGTGTTTATTGGTTGTTGTTGTTAGTCATTGTCTGTTTACATATGGTTTATGGACCATTATATGTATTTGCTTGGTATTGTTTTTTGTGAGTGCTTTATGCACTGTTCCTTTTTTACTAGATATTGTATATCTGAACAGTATGGAGGGTATGTGTTTACTATATTGGTAAGATTATCTTTACATCTACTTAATACAAGTATAGTTTTTTTCCTCAGTGAAAAACAATATATATTTGAAAACATATATATTTTCTTTATGCTTCATTAAAGCATTTAATTTTTTCTCAGGAAAAAAAAAAAAAAGCATTTAATCTTTAATTTATTTGTTCGCCTATTCATATGAAGAATTTATATATCAATTTGTTTGTGTATTCATCTCAAGAATTTACATTAATTATATAACATTTAAAGTTTATCTGGATGTCGGCAAGGAGTCACCTACTCACATGATAGTGATTATTGTTTGAAAACATAGAATGAATTCATGTATTTCCTAATCATTTTGAATTTTTCTTGGCGCTACTCACATGACAATATGGAAAACATATAATGAATTTGCATGTCTCTTAACCATTTTGGATTTTTCCTTCTAAAGTTTTAATAGTGGTTGAAGATTAGGATGCATATATCTACATTGAGTTAACATGTACAGAACAATCAAAAGTAAATGAATGGAGAAATGGAAAAAGCGTTATGCACACTTTCCCACAAATAGATGTTGAAGCATGTCGTGTTCAACTAAATTGCAAATGCAACAAGGGTTACTACCATATATAAGAACTCTAGAAAAAAATATGGAACTATAGTTGTTGGGCCTTCTAGTGAACCATTACAAAGGCGCTATATTTTTTTGTGTGGAAATGGGCATATGTTGAATGATCTAACTCTAGCATATTGGTTTACTTACCTTGTAATGTTTCTAACAGAAATTGGTTTGACTCCAAGGTAATTTGCTTCTTAAATGCCCGAAATAGTAACGTCACTTCTCTAGACATCTGGGGAAAATTTCCATTTTTCTTTACTTAAGTATTAATTGTGACACAAATTTTTCCCTAGCATTTGTTACATAAATTAGCATTTGTTACATAAATGAATCCTTTCTTACTATTTCACCTCAAAAGATCACCAGTGATAATCAGTTGCACTTATGTTATTTTAGTCATATTATTATTATTTTAATATTGTTGCATCTTAGTTTTTTTTTACTTTAATGTTTTTGGAATTACTAAAGTTTGTATTTGATGTTGAGTTAGATATTTTTGTGTGTCTCATAACTCATCAACAAGTCCAAATCAAGGGTCTCATAACTCATCAACAACTTCTAATCAAAATTAAGGACTAGTTGTTATGTGACTTTCCCTTGTTTATGAGATTTTCTACAAAACTTCTTCACCAAATTAAAAGCATGGAAAATGTCGAATCTATATTGTGAATTTCTAGACTACTATTATTTATTTATATAAAAAAACAATTACCCATATAAAAAAAATACAGAGATTTACATACATCTACACTCAATCATGCATTCTTCAAAGTGCATATAACTGCTTGGAGTTATTCCTTTAACATGTCTAAACTTATACTAATTACTTTTTTATGATGGTTTTAATGCAATATCTTATTGTTGGTGGCGTTTGGTAAGACCTCGCAAGACTTGGTCTTAAACTGAAATGGTTGTGCTCGATATTGTGGTTGAGATGACATCAGTTAAGCAACAACAACACATACATGAGGTTGAATCCTCTAAGGCATAAAGATCTATTTGGATAAATAAATCAAACAGACACCTATGGTCAGGCAGATAGTTTTAACTCAACCCATCTATAAAAGTGTAAGCAACCAACCATTCGGCTTCTAGTTTTCAAAACTAAATCTAAAGGCTCACAGACCTTAGTTTAGCTTCCACAAACAACCTGGATAAGGCTTTTGATCATAGAAAAGCATTCAACATTCTTTGATAGGAAAGAGGAATAACCATTTATCATTATCTCATAAATAATTTACTAGGTAACTAAACATATCCACCAGTTCTTAAAGAGGGGGAATTCGTCCCACTTGGAAACACTCAATGACACATACCAGTATACATTTGTATTTAAATATACGATGGAAACTCAACTCAATATATTCCCTTCTTATCACCAAATACATTTCATAATAACGAATAAACAATATATATTCAAAACATAACGTTGATCACTCTAGTAATTGCTTGCATTTGGACGAATATAAGACATTATCAAAACATTTCAAAAATACATGTTATTTAATTGAAATGTTTAGCAACACAATTCCAAGCACACGCATAGCATTCTTGCTCCTTCAAAAATACATGTTATTTAATTTAAATGTTTAGCAACACAATTCCAAGCACACGCATAGCATTCTTGCTCCTTCAGCGCATTACAGAGTTAAGTATGGCATTGGAAACATAGAGATTTACCAGCTCTCATAAGACACATTCCAATGATGGGCAAAATATTTATAACTAATTATTATGCTTCAACAATAAATGCAAACTTTAAATATCAAACAAATATGCATAGTATTCACCCATCTCTTTCAAACGGAAAGAATATTATTCATAAAACATTCATTTGTAATAGAGAACCAATTTTGAACTTCCTAATAATATAGGAAACATTTCATAACAGAGATTATGATTAACCGGGTAAATTCAAGGCAAAAATTAATTTCAATTCCTTCATTAATCATTTCATTCACTATACACAGCATATACACAATAGAGTTAAGTTCGGCATTGGAAACACATAGCATTACCAGCTCTCATAAGACGCATTCCAATGATGGGAAAAATATTTATAACTAATTATTATGATTCAAAAGTATACACAAACTTTAAATATCAAACAAATACGCATAGTATTCACCCAGCGATTTCAAAACGAAAGAATAGTATTCATAAAACATTCATTTGTAATAGAGCCAATTCTGAACTTCCTAATAATACAAGAAACATTTCAGAATGAATATTACAGTTAACTAGGTAAATTCAAGGCAGCAATTAATTCCAATTCCTTCATGAATCATTTCATTCATTATACACAGCATATACACAATAAATTAAATGGCTGGAACAAAGCAGGAGCACTTGGTTGAATAATTAGCAGCTTAAGCAACCGGTTGTGTGTGAGGCACGCTCCACCCAACTGTAGGCTTCCTTGTTCATCAATATCTCAACAAGGTGCCACCCTAAGCTAGGACTTTGATTTCACCATTAGAAATCTCAAGGTTGATGGGAAAAGGAAAGTGGACAAGTGCACAGAGTAATTCCTCACTAGGATATCTCTCGGAGTTTGGCACTCAACAATTTCCACACATTAGCATAGTAAATTTTCTCAATATTTTTGGATTATGGCACCAACCAGTTCACACCAAATAGTTCATTACCCTTCCTTGATTTCGTTCCAAAACGCATAACAGCGTACTCACACCAATTCAATGCCAAGAATTCCATCAAGGAAGTTCATACACAGTTCACCATATCACTAGCAATATTGTTATGGATAATAAAATGACAATCGACAACTAGTGACACTTAGCAAACTTTCAAAATTTAGTATCAAGGTCGAGGGTCGATTTAGAACTTGCACACACAACAAAACATAAGGGTTCACTAACATATAAAGGACAAAAGTCTTTTTATCCATCCGTACCAATGGAATAGTCAGACAATTTGTGTGCTCATAGAGTTCGGAGAGTTCAGAGCGCTTAGGGTGTTCCTCTCAGCAAGTTCCAGTTAGTTCATGCCTGCATCAATTCGAATAAGGGAGAGAAAGTGCATCCCATGCTTTTTGCATGCATTGGCTACATGGCAAGCATTGCCCGCGTGGTATTTCCAAAAGACCTGCGTCCCATAAGTGTCCTTAAACCTTCATTTATCATGCCATTAAGCATAATTAAGTCGTAATAAAGGATTAAGGCTAATCAAAAGTTTTAAGGATAAAAATATAGTTAAGACACTTTTTTTGGTTCAAGTTAGGTCAGGGTGATGTTATTAACCCTCTAGGCCACCTATAGCCCCTTTTCTTTGTCACCGGTGAATTCAAAGGTCCCTTGTTCTTTTAGTGTTTGCCTCATTCGCAGTTAGTTATATTTTATATTAATATTTACAATCTATACAACTTGTTCAACATTCAAGCATTTTATCAACACACTTTACATCATTATATCGGGGATTCAAAACTGGGGTGTTACAGGATCCCATCTAACCACTATTACTTCAAGCAAAAAGCAACCTTAGAACTATCTGATGCTTTATAAAGTAGCCTCGATGCGGTGCCTATTATTCATATTCTACCTTGCATTCCATCATGGTGAATTGTAGTGTTGATGGGAGAATTATAGAAATGATTTTCATAGTACAAACCTATGAGGACCTTACTTGAGGTACCATTGGTAGTGGCATGATAGAGGGCATGCCAAACAAACTTACTAAGGGTGTGTGGTGATTCTAGATGTTTGGTAGCCTTGGTGACTAACTCATAGTGATTCCTCAGTGACATGATCAAGGTGGTGTGGACTAAGAGGACCAAGGGTAGATGACCAATGAGATATTGCAATGCAGGATCAATGGAGAATAATGTGACCTAGAAACATGGTGGAAAATGTGTTGTCCATGGCAAGGAAACATCATTGATGAGTGCATTGAAGGTATGTGAATGCATACTACGACCATGTACATGATCTTAAAAGCATTATAATGGGTTGGCTTAAATGGATGATAGCACAATCCTACATTGGGTAGTTGGTTCTTCAAGTGTGTATGGATTAAGGGAGGCGATAGAAGGGTGTCAATGGTTGGATGTTGATGATGCAACATCGCCTATGGAAACCAACACTTCGACATTCCACACATTTTAATGCCTTAGGCTTAGGTTTGGTCAAGACATGTTGGCAAGGCATAGTCTAGGTGATACTTGTCATTCATGGCCATGCCCAACCAGCAAGGTCATGTTGGTGCCATGCAACGACTAGGATTCTCAAGTGGTTTGGGATGCTCAAGCCGAGTGAAAAATCTAGACTTGTGAAAAACGGTATCTGAGCCATGTTCAAATGTGGCAATTGCAAAAGTTAGATATTATTCACTCACCAACACCCCTTTTATTAAAGGAGATGATGGAGCTATGTTGACAAGGATGTACAAAATTTTAAGTGGGGAAGAATGTCAAGACCCTACTTGAGGTGCCACTTGAAAGTGGCATGACAAAGGGAATTCCAAGCAAACTTGGCTAAGTGTGTGTGGTGATTCTATATGTTTAATAGCATTGGTGATATACTCATGGTGGTTTGTAATATAGTTAGGACAATGTACTAGTTTGTTGTGGACTAGGAGGACCAAAGATGTCTATCCTAGTAGGGGAACATGGCCCATAAGGATTTTCAATGCAAGCTTAGCAGAAGATTATGTGATTTGGAAATGTGGTGGACAGTGTGTTATTTGTGGCAAGGCAACAATGTTGATGAGCGTATTGAAAGTATGTGAATCGATGTCGCAACTAGGTACATGATCTTCATGATACTATTAGCCTAAATGGATGACAACACGGTCCTACATTGGGTAGCCAGTTGTTCAAGTGTGACTAACTTAGGGGAGGTGATAGAAGGTTGCATATGGTTCGGTGACGATGATGTATCATTGCCTATGGGTGAAATGAGTACTTCAAAATTATGCACACTCTGATATGTTTGGTTTGTGTTTGGTCAACAAATGTTTGTTAGTTGTAGTTTGAGTGATACTTGGTGTTCATAGCCATGCTCAACTAGTAAGGTCACATTGGTGCCAAGCAATGAATAGGATTCTTGAGTGGTATAGGATGCTCAAGTGAAATGAAAAGTCTAGCCTTGTGAAAAAACCCTTCAAATTGACTGCCCGGACCAATTTCCATTTCACTTGAACTAACTATGATAACACCCTTCTAACAAAGATTTGTCACTTCAATGTGTGGTGTGAGCTCTCCCTTATAGATGGTAGCATCCACCACTTCATTTCAATTTCTAACACCCCAATCCAAGAATGGAGGAAGAATATTTATTTGCAACTACATCTCAATAGAATAACACATAACTTAATGAATTGGCCTTGGAGGAATCAAGCAATGGGGAGGGTAATCAAAGCATAGATGAATGAAGCGGGGTTCGTGTCCTAACCACATTTGCTCCATGGGAAGGGCCCTACTTGTTTTTGCAGTGATGAACACCGGGAGTGGAATGCCTACATCGAGGGATTTGTCTTTGATGCCATCCATGACCTACGGTGTGATGCCTCGATCCATAGGGTGATTTTTAGGTACCCTTTTTGCAACGGGTACTAGAAGGAGTTCTTCATCGAGGGTGGGGATACGTGCAAATGTAATTTTGTTTATTTTGTTAATAAATCAAATCTCGCTATGGACAACCTACTACCTATCATATATATTCCTGAGTTCTCCAAGCAATGTGCAAGGGTTTACCCTAGTTTGGCAATGGTGGTTTGGGAGTCTACTTTTTTAGAGATGGTGCTAGAGGATGAGCCATGCAAAAAATAGTTTGGGATCCTATGATCAATTTCATACTTTTGTCAAGGGCCTTGATGGGAGATCGATCTTAATATGGGTGATTGGATTTGAGTTAGTGGTAGCTCCCAAACATTGTCTATAACATCCTTTGGGGACTCTTTCCTCTGAGAAGTGCCTCATCTATAAGAGGAAACAAGTACATTATTCATCTTGGTTGCTAGATTACAAAATTTGTAAGGATTTTACACTTTTTCTAGTGTTGTGTTTATGAGGAGGGGCAATCGAGATTGGAACATCATCTACTTGAAAGCTTGTGTCCTACAGGGTTGCAACTCATTCTAAGGCTTTGTCTACATTCACTCAGCCTTTGGTTATGCCTAGCCCATATATTGTTGAGAAGATGGATGAAATTTCCAAAATTGGAGGTCACACATTTGGAGGTAACTAAGTTTTTTTATTCCCTTAACATTGAAGCAATAATATGTAGATTTAGTGGGTTTTGGCCTTGGTTAGTTGATTTGCACAAATGGATCCATTCTAATTGGACCAAGTATTGTGAAATTTTATTGTGCTCCAATGGTTATTTTGTTGTTCAATTCTATAATACTATTGGTTATCAAAAAACTATTTGAGGAAGGTCATTGGTTCTTGGTTAGAGAGAAGCTCTTTGCTACCCCTTGGTTTCTAGAATTTGACCCTTCTTCAATGTTGGTATCCAAAATTTTGATTCAATTCAAACTCCCAAATTTTCTTCTTTCTTTTTAGCACCCCTTAGTTTTTAAAGACATTGAAAACCATTTAGGTAGTTATTTAAAGTATGATATGCATTGGATTGTGCAGGTCCTCTTCACATATGCTCAAATTTGCGTGGAGATTGATCTCAGTGTAGGACTTCCATACATAAAGGTGCTAAAACTACACAATTTTAAATGGATTCGAGCTTTGGATTATGAAAACAGAACATTTTGAAGTTGTATTTGTCGTGATATATGTTATTCACTGGAATCTTATTATCAATCATGAGGTACTCCCAAGAGGAAAATGTACATTTTTTAAAATCCAAAATCTTGTAGCCATATGAACCTCCCCTTGCAGATGATAAAGCTGATGAGGATATAGTAGATTTGTAGGGTTCATATTTAGATAAAGAATTAATGATGGAATAGAAATACATAATAATGATGTAGAACATAATTTTGAGAATAATGAGGAATAAATGAATGAATTGTATCCCCCCTTTCATGAGATTGTAGCAATTGAAGGCACAATTGGCGATATAAAGGGATCACATGAATCTAACACTTGTGAGTTTGATAAAGAACATCTAGTGATTTGGTCTCAAAATGTTGATATAAACTTGTCCATTGAGAGACCACATGTTTGAGTTTGATAAAGAACATCTAGTGATTTGGTCGCAAAATGTTGATGTAAACTTGTCCATTGAGAGACCACATGTTTGGACAGAAGTTTAAAAGGGGGGAAAATGCCTAATAGAGGAAAACATTCCTCATTAGTATGTGATTGTTATTATTAGTTAGAATATATGTGCAAATCTTTCAAAATATTTTTTAAAATGGTATTGAACCATATGTAGACGTAACTTGTTTTATTAACAATGAAAAGATACAAAAAAAAATCTCGATAGAAAAAAAAGAAATACCATGTAACTCAAAAATGATCTACAAAGGGTGACACTTAAACTTAAACAATATTATATTTGCTTAATAATACTACGCTAATTTCTAATATGAACTTTTTAAATTATAAATAACAATTTTTTTAGAAAATGACAAAACATATCATAACTTACTTAATTTATAAATTATTAGTCCCTTACTACTGCTATGCAAGAATATTTGTGTTGAATTCATTACTTTTATACTAAATTTTTATATAATTCTTAAATGTTTTAAAAATTTTAACAAGTAAAATTAGCACTAAAGGTGTTTATACCTGTCATTTAGAAATGTTGTAATGTATTAGTTATTTATAATTTAAAGTTAGAAAGTTGAAATAATGAAGAAAATTAAACTAAAAGCAGGAGAGAAGTGACACCTACTACTTTATACCTTTAAAAATGAAATAGAAAAATGAGTCAAATAGTATAAACTCTATTCCTATAGCTTCACTTGTACAAGCTTTTAAAATTCCTTTAATTGCATCATGCCAAATCTTAAAGAACAAAGTTATTGTGGCTACTCACATAAACTTAGATGGACCAAAACCTTTTCTAAGTTCCACGGCATTCTAACGTGTCAAAATTCAAAGGTTTTCAAAAACAAATGTGGAGAAAGACCTTTTCAAATTGAAAGGGACTTTGGAGGCCTTATCAGATATTATTTAAAAGTTTCACTCGGAGCTACTATGGGATACCTACACCATAGCATAGACATGTAGATGTGAATTATTTACATGTGGAAATGATTTTTTAATATAAATGGTAATATTATAAATTTCAAATAGGTGAATGATGTATGGATTAATTAAAAGGAAATATGTTAGGAAGTGGAATTTGAATTTAAATGAAAAAAATGATAATTTTTCTTCACTACGTAAATGCATAGATTAATTTGAAAATATTTGATAAAAATATCAAAATTTATTTAAAAAACTAAATTATATAATAACATTATCTTTGAACGATTTTATTACTTTCGACAAACGTTACATGTTACATCGGTTATTGGAGATTAATAGGGTTATGTCGGATCTGGAGGGCGGCGGGCTCTGCGATGGAGCTAGGGTTTCGTATGGGTGGCTGGTAGCTGGGAGCTATCGGTCGCTGTAGGGGAGAGGTCGTAGCCAACCCTCTCCCTGTCACCTTAACCTTGTTTGCACAGAAAACGACGGTTGGTTTAACCCGAGGACGGGTTTTTTATTTGCAGATGGAGTTGCTTCACTGAGGCGTCAGGGTTCTGAAGTTTGTGTCGGTGCAGAGGGATTTTGCAGGGACTTTTGTGGGTGTTCGGGTGTTTTGATAAGGAGAAGGTATGGATTCAGATGCTTTCGTAGGCGTACAGGTGGAGGCATTAGACGGCTGGGGGGCGCCAGGTGGAGGGCTGATGAGGGGCCTGGATGGCTTCTCTCTGATGGGGCCTGGAGGTACAGTAACAACCGGGAGCGGGCAGGTGAGGCCGGAAAATGACTTACTGACCTCGGAATATTCGACTCGATCCCCATGTGATTTGTTGCTGGAATGTCTGGAAAACGTTGGTTTGGTTGAGAATTTCTTGGGTAGTCCGGACTGGAGAGCGGCTGATGACTACTTTGCAAGGAATCTGGGTTTTCAGGTGTCGGGGTTACAGGATGGCTTTGAAGCGGTGGTAGGTTTTGAACAGATTGCAGAAGCTGGTGTGGCTCGTCAGGTTCAGCAGCTGGTAGGGACAATTGAAGATGAAACTGGAGGGGTTTTGCGGGTGCCTCTGGATATTAACGAACATAGGGGTTTTGGAAGCCCTGCTACGGATGCTGGGTCTCAGCAGGTTCGAGTTGGGACTGTTTTAGGGGCCGGGGCTGCTCGTAAGGGATCTAACAGGCGGAGGAAGAGAAGCTGGGTCAAAACTCGCTCTGTGGGTAGCTATGCAGTAGGAGAAGACATTGCCTGGGAACGAGTACTCGAGATGTCTTGTATGACGCTGGTTGGTCGGGTTATGGGCAGAATTTTTGCTCGGCCCACGGTGATGGCTTGGGTGGAGTCACAGTGGCGCGAGGTGCTGGGATACACTCCTGAGGTGGACATGCTGCTCCGTGGATGGTTTGCGGTGGTACTCCGTGCAGAGGAAGATATACCCAAAATCTTGAACAAGAATTGGCATTTAAAAGGGAAGCCGGTACTGTTGAAGCCATGGCATCCTCTATTTGATGCGAGTCGGGAGAGAATTGACCTGTCTCCGGTGTGGGTTAGACTACCGGGACTTCCCCTACACTTCTGGGATATTCGTCATTTTCGTCAGATTGGGGATATCCTTGGAAATTTTCTGGAAGCTGATCTCTCCTTTATGAAGACGCATTACAAATAGGTTGCAAGAATTTTGGTTAATTTAAATGTGCGTGAAGGTTTGCCGGAGCATATTAATCTGGAATGGGGGCCTGTTAGTATTACCCAGCTGCTGGATTATGAGAATTTACCCTTCCGATGTCGGCGGTGCCATGTCTATGGTCACCCGGAGACTGACTGTCAACCACCACCTCGTTCACATTATGGGGGGATCCAAAACCCTCCGGAGAAGGCTACTTTGGATGAATCCCCGGATTTGCAGAACGATGAGATGGTAACTGAGCAGATGGAATTGGATGGAGACCGGATTGTCAGTGTGGTGGATTCTGTTGGCCCGACTTCAGAAGCGGCACGGGACATTTTCGATGGAGAACCTATTGAATCTGAGGACCTCACAGAACCTGTTTCGTCGGCTGTGGTAGCTGTGCCGGGACCTTCCATGCCGGGTATTCCTTCTTTTTCTTTTTCACCCTCTATACATCTTTTTATCAATCGATGCTCTGTGGTCGGTTCTGATTGGGTTGAGGGACTGAAGAATTTATCTCTGTCGGGTCTTAATGAGAATGCTTCTTTTTCTGTTGTTCCGCCATCCTGTGGGGGCTGTACCTTATCGGTGGGTGAACCTGAAGCACACCTCCCTGTCTTAACACCTATCCTTCTGGAGGACAAATTGATTTCTATTGAACCGGACCCTGGGAAGGTGGACTTGTCCCCTGAGCCTTCTTCACCCGAATCATCTGCATCTGGTTATAATCTCCATTCCTGTTCTAAATTATCTGGGGGGGGTTTGGGTAATACGAAGGTGATGGCTCGGAGGGGCAGAGGCCGGAGGTCTCATTTATCTAAGGCTCAGAGCAGAGCCCGTTTGGATCTAAGGGATGGGAAACAAGTTTCTATTGAGAGGGCACTTAGAGCAGTGAATGCCCGGACGAATGTGCGGATATGAAGATCATGTCCTTCAATTGTCGGGGTCTGGCTGGGCCAAAAAAGAAATCAGCCTTCATGAGGGTGCTTACTCTTGAACGCCCTGATGTGATTCTGCTACAAGAGACTTTAGGTTTAGGTATTATCATTAAGGAGAAATTGGAACAATGGTTGGTGGGATGGACTTTTCTGACCCTGGATGTGAGGGGTCGCTCTGGAGGGTTAGCTGTGGGATGGAGAAATTGTGCGATTAAATTGAATAATGCTTGGGGAATGGCTTCTGTGCTGGGAGCTGAATTTCTCTCTGTTGATTTGGGCACTTGCTTCACTGTGGTTAATGTCTACGGGCCTTATGTTAATAGGGCGCCTTTCTGGGAATCACTACTACAGGACCCGCTCCTTGAGGGTGAATCGGTTGTGGTGGGTGGTGATTTAAACTTTACCTTAGGGCATTCAGAAGTCTGGGGACCTATGGCACATGTGGACCCTTTGGCAAGGTACTTTCAACAGAAATTGGTTCATAAGAATTTGCTGGATATTGAACCTATCAAGCTGAAACCCACTTGGAGGAATAATAGGAGTGGAGAGGCTCGGGTGGCAAAAAGACTGGATCGGTTCCTGGTGGCTGAACAGATGGTGGACAGGTTTCTACAGATTAGACAGTGGGTGGGGAGCGGTGGGGACTCTGATCATTTCCCTATCTTTCTTGAGATCAGGAGAGGACCTGATAATCCACCTAGCTCTCTTAAATTTAACAAGAATTGGCTCAGTGATGAATCTTTTAAAGAGCTCTTTCTGGACCTTTGGAGGCCGTTTGATGTGGATCATGCTCGTACTGGGGCTTTCCAGTTCGCTGAGAACATTCAAAGGTTAAAAGGAGCTGTTAAAAAGTGGGCTTTTGAAAAGCAAATTAGGGATGATGCTGCTCTGAAGCAAATTGAGGATGAACTGTTACTGATATATGAGGGGGATGGAGGAGGACTCCTGACTGTGGAATCCAAGGCTGTTATGGTCAGGATGGAAGGCATTAGAAATAAACTTTTGATGGAGAAGGAGGAAACATGGAGACTCAAGAGCAGGGCGGTATGGCTGGAATGCGGGGATGAGAATACAAAATTTTTTCATGCATATGCCAGGGGGAGGAAGGCGATCAATACTATTTGGAGCTTGAAAGATGAAGATGGTTCTGAACATTTTGACTTTGAAGGCAAGGCTAGATGTGGGGTGGGTCATTTCCAGCAATTATTCAAGGCTCCTGTACAGGCCTCCATAGCAGAAGTTATAAGGATTGCACAATTATTTCCTCGTTTTGCTGAGGAAGAGGATAATAGAAGATTGATGAGGGCTGTTACTGAGGAGGAGCTGAAGGAGGTTCTTGGTAGCTTTCAAAAAGATAAGAGCCCCGGGCCGGATGGATGGACTATGGAATTTTTTGTTGAACTGTATGAGATTGTGGGACTGGATCTCCTTCAGGTGGTTGAGGATACTCGGATGACAGGGAGGCTTCCTGCCTGTTTTAATTCTACCTTTATTGCCCTCATACCAAAGACAGATAATCCGGTTACTCTCTCAGAGTTCAGACCTATTTCATTGTGCAATTGTATTTACAAGATTGTGTCGAAGGTCATTGCTCGGAGACTCAAGGTAACTCTTTCTGAACATATCACAGCTGAACAGTTTGGCTTTCTTGAAGGACGTCAGATTCATGAGGCTATAGGGGTGGCACAGGAAGGACTTCACAGCATGAAAACTCGGCACATCAAAGGAGCTATTCTCAAAATTGACCTGTCCAAAGCATACGACAAGGTGAGTTGGATTTATATCAGGCTTCTCCTAACTCATCTGGGTTTTGATATAAATTTCATTAGATGGATCATGTCATGCATAACTACTACATCTTTCTCTGTGTTATTGAATGGAGCTGCCACCCCCTTCTTTCATGCGGAAAGAGGCCTTAGGCAAGGCTGTCCACTATCCCCACTACTCTTTCTGCTGGTGGCTGAGGGTTTGAGCAGGGCAATTATTGATGCTAAATTACAGGGGCGGTTTAAAGGCATTAACATTGGGGATCGCTTATTTATTACCCACCTTTTATTTGTGGAC
Organism: Larix kaempferi; assembly: GCA_027924585.1. Classification (NCBI taxonomy): domain Eukaryota; kingdom Viridiplantae; phylum Streptophyta; class Pinopsida; order Pinales; family Pinaceae; genus Larix; species Larix kaempferi. Next base: position 60,356 of record BSBM01001712.1, read on the forward strand.
GACATCATCATCTTCTGCTCAGGAGATCGAAGGGATACTCGGGCTTTGAAGGAGATCCTGGTTTTGTTCTCTACAACGACGGGGATGGATATAAATGCTGATAAGTCCACCCTTACTACCCATTTGCTTCGACAGGAGGAGGAACGGGCTCTTGTTGCATACTTTCCTTTCAAATTAACTACTCTTGATGAGGGGTTGAAATATTTGGGATTCTCTCTTAAAGCAAATATTTATCTTAAGAAGGATTGGAGATGGTTAATAGGCAAGGTGGAGAAAAGATTGAATGTTTGGAGTCACTAGTGGATGTCGCGTGCTGGCAGGCTGGTCCTGGTTAAGGCCGTTTTAGAAGCCATCCCTGTATATTGGATGTCCTTGTCTTGGATACCCAAAGGAATCCTTGAACAGATCAGGCGGTTATGTTTTAGATTCTTGTGGAGTGGTAAGAAGGAAGGTCAGGTTACACCCTGGGTTAATTGGAAGAGGATCGCTGTTCCTAAAGGTCTTGGGGGCTGGGGATTAAAAAATATTTTTCTGTTTGCTCAGGCGCTGGCAGCTAAGGGAGGTTGGCGACTTATCAAGACTAATAGTCTCTGGACCAGGGTTATTAAAAGGAAGTATCTTTCAGACACTAGTCTGGAGGAATGGATAAGGAGCCCTCGGAAATCACATACTGGGGGATCCGTGATATGGAAGGCTGTGGTTAAATCCTTCTCACTGGTGGAGAATAATCTGGCTTGGGATATAGGTAATGGAGAAATGGTGAGAGTTGGCAGAGATCCATGGATTGGAAGTGATCAATCGCATTTGTTGCCCGATCATGTTATACATTCGCTGGAAAACCGGGGGATATTCACACTTAATCAACTGGCTGAACAGCGACCGGATGCACCGTGGATTCAATATTGGAAAACTGCGGATGTTTTGGGCTTGGGGGATCCGGAGGCTGTTTTTCTGGGTAATTACATCCATGGATTGAATCGTGCTGGAATTCATCTCTCGGATATGGAGGATGTAATGATTTGGGAACTTGATCTGGCGGGGCATTATACTCCAAAGATGGGCTATCATGTACTTAGCGCTGGAGCTGCTATACGGGATGAGGTCTGGTGGTGGAGATCACTGTGGAAACTTAAATGCCCATCGAAAAACAGACTCTTTATGTGGTGTGCTTTGGAAAACTGGGTGCCGACCTGGGATATTTTGCAGAAAAGGAGTTTCCAGGGGCCGGGTTGGTGTGCTTTGTGTAAAATGGAATTGGAATCCGTAACACACCTTTTCATCCAATGCCGGTTCACGACTGCTGTTTGGAATGAATGCTCAAAACTGGTGGGTTTTGAATGTCAATGGGAAGGAAACTCTGTTGGAGAAGCATGGGAGCGATGGTGGAGATGGGCGCACACTAAAAAACAGAAGATCCTACCTCTGTTGATCATATGGGGGATATGGTTGGCAAGGAATGGGGTCATTTTTCAGGATAAATCGTGCATACCAGAGATTATTGGTACTATGACGGTGGGTCTGTACAAGGCTTATCCCGAACATGTAAGGGCTGCACAGCAGCGACGGAATATGGATGTGGAAATTGACAGATCTTACCCGTGGGGGTTTTTTGACGGAGCTGCCAGTAATGAGATATGCGGTGGGGGAGCTATTCTATATTTAACCGAATCTCACTTTTTTACTATCACTATGGGACTTGGGATGGGTACAAACAACTTTGCAGAAGTAATGAGTTTAAAATTATTACTCATTTTTGCAGCTGAGCGGGGCATTACTAGGCTGGCAGTTTATGGAGATTCCATGAATACTATAAATTGGACCAACAATACTCAATCATGCAGAGTTCTTAGACTTGCTAATGTACTTCACACTATTCAGAGGCTCAAACAATCCTTTGATCATTTCATATGCCGTCATGTATACAGGGAAAATAACCAAAAAGCGGACCAGGCATCCAAAGAAGGGCAGAATATGGATATTGGCACATGGAAAGCAGTAGAAGAACAGGATGGGCAGAAAACTGAGTTCTTACTCAGACTTTACATTGCATAAAACAGTTTATGTATATGATAACTAGCTTGAAAAACTATGTTTTTATGTTTTTAGACAATCCTTTTGGGATATCAGTTTATGTATATCAGCATGAATGGATGCTATAAAACATTTTGAAGCTTTAAAAGCCAGACAGTCCGCTTGGGACAGAATCATATTTTTGTTGAAAAACAGGGCAGCGACATCTTTTTGCATTTTGAAAGAAGACGTAATAGTCTCATCACGTGAACCATATTTTTTGGTCAATTCACTTTTACAGTGAATACTGAATGTAATTCTGATCTCTTTGGATGAATGGAATTATGCTTTTTTTCTTATGAAAAAAAAAAAAACATTATCTTTGAAAAATTCAAAGCTTAAATATATTTAAAATATATATATATATATATTTAATTAAAAATAAATGAGTAATTGATAATAACCGGAAATATTATATTATTTTAACTAACTTCATCTTAAGTTTAAATTAAAAATAAAAATATAAAAATAAAATAAAAAATAAAAATGCTACGCAAGTCCGCTCTCAATTTAACTATTGATGAAACCAAGGAGCATTAAAGTGCTTTAACTAACAAGACCTTGTTAGGATGAAATTAAAAAAGACAATGAAGGATAAGAAGAGTCTAATTGCAATTTTCAAATTAAATATTAATGTTTATCCTGATTTAAAATTTTGTTTAGGTAGGTTTAAATTAAAATTATTATTATAAAAAATCAAACAAGGAGGATAATTGCAAAAGCTCAACTCCCTCAATTTAATGGATAACATTAAAGAACATTAAAGCTTCTTTTAAGGTTTAAATTAAAAATTATCAATAACCGATAACGTCATGGAACATTAAAATGTTTTAACTAATAGATAACAATAAGATGTGTCTTTGGAAGTTGGAACAGGTACGAGCCTGCTCTCGGAGTAGAGACGGATGGTAGTAGTTACCATCTTGATGTGGTTATCAATGTTCTATGGAGTGGACAATTATTACATACACTCAACAACTATACAGCTGTCCCAATTAGTTTTTTTTTATAAATTTTAATTTTTAATTTTATTTTTAATTCCAGAAAGTTCACATCCCAGGCAGGGCTTATTAGTCAATCAAGATTGCCAACCAACCAAAAATAAAAATAAAAATAAAACTAGCCAATAAAAAATAAGAATTATAAAATTTATAAAATTTAAAATATAATTTTTTATTTGTTTTAAAATCAATTTAATAATTAAAATTCATAAAATAATAGACAACTATATAAAAATTTAGACTGAAAATTTGTAAATTAATTAATAGTAAAATGCAAACTGATTGCTATATACCTGCCTTGGCAGATATAATAATTATTAAAATACTCTCAATATATAAAATTTTCTATTAATTATATAAAAGGTTTAATTTAACAAAATAACTTTAGTTGGAGGTGACTCTTGTTCAAAGAAAACAATAACTACCACGTATCCCTTTGCATTAAATTGTTCATTCAATTTTTATATCATACTCTCTCGAAAAAGGGAACAAGTAAATGGTGATACGGTGCTATCCATGGCATGCATTATACAGCAGAAAGCATGAGTTAAACCATTCTCTTAAATATCCTGAGCCGTAATAAAAACTATAAAAAAAAAAAGCAAACATTGTCATGTTTCACTTTGCTTTACATTATTCATCCATTTTTAATATTTTGTTATCTCAACCCACGTTAGCAAACGAATGAACACTCACGAAATTAATGATGCTATTAACTCAATAATTTGTAGAAGGCATGAGCTAGATATCTTTTTGCATGCTCTTGTTTTTTCATATACATCTTGATGGAAATTGGGTGTCTTAAATGACAAAAAATAAAAATAAAGAAACTAATAATCTTAGGGAATTATTACTGAAATTTTGTTTGTCTCATTTTTATATAACTTGTAATGTTCTTGAAGCTATGAATAAAGAAATCAATTTGACCATAAACTACATTGACTTGGTTCATTGCTTGCATGGCTACTTTTTATTTTTCGCTAATTGACCATTGCCACTTTCACTATTACTATTGTTCCTTTACCACCTTGACAATTTCAATTTATCTTGAACATATTGAGGCTTAATTATTCTAACTTGATCATTATCAATATCTCAATCGAATGGCACCAATTTGTTCCCAATATTCTCTGTTTGTACCATCATTGCTAGAGACTCATCATCATTGTCATCTTCGGTGGATTTGTTGCTCCTCGTCCTGAAGCTCCCTTATAGTGATCTCAAAGTGTCCCACATGTATCTAAAATTTCCCTCCTTGTCCATATCCTCCCCCATGAAACGCCTCTAAGCTACACTTGAGTGTAAGATTAGATGATGCTCCTACAAATATAACACCTGATCTATTATAATTGAGCTCCAATTTTTCATCTCCAGGATTAATCTATAGGCTTCCAACTAGATATTGATAAGGTACCAATAGTTGGAGATATGTTCCTTCATTTCTCGACCAAATCGTTTGTGCATAGTTTATCTCAAGGAGCTAAGTGAAAGAAACATATGCCCTCCATTGGGAAAAGCATGACAAGATCAATGTTGTAGAGATGTTGTGTTCTTATAGGTGTGGGTTTGGAAAGAACCAGTTTAATGACCTCTCCAACTTTAATGTTTGATCCAGAAATTAAAAATAGCTCGTCTAGTACTTTTCTCATAGTTAATTCCTTGACTACTTTTATTCACACACGTCATTGCAAATAGGGAACATCCTTGCAAACAGAGAAAAGCGGGTTCCTATGATGCTTATGAGTGAATTAATGCATGACTATGGGGTTAGATTGTTAGAATTTGAAGTGCAATAACATAAAGGAGCACTGAAAGATAAACAAGCACAGCATAGACAATAGTACACAATAATTTATCTTGGGAAACCCTCGTGGGGCAGAAAACCCAACAAAACTTCTTCAGTATAGATTCGTCAGAAAGTACAATAGCAATCCTCATGCAATAACCCAAAACAAGAAGTCCCCAAAAGCAGCTACTCTCCTTGACTCTATCTACCTACTCATGCTAACTTGATGAATGAGTGAGGTGACCAAATGAGGAGGGCGAGCCTCCTATTTATACTAATCAATGACTTGACCTTTTTCCCTAACAGGGCTGACTTGACCTCTCAAACAAGGCCGACTTATCAATTACACAATAAAATATTATTTTCTGGATTCTTCTAGTCCAACATAACTATTAGGCTTTACGTTGACTCTTTCAATGGCTTTTACATGGTCAATTACAACATCAATAATTCCCAAAGGAAGTACAATACAAATAATACAAATAAGAATATCTTACAGAGTTACATTCTTCAACATAGATTACCAAGCATTGAACTGCCAAAATTAGACTCGAATATATTGCTACTCAACAAGCACATAACTCCTTCGGGCCATGTTATGCACCAAATTTTGAAAATAACATAAAAATAGAAAGATAGAGTAACTTAATGTCTTGACAATTAAATAAAGAGATTAATAAGAAGCCTCTTCGAGGGGGGGGACTTCTTTTATGATGTATAAAATGCACAAGCTGAGATGAGATAGTCATAAAACTTGGTCTCCTTGGTATATATATATAGGAGACAAAGGGTACACAATTAAGGTACTAGCTAACCACAAAATTAAAATTAAGGTCCTATCTGACCAGAAAATCAAAATTAAGGTCCTAGCTTACCAATAAATACAATATTATTATAATAATAAAAATGTAATGTCACAATATATGGGGCATACATGCCCCTCCCCTTCGAACAAGTGTTATCCTTGACAATTGATTAATTGTGGATGTTTGCATTAAGAAATCATCTTCCCATGTCACCTCTTCAATTGTCAAGTTCTTATACTTGACGAGGTACTCAATAATCGCTTGATTTCATAGTTGCTTGATCTCTGTTTCAAGTTCTAATATGATTTTACCTTCTTCATCAATTTCTAGTGAAATTATCTGAACTGGGATCTTGTCAACAATTACCCTTTTTAGGCAAGAAACATGGAATGTTGGATGTACACATGAAGATGGAGGAAAATCCAATTGTAATCCATACTTCCAACCCTATGCAACACATTATAGGGACCACGGTGCTAATTTATTGTCCCTTTTTTGTTGCTTTAGGGACTTATGTTTAAATGGTTGTAGCCTAAAAAATACCCAATCAACCACTTCAAATTCCTTTCACTATGATATTAATATGTGTGTTTCATCCTATTTTGTGTTATAGCCAAGTTGTAGGATGAATGAGGTTTCGGGGGGGCATTTCCCTTTCTATAGGTGTCCATAACACCCCTTCTAGTAGCCATATTTTTACTTTCAACTTTCCCTGCCAAAGTGGAAGAATTCTTCAATTATCCAAGTTAAATGAGACGCACCTCACGTTGAATGCTCTCCTTTAAAGTGTGCATAAATAGATCCAACAGATTGTCCTTTGGAATGTTCTTCGCTCCAAGACTCAAGTTTTGAATTATTTAATGTGCTCTATAATTGGACCTGTCTACCTTAGATTTATAAATTGACTAAACAAGTTATTACTCTTAATATCTCCATAATTTGTTATCATTCATCCATATAAATATAGACCAAGACACAATATAGTCCTTTTCACAGGAAAAAGGCCATTGGTACCACACAAATTCACGAGGTTCTAAATACAAGGATGAAATAGTTACCTTCTGTAAAATTGGAACTTGGTGTAGATCAAAGAATTGCTCCATTTGGAATATCCATGTTATTGGATCAGTAACATCAAACTTTCTCATTTCAATATTGGAAATGAAGTTGTTCCTTGGTCCTGAGTTGAACCCATGATGATGTGGATTATGGAGTGATGAATGATCATGTGTTTGTGACTCAAGGTTCTTGTTCTCTAAGTACGATAACATTTTATCCTGAGGTGAATGGAACTCCACCATCTTGTTCTCCATATCCTCTTCTCAAGGATTTGACTCTTGGGTAAGTAGGTTGCTTATATCCTTCAAAAGTTCTTGGCTCATGTTTTCAAGGTTCTTTTGGATATCACCTTTGAATGTTTGGAATTCAACTTGGATATCTCCTTTGAATGTTTGGAATTCATCCTCATTTAACATATTCATGATGTCCACCTTTCTTAGTATTGTAGTTTCAATGTTCTCCACTCTTTCGATAATCTTGGACACCCTGTTGTAGTTAAGTGGATTGCATAGCTACCAGCGATACATGATATAGAATAAACAAGCAATTAGATAGATATGAACACAAGATAAGTAAATGGTGGCAGAGCCAACAAGTATTTTATTACTCAGAACAAGTACAAAGATGCCTTACAATGCCTTAGTGCAATGCCCATGTATCCAACTCTCCAGCCTATATATATGGTTTACAAACAGTTACATAACGACCTGTCGGTTCACTAACCGGCGTGACTAACTGACTTGACATCCAATGCTCAACATGAATGTTCGACATGTTCTACAAAGTGGTCGAACGAAGGACCTAGTCAGGCGGCTGACCTAGGCTCCTCCAACATCTCCCACACGAACAAAACCTTTCTTCATCCCGAAGAAAATAGAGAGATGCTAACTAAACTGGACTAAACTGACAAAATTGAACACAACTGAGTAATGAGAAAAAGTTTGTCGTTACTGTTGAGACTGACTAGTGCTTGTAGGCAATTGTTGTTGGACGAGGTTTCGACAATGGATTCTGTAGATATTGATAGGTGATGTTGAAAATATTCTCGTTCATGGAGTGCATTCTGAATATCGATAGTAAGGGTGGTAAGGCTAGACAGGTTCTCCATTTTGTCGTGAATCGGTCGATCTCAAATATTGATCATGTCTTGCCCTAATACGGGTGTTTCGTTGTCGACAGTGGAGAGCAGGCGTTGAAGCTGTGGTCTGATCTTGTCGACTTTTGTCAAGCTTACTCGAGCTTGTGTGATCCATTGATATTCTTTCTTCTCCAGCTTTGCTAACTTCCTGTGCTCCATATTGATTTGGTCATGAAGGATTTGTGTGAAAGGTTCATCAGCGGTCTATCGCTGTTGTTGGAGGTTGTTAATCAGATCATGGGTTCTCTACATTTCAACAAACACAATGCCATAATGTGTATACCAGTTGCGCAATACTTCTATGGTCGTAGCAGCTTCTGTGACATATTGTGCTAACAGACTATGTGCTTCTATGAAGGTTGTATATTGGTTTGTCATGATGACAGTGGTTTCTTCTGCTTGATCCTTTCGTTCCTTAGTCAATTGTTCTTGGAGATTTGATACAACATTTTCAAATAATGCATATGCTTTGTCTAGCGTATTTTTTATTGTGGCTCCCGACGAGAGTGGTGTTACGTGTGGTACTACTTGTTGGACTAAGTTTTCACACTTAGCCAGAAATGAAGACTGTTTTGCTTGAAGTGTTTCAATGCATTCTTTGTCTTCACTTCTTATTTTCCTGTGCTCTTGGTCGATAGCATCTGTAAGTAGATGTAATTCTTCTTGTTTTTCTTGTCGGGGGTCAAAAGTGGCAATAGGACCCAGCTGATCTAGATGGACAGTGAGTAAGGGCTGCTATTGAAGGTGTTGCGGATGTTGTTGTTGTTTCTGTTGTTCTTTTTCTTTCTTCTTATTTTCTCTTGTTTGCTTTTTTATTTTTCCTTTCTAACTCTTTTTCCTTTGTCTTTTGATGTTATGTTTGCTTTTCTGCAGTTTTTTCTTTGTCGGTCACCTCTTTATCTTGTGTCGAGTGGGTTTCTTCATTTTGTTGTTTTGTTGGTGTTACGAGGGTTGAGTCGAGATTGGGGGGGGGGGATCTTTCGGGTGCGTCGACTGGAGTTGGGTATTCGAATGTAGTTGGTTCAGTTGGTGGTGGGGAAGTAGTCGATAGCGTGGAAGCAGTCGGTGGTGAAGTTGGCAGGTCGGCTGTGTCGAGTTCTGGAGGTGGAGAGGGAGGTATATCATAATTGCCGGTCGAGGTTTTCCTACGATGAAGGTAATTCTTGGTTACTTGTCGCGGCAGTTTCAGCAGGAGGTTGGGGAGTTTCAAAATTGTCCATTGGTATCTCGGTGGTATCCAACTGGTCGACAAATTCCTGAACTAAGGGGGTTGGTGATGGAAGTGTAGTGGTATGGTCGACTGGTAAGGGTGTAAAGGTGGATGTTTGTTGCGATTCAACCTCACTTGTAGGATTCGGGTTTTTCTCTTTGATGGTTTCGGTATATCCAATGATGGTTGGAATGGAGGTTGATGGTGGGGGAATTTGTTCATCTATGTGGACATCTAATGGAGGTAATTCGGGTGGCGAGTTGGATTCGACTATGACTGGTTTCTTTATGATCAGTCGTTTCCAGTCAGGGAGAATTGTCGGTATTCTGAGGGGAGCAGGGAGCTGTTGTACAAAAATGGGGCTAAAAAACGAAGTAGTAGTGAGTGGTGGGATAACAGCAGTCGAAGCAGCTGGTCTGTCTTCTTCCATAATAGAAGTTGGGAAGGGTGGTGGTGGACTGCTAGTGAGTTCGACATGTGGTCTTCCTGCGAATTTAACTTTCTTGCTCAGTGGTGCCTATACATGTTGTTGATTTTCTTCTATAAGGAATTTTCCTAACTACTCACCTACAGATATTTTGTTTTTGGAAGCATCTTCCAATATTTGTGATGCGCAGTAAAAAATTCCAGCATTATAGTCTTTTGTCGGTTCCTGGAGTATAAGCTTTTGTTTCCCTTTCGCTTGTGTTGTGTTCTTTCGGTTCTGTTGTGCCCTAAATATCTCATCGGTTACTCGACAGATGTTTTCTTTTGTGAGGGCATATTCTGGGGGTGGAGTATCTGACTGAGTATTGTCATCTAACTGGTCAGATGCATTCAATGGATCCTAATGAGGAGTCATCGCAATCCCTAGAGGATTGATGTCGACAATCTACTCAAGATTCATTGTAAATGTGCTGAGGTAGAGTCGAACTTCATAATCTTCTTCTTTCTCAGCATCTGTCAAAGGTTCGACTATTGGTTGGTCATCCAATTTTGCTAGTGGTGGTATTTTAATGGTAGTATTGGACTGTCGGCGTAGTTCTTCAAATATTCTTTCGACCGTAGGATAAAAGTCGAGTTCTTCTATTGCTTCGGCTGCTCCTAGATACCATAACGACGTGTGGTCTAGTGCTAGCTAGATATGTGCGGTCGGAGCCATACTTCGAAGAACATTTTGTGGGACTCTACATCTAATTGTCTGTACTTTTAATGCATGGAACCAATTTTCAAGCCAAATTTTGGCAGTCGTCACACCGAGTCGATGTCCACCTTGTGAGAATGAATGGAAGTTCCACATTATTGGTCCTGAGGATGCAATGAACTCTTTGTGTCATGTGGGTCGAAGGTGATCCATTGCAATCCAAATGATTAGTGAGGGATATCGAATGTTGGATTCCTCCTTTTGGCATTTATGGCAGGTATATCAAACAATCTTCGCCAAGTGATCGACCCATCGATAGATTTTTTCTTTTGTTTCCACATTCTGCACGACTTCAAGCATGTTGATTTTGAGTTCGGATCCTCAACCAGTACTGGTTAGCGCGGCTAACACGATTCTTGCCACTATTTTATGTGTGCCATAGATGATTTGGTTGACAACTAACCCTCTGGAATTTTTTCCTGCGGGGGTACATGTGAACTCTTTAATCAAAGAAGGGTTTGGTCGAATAGGTACTCTATCCCCATTATTTGATAATCTGGTGATCTAAGAGATCAGATCGCCATTGATCTTGACAGGTTTGTCCAAGTAGAATTTTCCATTGTGGTATCTTCTCACAATGAACTGCATTATCACCTCCTTGAGTCCTACAAAGCTATCAACCAAGGGTCCGTGGATATAGTTCAATATGGTGCTTGTTTGGATTTTTTGAGCTTCCTCTCGCCATCGGCCATTGGGATCCTTTCCCTAATCCAAAATTTTGTTCCAGATTCTTTTCCATTGTTGTTCCACAATTTTTTCATTGCGGACATTCTGGAGTCAAACTTTCAATGGTATGTCTGCTTCTTCTAGTTGTCGAACTTGCGAAGCTGTGGATCTTATGGTTGCTTGAGATTTCTTGGGGGCCATTTTGTTTGTAGGGTTTTCTATTTCGGTGGTCAATTCCATATTTTCAGGAGTATCGGTGCTCTCTTGCTCAAGTTCTTGGAAGAATAACACACAAGCCTCTTCCAGTTCAGTATTTATAGCAAAATTGTGAGTCAAGGTTGAGCACGTAGTGGTTGGTTGTATTAATTGTGATTATAATGGTGGCAATAAATTCGATTGACAGTTGGTCGATACTTCGTCCTCCACATACCGAATTTTTTCTGTATGTTAGTTTTGATGAATTAACTTTTCTCGTTCGTTGGTGTTGTGTTTGTCGGGTGTGTGTCAGATTGGCCGAGTATTGTGTTCGACAGTTTCTTGTCGACTTGTTTCCATTTGGATATAATTTGTGTGTCGGGTTTCATACTTCAGGTGTTGTCGTCTGGTTTGAGATGATTTTCTACTTGGGTGGATTTTTGTACTGCTCTTGTCGGGGTTTTCTCTCTTCTTTCTTTGTGTATCCCACCATCTTCCAGCTTGACATGTGAACGTTTCGGTCAAACTCTTAAATCGACCTTGTTCTTTTATATTCTTTGATACTTTCTCGTCATGGAATGAAGGTGATTTATGTTCTTTATACCACAGTGTTGGAATATCCAAGGACTCGTTTCTCACTAGTGTGAGTGTCAGATATTCTCTGATTTTTCTTTCAAAAAAATTCGGAATGATGGAAACAGAAAAACAGTGTTGAGTTTTCTTCTTGGGGATAACTTCAATCGTCTAACATTCTCGTGCTTGTAATCATAATTATCTATTTTCCAGTGCGTTAGGTTCAGTATAGTCTTCATTCTTCGTTACTTGGTATAACTGTCGAATGTCGGCGTCGTCATCAATAGGCTCTATCCAAGGTCGTCCTTGTGAAGGGTGAATGGGAACTATCACGTTCTTCCCATTTCCTTTAAGTTTTATTCTATCTTTTTCAAGAGATATTGAAGCATAGTTCTTTCCCATGGTCGACCAATTAGGGCAAGAAAGGAGCTGGCACCTTCCTTTGGGTCGATAATTTCAAAGTCAACTTGTGTGGTTTATATGCCCATGATGGATGTGTCAACATTTTTCCATACCCCAATTGGTTCAATCAATCCTTGGTCGGCTAGTTTGAGATAGATGCCCGGCTCATGTAGTTGTGATCGACCAAGTTGTTCCCAAGTGTCTTTAGTCATGATTTTTGCTTGTGATCCAAAGTCGAGAACGACTTGTCAAATAGAGTATCCTTCAATTTCTAAATCGATAAGTGGGTCTGCATCATTTTTATCTCTCTGACTTAGTCGACAGAGATTTTGAGTTTGTTTCGTTCGACAAATTTACTTTTAATGATGTGTAGTAGGTCTATAAATTTTGCGACAGCTTCTTCCTTGGTTATTAACTTGAGAAGTTCATTAATATTTCTTTGTCGAAATTCATCATTGTCTTCTTGTGATGCTAACTCTTGAAATATTTTTGCAGCATTATTATATAAGTGCTTCTGTGCAATTGGATTATGATAGTCATATTTACTTTTGATTTTGCTAATTTGCGGATTATCGGCACCAATTTTAGTTCTTTGACGAGTTACAATCTGAAGATTCTTAGTTTTAACAATATCATACTTTGGAACACTAGACAAGATGTTAACGTTCTTTTTATTAGTAATTTTCTCAAGTATGGTGGGGCAATCCCCCAAGAATTGATCACCCACCCCACACTTGGTACAGAATTTGAGATCTGTCTGATCTTTGAAGGGACAGTCTGCAAAAAGATGGTATTTTCTCAGACATGTAAAGCACTGCAGTCGTCGACGTGGTCAAGGATCTCGATTTCCAGTGTTTCGTCCACGATCTTGAAATCCTCCTCGTCGATGGAAGTTGTCATTTCTTCGATCGTATTGCCAGTCATCATTCCTATCATTTCTATTATTCCTCTGGTCGACAACATTGGTTTGATAGACTGCGTGGTAATTATGTTTATTCTTTAGATTTAAGCTACAAGATGTTGTGGAATGAGATTTGACGTTGCATATGGCGCACCATCGAGCTTGATCATTTTTCATGTTGTAGGGACAAAATTTCATTGCGTGTGAGTCATGTTCTTGGAAGATATCACAGAAATTTTTTGTTTGTACAAAGTGGACATCCTGTCGATGGTCATCTTGTTGGCAATAATCTTTTGTATGACTGACTGTTGAACATTTTGTGCACCAAATATCAACTCCTCGCAAACTGATTTTGCGAATAGATTTTTGCATACTTTCCAACTGTTCTTCAATGCGGTGGTCGACAAGGGCTATAGGGTAGTCATCATCCATTTCTATCTGTAATGCTTTTGTCAAAGCATCTTCATATGTATTAAAATCTGTGAAAGTGAAATATAAGTGCACTCTGATTTTTTTTATCATTCCAACCACAAACCATTGGACTAATAAGGATTCTTTAATGTCGTGCTCGATCTAGATACGCAAATCTTTAAATCGTTGATCGTAGTCCCTAACAGTCTCTGTCGGTTTTTGCGTTGTGGTCTTCAATTTCTTGGCAGCTAGATATTTGGCATCTGGTGCCTTGAAGAAATAAAGGAATTTTTGTTTGATATGAGCTTTTGATTCAGTGGGCGTACTTTCTTTAAAATTGATGTACCATGTGAGTGCTCATTTCCAAAGGGCACGCCCAAACTGTGACATTTGTCTGTCTTCATTATAAATAGCATTAGCTTCCCATATTGATTCGCAAACAAACCAATGCCTTCTTGGGTCTTCATCACCTTCATAGAAAGGAAGGTGTGTCATTATGTGTGCCATATCTACTGTGACTTCGACTTCTGAGCTCAAAGGTGGTGACGGTGGATTGTTTCCAGTGGCAGAAATGATCGTACACTTGCTTACGACAAGTACTAGCTCTGGATGTGCACCGACAAGAGTTAATGCACGTTCTTCACTTTCGACAACAATCTGAATGGCTATGGTTAGTTCGTCGTCAGTTTTTGGGTACCGAATTTCTTCAATAGCGTCTATCGAAACCAGGTAAAGTTCTGTTTTATTTGGGTTGTACTTCGTTTCGAAGATCCTGACTTACTCGACGAATCACTTAATGTTGGAAGTGGTTGGGGGGGTGCTTTCTTACGTTCTAAATAGATTAGATGAAAATTTTGGTTTGAGACCTCGAGCTAAAAAGTAACCCAAATTCCTTCTTGCGTTCGATGGATCAATAATCTATCGACCTCATTACCTTCATCGTTCCGTCAACTCCAAATGCCATTTTGGCCAGCGTGAATTCCTAAGTCTTCTTCGACAATTTATTGTACTTGGGCACTCTAAGTTAGATGTAATGGAGAATGTAGAGCGATAGCTTCGGGTATACTCACCTGGAGAGCACTGCCATGCTTCATACATAGATCATTATCCATCGGTGACAAGTCTTCATCAACTCCCTCGGTTTGTCAAGCTTGACTTGACTCTGGCAGATTTCCTTCTGCATTTGTCACTATACCTGACTTTCATTTTTTCTGGAGTGTACTAGCTTTCTCCCTTAACTCCCCGCACCTCTTACTCTTATTTTCTTGTTCTATATTCTGAATATCTGGAGTTCTTTTATGGATCATTAATATATCTTTGTCGATTTTTTGGTATTTTTCATTGCTGGCCATATCGCGTTTTCTTATGTCGACCATTATTCATCTATTCTATCAGATCATGGTCGGTTACCCCCCCATTGTCGGCCCAAAGTTCTTTAGCGAACTCAGGTGATGCAACAATTCATTTATTGAGGAAGTGTTCCCACTCTCTCTCTTTCACTAATTTTTCCCACATTTTTTGCTTTTCTTCTCAGTTCGTGTTTTGGAGAGGTGGTAACAACAATGGTCGAGATTCGGCAATATACGTTGCTCCCTTGTCGATGTAATATATTGATTTTGACCCCATTGCATTAAAATGTAAATGATGTAATATTTTTATAAAATCGTGGTGAGGAGCTCAAGGCCAAGGCCCTGCCATAGATTTAGTGATGCATATTGTTTGCATGCTAGCCAGGCACAATGGAATTTCAAATATCATGTAAATATGCATTTTAATAAAATACCCACAACTAACTATGCAATGCAACAAGAGATGGGGACATGGTTTTTACAAGGAATTGGGAGGGAAATATTCAAACCCTTGAACCAATCAAGTCAAGACAAGTGTCAATGAGAGAACCCATGAACCCTCAACTACCCATGTTGACTTTTGTGCCCAATCATTCATTTCTTCCAAGATTTGGTTGAGGTAGTTAATGCCTTGGGGAATGGGGAGGTATGGCTGTCCAAATTCGAGTATGGGCAAGCCACCCTTCATGGAAATTCGTGTTTGACTTCTTGGGCAAGAAGAGAGCCACGAAATTGCTCCCTGAGCCATTATCCACCCCGGCCTTTGCTCTCTCACACAGTCTAACCTTCTTGGGCGTTTTTCCTTTACGTTTTTCCCGTGTTTCATTGTTTTCTAGCTGGGAAGAGGGCGTTTTTAGTGTTGCAGAGCTATTAGGAGGAAGGGAGATCGATTTGGGGTTTCATTGAGGCCATTTTGGCCATTTGAAATGCTCATAACCTGTGGGAGAAATTGTGTTTGTTCCCTGTGGAAGTTTTCCCTTTCCACACTCTGTTTTTGGTGTGCCCACAATTTGGGGAAAACCCATGGCCATCTTGTTTCTAAATCCCATTGTTAAAAATATGTATCCATGCCCAATGATTGTGTTTGCTAAGTGTAGAAAGAGTATGTTGGGGTATGGATTATGGGTATCCATTGTTTTGGCTTGAGCTTGAGTGCAAGTATCCAGAAATGAAGAGGGTTCAGATTGAGCCTGATAAAACCCAGCTGTGGACTGGCTTGGCTTAGATGTGGTGTTTGCTTGGATTGTGCTGAGCTTGAGAGTTCCCTTTTTCTTGTAGAAATCATGCCCAACTCGGGGGTGGCAGTTGTGTTGAGAGATTAACGAACACAACCAGCCTATGGTTGGGTGGAACGTTGTAGTGACATAACTAGTTGCTTGGGACAACATTACATCGAGATAAGTATTCTCTCTATGTGTTTTATTTCTGCATTGTTTTAATTAATTGTGTACTATTTTGTTTCTGATGATTAATGCATGAAAATATGTGTGTGGATAGTTTAATTCCAGTGTGCATGTCTATGTTGATTTGCATCTGCACACATTTGTTTTATTTGTATGAATCTAATGAATCAGGCTGAGTTTATGTAAAATCCCAAGATCTGTAGTCATGTTCCCTTCCTTGTGTTGTATCGACGGGAGGGGACGTGACAGTCGATCAAGAATTTAAACAGAAGCGTCGATATAGATCAAATAAATTGCTTGGTAGGGTTGTTATAGAACCTATGCTTCATGTTATCGACAAAAACTCGTTCCTCGATCGCGCACTCTTCACAGAACTTTGTTAGCAATTCTTTCGAACCATTCGGATAAATTTGTGCAGCCTCCTCTGTTTATTTTTGTTAGCAATTGTCGATCTCTTTCATCTGCCATTATTTTCATCCAGAAGTTTATTCAATGCGAACGACACAAATTCGACGAACTTTTCATGTGTTTCAGAAAAGAACTTCTCCCTTGCTTGAGCGATAGTCAACTTGTTTCTTCTAGCATAATTTTGCAAGTAGTTTTCTATTTTTCTATCCCACCATTCATTTATCTCATGTTATGTTATCATTTAATCATGCTCATTATCGTGCCATGCATGTATCACCGGCAACAAAACCAATGTTGTAGTTAAGTGGATAGCATAGCTACCAACGATACATGATATAGAATAAACGAGCAATTAGATAGATATGAACACAATATGAGTAATGGTGGAAGAGCGAACAAGTCTTTTATTAGTCAGAACAAGTACAGAGATGCGTTACAATGGCTCAGTGCAGTTCCCATGTATTCGGCGCTTCAGCCTATATATGGGGTTTACAAACAGTTACATAATGACCTGTCGATTCACTAACCGATCTGACTAACTGACTTGACATCTAGTGGTCGACACGATTGTTCGACATGTTCTACGAAGTGGTCGGACGGAGGACCTAGTCGGGCAACCGACCTAGGCTCTTCCAACACACTGCAAAGTCCACATTGTCACACTATAACAAAACCTTGTGATTAATGTTCCTTTTAGCTTCCTTTTTGCTTCCATGAACCTTTTTAGTGTTTTTTTGTAGTTTTTAAGAAAAAACTACATTATTTTGAGGATCGATGCTAAAAAAGAAGCAAAAGTTTGCACTATTATCATCAACTTTAGAGTTGAGAATAGCTTATTTTTTAGTGCTAACATTAGTGCCACGAATAGATTCATTTTTAGAACCAACTTTAGCTTTCTTTTTAGCACTAAGTTTAGCTTCCTTTTTACCTTCTCTTTAGCTTCCTTTTTACCATCTCTTTAACTTCCTTTTTAGTGCTAACTTTAGCTTCCATTTTAGTTTCAAATTTCCCAGGTGACCAAATCAAAGTTGGGGGGGAATTTTCAAAATGAAATTTAAGAGATATCGAGGGATAAAATTAGCCATTTGTCTCAATCCTTACAAGTGTGAGGGAATTTATATTATTTTAATTATAATCTCTTATTTTCCCTCATAAAAAACCCTCAATACCTACTATTTCATTGTTTTCTCATTTACTCTCTTTCTCTCTTCCTTTCTCTCCCTTCTCCTCTCTCCCTTAGGGTTCATCCTCATAAATACTTGGGATTTAGTTTGATGGAGGAACCTCCACAAGGAAGGTAATGGATTCTCCCTTCCCTTGCCCTCCTTGGTTCCTTTTTTAGTTTGTTTTTCCTTTATTAATTTGCTAATTTATATTGTGTTTTTTCTTGCATGCTTAGGGTTTCATGCATGGAGGCTAAGGTTTCATGAAAGAATCTCCATTATGAAGGTAACAAATTATCCCTTCCCTTCTCCTCCCACCTTCCTTCCTCTTTTACTTTACTTTTACTTTACCGATTTCCTTATGTTTATTGTTCTTTTGTTGTTGCAAGTTTAGAGTTTCATTCATGGAGGCTATGGTTTGATGGAGAAATATCCATGATGAATGTAATGGCTTCTCTTGTTTCTCCTTCTCCTTCCTTCCTCTCTTAATTTGTTTTTCCCTTATTGATTTGTTAATGGTTATTATTGTTTTATTGTTGCATGTTTAATGGAGGAAGAATTAAAAAATGACATTTTGAGGTTATGCTTAATGCACAAATATAGATCATGGGTGTGGACTAAGGAAGACCCTTGCATTCATGTAAGAATATCTAGGTTCAAATCCTAGCACCCATGCATACTTTATTCCTTAGTTTTCCCTTTCTATTAAATGTCGATATTTATCTAAGATCTGCGTTATTCACTTGTTTGAATGCATAGGTTAGGTTAGTATCTATTTAGGTCTGCATTTTAAAAGGCATATTTATGTGGGAATATAGCTCAAGTAGGTTTCTTAGCTTTTTTAAAGGTTTCTTACCTTTTCGCAATAGACTTGGTATCAAATCCCAACATTACCTTACCATTTTCCATTTATGTTTCTGTAAATTCTAATTTACATTAGGTTAGTCTAGTTCCAGTTCAGATTTGCACTTTTAATGGCATATTTGCATGGGAATGTAGCTCAAGTAGAGATCTTGTCTTTCAACAAGTGATTTGGGTTCAAATCCCAACATTCCTTCACCATATTTTTTAGTTTTTTACTATTTTATATTTTTATTTCCATAAATTTTAATATAAAGACAATTGGTGCTAAAAAGGAAGCAAAAGTCAATCCTAAAAAGGAAGATAAACACAATTCAAAAAAGGAATCCAAAGTCAATGCAAAAAAGGAAGCTAAAAATAATGCTAAAAATGAAGCTAAACCTGGCACTAAAAAGGAAGCTAAAGTCGACACTAAAAAGGAAGATAAACCTGAAACTATTTTGAATGTTGTTTAACGTCAACTTTAGCGTTGGGGAACTGTAGCAAATTGAAAAAAATAATACTAAAATGTAGCGCTAAAATAGACGCTAATTGGCTTATTTTGTTGTAGTGGATCATGCTCATCTCATGTCATGGATGAGCCCTAAGGAATTTTAGGGAGAGTATAAATTTGTGCTCCACCTTTTACCATTTGAGCCTACTAATATTTACTAGATTTATTCTCCATTTCCTCTTTATTACACCTTTTGAATCACCCAAAATAGATATTTCAAGCAAAAGTTACGCAAGTTCCAAGCTAACATACCTTTAAAAACCTCGGTTTTTATGATGTCTTGCTGGCTGACCTTTTTCCTGGATAATCTATTAAATTTTGGTCCCTTTTAGTCTAAATTTTATGCATGTAATATCCTGATGTGTCTTCTTTGTAATGTCATACGTTTGGTCAAATTATGATGTCCCAAGGGAAATTTATGGTGACTTTCCCGAAACTTGTTGTTTTTGTCCCTTTTAAGATAGGAGATTTGTACAACCTTCCACGTGTCCAATATTTCCGATCTACTTATGATATTATTTTTCTCACAAAAACAATTATATTTGTATTAATAAAATCTATAGTTGTTCAGAATAGCAAATGTAAACATTATGGTAAGGAAATGCAAATCCAACTAGAATTTCAAAACAATTTCAAAATTATTATAGTCATCCTTCGCAGAGGAAATTTTGCATATCTTACTAGCATAAAGTCAACAAAAGGAACCTAAAACCAAAAAAAATTGCAAGACATGAGCTAGTTATTATTGATTTGATTGATGTTTGGATATACTTGACCAAAGGAATTGTCAATTTCCATGTTGTCCTGGGACTGTTGAACTATCTCTTCCCCCCTTGGCCATCCATGATCAACTTCCATTGAATTACCATGATTGGAGGTCGTTTATGTGGAGATTTTTCTCAAAGTACCGATGGAGTTACGAAGGAGAGCAACCTCCTCTTACAAAGCTAGCAGATGTTGTTGATTGTCATCTAGAACTTTGACATTTGAGGTGTTTTGCAAGGATTTTTGTGTTCCCATAGTTTGTAGGCGAGAAGAAATTAAGAATATGGAGGAATTATTTCCTTTGACTAGGTCTTCATGTCTTCTATGGATTTTCCTCGTCTCTGGGATATTCTTGCACAAATTGTTGTTACAGGTTTAACATTCCATGCCTATCGAAATGAAATCATCCCAACGAGAAGTAAGAGGCTCCCAGGTTGACCTTAATTCAGGAGGCCTCCAACTCGCAAATAACCAAAATACAACCTATGCAGATGATAGAGTAAAGGGGGGTCCCAGCAAATCATGACAGGGATATTCTCCTTCTAGTGTGAATCCAACCTTGAATCCAACCTTATAACTGACCCAATACAACAATAGGTATTTCTAACCCCTTAGTCAATTACTCCATGTAAATAATTCATGACAAATTCGAAATTGAAAATCCATAATTTTACTTTCCCAGAGTTCTTAAAAGACCACAAATTTCTAGTAGTTTAAGCTTAATTGAGAGGGGACGAGAACAAAAATAAAAACGTGAACACCACCCCATAACCCAGGAACCTTAAAGTCGATGCCTTTGAGCACAATGCCCTAGAGTGAAAGTCGAGTTTCGCTGACAGTTGACAGGAAAAAACTGAAGCAATATCCCACATTACCTTCACAATTTGGGGTGAGACTTTTTAAATTTCGAGGACGAATCAATACCACTCAAGTAATCGCTTGTGTGAAATGTGTTCATATCTTTGCATAATATCCTGGCTACTTGACAAGGGTGCGAATTTATGGAGGTGCGACATGTTCGTTGCATGCATATGCTTGATAAACATTAGGAGATGTGGTTTGTAGTTAAGACCCCATTTTTTTTAATGTTCCCTCACTTATCGTAGTGGCATTATTTGCCATTTGATCTGCCTTTTGGTTATGGTGTCATAGAACATAGAATAATTGGACTTTGGTGAAGTATTTTGCCTCATTTTTAATCCTTGTCATCCATCTTGCGAGGGTTTTATCCTTTCGAAGAGAGAAAATTTGAACCATCATGATCAAGATTTTTGAATCCCCTATCACCATGAGAGAGTGGCTTGAAGGAGGTATTGGTAGAGTGTTGTTGCTTCTGCCCAGTTGTTTGTTGCCATTCCCAATCCCCATTCAAAGAAAAAATCTTCCTTTCCATCGGGATAAAGTATGATCCCCCTCGCCCCTGCCACCCTTGGATTACCTTTCGAGGCTCCATTAAAGAATGTAATATTTGTTCATTGTGATTGTTGTCATTTCTAAAATTCTTCATCTCGAAGATTTAATTTCCAGTTATGATATGTGTGGGAACTTGTGGACCTCTTTTGAATGGGGAGGAGATCCAAAATTTTCTTCATCCAGTCTCTTTTTAGTTGATCCAACAAATGAATATTTCGTCTTTGAAGTCTTTTGTTCATAAGGTTGTCTTTCAACATCCCATGAGCTTTAAGAATTGTTCTTCTTAGGGATTCCTTTTGCCTTCGAAATATGGCTATGTTTCTAGCCATTCAAACCTTCCAACACAGATATTTTTGGTTTGCATTCCAAACTCTCTTAAGAAGGGGTATATTTTGAAATCTTCCCCTATATTGCCTATGCCATGAAGTGAACATCTCCTTGCAATTTATTGGCATTTTCCATTGCTCCCTTATTTACAAGAAGGCCTCCTACCAAACATTCACAATGTATGGGAATTCTATAAATAGATGTTGTATGGTTTATTCTTCGGGAGTGACACAAAGCGCACCAAGAGGGACCTTGTATCCCTCTCTTCCTGATATTTTCAGCAGTTAATATCTTATTGTGCACTAGCACCCAACATAGTGTGTTAAATTTGGGAATGTCGTCTTCATGCCAGATCAACTTCAACATTCTTGAATTCGGAGGAAGATGGAGGGTGCTTGACTCCACATAATACCCTACTTTTACTAACTACCCTTTTCAATCCCATCCTCAGGATTCCATGCTACTATAAAGAGGGGCATATCCAATTATCTTAACATATAACTTATCCAAAAGAGGGCATAATTTTGAAGGCAAGTTGAGGTATTTCCATCCATTCCATTGGTTACTCTCCTCGCTCCACAAGGACATGTATTCAAGATTCTTGATTCCCTTCTAATCCATCCATAATTTTAGAGGATTGAGATCTTGGATGGTCTTTGTTAACACCCAAAAATTGTTCACCTGGCTCATCCCCCTAGTCACATAACCCATTTACTTCTTTTTCCTACATTTTGGCCTCCAAAAACCCAAAAATCCCTAAAATGGTAACCAAATGGGAAAACAATCATTATTTCTCTCATCAATTAATGAAAAACCTTCAAAAAAGGTCAAAATCTCACAAAAAGGGGTCAAAATCCCCAAAAAAGAAAAAGAAAAAGGGGAAATAGTCAAAATAAAATTAAAAAAGAGGGAAACTATCAAATACCACTAGCCAATACTAGTGGTTTCCCAATACCATGGGTCAATACTCCACCACCCAAAATTGTTATAAAAAGGTGATGGAGGCCCCCCATTTCAGATCCATGATCAACTCTTCCTACCCTTCTACTTCCAAAATTCCTATTGAACTCTAGCCTAACCTTTTGGGCTTTTGTTCCCATTCAGTTCAGTCTTCTCCACCACTTGAGCATTTGGAGAAGATCAAGGAACCTTGGAGACCCGGAGCACTACTCTCCGTACAACTGCAAGGGCCCCCATCTACTCACCTTCTGAGGTAACTCTTATTATAAACCCTTGTTTGCAACATAATACAAAATACATTTCATGGGTTCCTATTTATTTGTTATTTTTACTGCAGTAATTAGTTAGATTTATTTTTGTTTCTTATTTTACATTCACACATTATCTATTCATGTGACTGCTACTAAGGGTTCCATAATCCTTAGTAGGTGCCCTTTTGCACAGGCTGGTGTGAAAACACTAGCCATAGTTTTGGAGACTCCAACCGGGTTGATTCCCATCGATCTATGGTTTGGTATGATCAGTAGTTATTTCTAGTTTTGTACTTCTTATTTTGCTTGCATTTTAATTTTCTAGCCTAGCCTTGAACCCTATACTTACAGATCTGGCCCTTGCCTTTGCAGTACCCTTTAGTATTTCCGTTTTTATGGCCTGGCTCGAGACTGGAGGTAGACCTTTCTACGCCGTCGAGAGCAACTTTCTATCAAGTAACCTACGCCCCGAGTGCGACTTACGACACGAAACCTGCGTGCCTTCCGGCCCACAACTCGTGCTCTCCGTGCGCATTTCAGCATGCTACCCACGCTCTTCGCACGCCTTTTGGCCTATTACCTGCACGCTCCATGTGCCTTTTGGCCTGATACCCGCGCGCTTTGCACGCCTCTGAGCCTGAAACCCGTGCCCCAGTCGCAGCTTTTCTGCCCAGACCCACACCCTTTTTCCTGTTTTTTGTTTTTATGTTTAGGCGCAACTATTATGCAGCCTGTAGCGCCTAGAGATGTTTTCCTTTACAGATGCACCCTGCAACTATTTTTTTTCTTTTTTCTTGACCAACATCCTCTTGTTTGTCTACACCCATTCACCTTTGGTACTTTTCTATTGTTTGCTTGCTGTCGCATTTGAGACATTTGACTTTGCATGCCTCCTTAGTGCATTGATATCATTTGCATCATATTTCAACAAGTTCATTTATTAAATATATAGCAGTTAGTACTTTTATTTCAGTATCAGTTGTTTATTTCAGCATTTCTTTTCGGCGATATTGGGTTTACACCACTTGTGCACCCACACACTCCCCATAACTCAATTGAGACTAAAATTGACTTAATTAAACACACATTAACCACACATGGGGACCCAAAAACAACTATGTAGCTAGGTAGAACATTGGGGTTAGGAATCCAAACAACACTCCCTTTGTCATGCACATTTGAGACATAGTTGTTATCCTTTAGGGATCCAAAATACCCTATTATTTATTGGTACGGTTGACACCAATTTGTCGGAGGGCCTCTCCCTTAAGAGGGAAAGTGGCAATACTGGTTTCGAAATTCTGAGTGGAGTACCGCTCTCCATTCTGTACTAAAGGACACCTACTCGTTGTTCTCATCGTGCATGTTGGCACCCATATCGAGTGCATGACGGCCAAAGAACTGAAGCTGTGGGACACCTTTTGAGACGTGCCATGAACGGGGTATCTTAGTTTCCATTCTTTTAGGACTCTTTTACATGGATTCCCTCTCAGTAGAGGGATATCCTTTAGCCATTTGGTTCTACACTTCATATTGCCTGATTGCGGATTTCATCACCCTGCACGGGATACAATTTGTGTGAGCTTCCATATCTTTTAGATAGGTGTTTGCACGGTCCTATACCACCCTAAGGTAGTGAGTCTTTTTTCTTTTCTAGGAGTACTGCTTGTTGGTATTTTGACCATTTTATTGCCACTCCACCTGTTGTAGCACACTGTTGCAGCAAGTGTTTTTGAGCCTGTTGTTGTCTTGAATGCCATCTTTTTACAAGCTCTCCTTTTGTATGCATGGTTGCAATAGGAATTTTTTAAGCGTTTTATCCACCATAGAACCTCAGCACTTTTATACCTATCACCATTAATTTACCGCGACACTCTCGTCGCCTACAGAGGAAATCCCCGTAGTACGGTCCATTGGACCCCCCTTGTCATGCTCCCTTCAGACGCACATCTTCGTCGCTGGGTATTCATCCCAACGCCCCTTAGTATACCTCTGACTCTGAGTCCTATTTACCCATATACACATCTCCGTCTAGCCCCATGGCCGGCATGAATCCCAACCCATTTTACGACGGAATTGTCGGTAGTGGTTCCACCACTGGTCCCGCTACCACTTCAGCATCCATCCCTTATATTCCATCTATAGTACCTATGCCTGGCACCGTCCGTTTAGTTACTAACGGTCCCCTTGGGGGCACCGGCCCATCTTTTCAGATCTCTCTGCCCCTTACTAGTGGTCCCTCGATCCCAGTCATGACTCATGCCAATGCACCAACGCTTGGAGGCAATGGCCCCACGATCACCGCCATGCCTAGCATGTAGGCCCCTTTAACTATGTTATATCCTCCTGCTAGTTTATCATTCATGGCCAATCTCAACCTACCTGATCTGGCCAAATTGACTAACGATCCAATCCGACATGATCCTACTTGGCCTCCCATGCCTACCAAACTCCCTTCAGACATCCCAAATTTTGAAGGAAAGGGTGGTGATGACCCCCATAACCATATCATGTCCTTCCACTTATGGTGTTGTTCCTCCAACTCCATAATGGATGACTCGATCCGCCTACGCCTTTTACAACGGACACTCACTGGTGCTGCAGCCAAGTGGTATATTGACCAGCCACATGGGACGCACCCCACGTTTGCTTCCCTTGCTTCGACTTTCCTGTAGTTCTTCCAACTCCCTATCCGCTATGACGTTGGTGTTGATATACTCCTATCTTCTAGACAGAACACGGCTACCCACATCACTAACCACATCCATGAGTGGTGTCATCGTCGTAGTTTGTGCAATATCAAATTCAATGACCGTATTTTTTTAGATTGGTTCTTTAAGTCCCTCATACCAGTTATCGCAAAGGATGTGGCATCTGAACGACCCCAAACCGAAGAAGAATCCATACTGAAAGCCCAACAGTTTGACGTTATCTATGCACAATCGAGATACCTCTATACCATTTTACCTGATTCTCCTTGTAGTGATTCCTCTAGGAAAGACGCGCCAGGGGCATCCCACGCTGCTGACGGCATTATTGGACATGTTGCATCGACCAATCATCCATATGTCCATATGTCTCCCGCCTCCACCCTTGGTTATAATCCTACACCCAGTTCCGCACCACCCACCATGAATAGTGGTCTCGACCTTTTACGTGCCACAACCCATTCTGGAGAAACACCTTCATATGTTCCCCCAACCCAAGCCCCCCATATACATGGACCTTCTTGTCAGGTGCATTGCTACGATCATACCCCACCAGCATACGCCCCTCCTTCCGCACCACCTGCCTATTACCATCCACCAGTTGTACCCACGCAACCTCGAGCCCCTCCTGCTTACTATCCACCAATGGTTTCCCTAGCACCCGCCCAACTGCAACCCCCCTCCCCCCCATTCCCCAAGGAAAGGTTTATGCCCAACAAAACCAACCGCAAAATAATCCTGCCCAACGGAACCAACAAGGATAACAAAATAGAGGACGTGAACGTAATCGAGGAAATAACCATCCTCTCGGCAGAGGTGGTGCACCACCGAACCCCCTGATAATAATGGCACTGCATCGGCTATCCAAAATCCCAATCGACAAACTCAACAAGGTAAAAACCCCAACTTACGTACGAACGACCCATGTTCTATTTGCGGGGTCTATGGCCATTACACACACAACTGTCCCCATCTGGTGCGAGCTCACCAACTCTAGAGTGACGACGCCCAACATCAAGGACATTCTGCACTTCCAGCACCACCAAACCCCCCGCAGCCCGAGATACAACCTATGGTGTTGCATAACCCCCTACCTACACAAGGGGTAGTAGCCACCCAACCTTTGGTTCCCCCTCAAGGGGATGCCACACCACAACAACTAGTTACTTATGATTATCATGTTAGTCAACCCATTGAATCAGGTACCCACCACCTCTTAATTATGTCTTCCGTTGATATTAACCTTCAGACACGTCGTAACCAGTATGGTTCAACCACCGAAACCATTCCTGCGGACAAGACCGTTACCACTCTTCCCATAGATCATTCGTTATGTCTAGCCCCACCACCACTTGAGGGGGGCCCAAAGCCCCTCGATTTCCTCTACAGCGCATCAATAACAACCCCAACGCTCGTGCTTCTGCCAACTACAATATTGTGGATGATTTGTCTCAATTCCTCACTGCCATGTCAACCTCGGAAGTTTTAAAGAACTTCCCAGCACAGCATAAAACACTATTATCGGCCATAGGTGCAATAGATTCTTCTGACTCACGAATGATGGCATTTGACTTAGACCAATCTGAACCTCGCATGCCTTCCTCCCTCGCATTTCAAGTATCTGTTTCAATCTGGAACCTTGTTATCCATCAATGCATTATCGACGAGGGTGCCTCTACATGCGTCATGTCTACATTCGTGTGGAAGAAGCTAGTACCACCTCCCCTACAACCTCCCTACGAGATTATGATGGCCGCTCATCTTAGCCGCAAGGCCTTCTGGCTAATGTTCCAGTCCAGTTAGCTAGAAAAAAATGTCTTGATTGACATTGAAGTCGTCAATGCACAACTTGACTACAACCTACTCCTAGGACAAAGCTACATGTACGCCATGAATGTTGTTGCTTCATCTGTGTTCTGGATCACGATGTTCCCCCATGAGGGACGGGTTGTCAAAATAGACCAGGTCACTTACTATGACCCTAATTCACCTACTACACCCGAGAATCTACTCCCCATGGTTGACCAACCTGTATTTGGTACGTATACCCCTTTGACTTCCCTCGTCAAGCTTGGAATTTATTCAGAGACGTCAATGGTCTCCACATTTCATTCCTTACCCCCTCCCCCTCCGGTCGTTGATATCTCTGACTTGTGTACCATTTCATCCAGTCAATTGGTCCCTAACCCTCAATCGCCACTTCAGTCTCAACTACCATTGATACCTAGCCACATTGGAGCCACACTGATCCACACAATCTTTTTCTTGTTCCCACCTTCACGGGTCGTAAGTATGCCAATAATGACCACACTGAATCTCTCGAGATTGACATTAGGACTTCCTGTGTGGTATTTACCTGCCCCTAATCCCACTCCAACACCATAAGTCGTTCTTCAACCGATCCAACCGATCACCACCGCTAATCATACACCTCCTGATGTGTCAGCAACATCTACCTCAAACACCTTCCCTCAACCGTCCAAGAACTATGGGGACAAAGCCACGCAAACTCAAACTACACCTAATGCAACTAAAACCTTGCATCCCCCTCCTCCAGCACACGCACCTCCCAAGTGTTCCTTGTGCGATTATTTGGGCCAGGCCACCCATAATTGTCTGCAATTTCCCAACCTTTAAGAACATATGAAGGCATTGGATGATGACCCAACTATACCGATTGTCGAACTACCAACCACCCCCCCCACCATGTAACAAATCATTATGCACCAACCACTCATGGCCATATGCGGAGTCTACGACCATTACTCTCATCATTGTGCCGACTTACCCGAGTATCAGTTGGTACTTCACGAAATGCATCAGTCTTCCTTAGAATCATCCATTACTACCATCGAGGAGATTCACCCACCCGAATCCTCCTCCTCGACAGAGGTTAACACTATTTATCTGATTTCCACAAGTTCCAAACGAACTTTTCCCCTGACCTCTAGCTCTATCTTGTCTGATATTTCCACACAATGTTTTCGTAGTGACGAAGAAATTCGTGAATCCCTTACTGCACCTGACTTCCCTTGGGATGACATGCATCATAGAGCCTACTTCATTCCCTAGGATTCCACTCCTGTGACGGCCAACCAACTTTCGGTCGAGTCAAAAGACTTCATCCATAGCCAAGTGACCAAGTTAAAGAACCCCATCCCAGCTCCTAATGCCTTTGAAGAAGGTAACATGGCTAACATCTCGCCCACCATACTGGCCGATATTTCCATCACACCCGGTATAGTTGAGAACATTACGTTAGGTGCCTCGTGTACTCCTGACAAAGTGGCTGCTTATAAGAGGCTCTTCCAAGAGTTCCGTGAGCCCTCCGCTCCCTCCATACTGCAGTTATTGCATTATTTTTCCACCATTCACCTACCCACAAGGAGGCCCCATCAGTGTTCCCGCCTCACCTTCTTTCTTGGTTATCATATTTGTCCCTTGATTGAACACTTCCTCCTTGCTTGGATTTTACATCTGTTCGGTATACTTTTATCCATTTTTCGGGTCGAGAATCTCCTTTACGAAAAAGGCACTCAGGGAGTTTTTGTTAAGCTCTTTTCCGACTCCTTATAGAATGAAAAGATTGTCTAGCAACCTTGCTTCCTTTCATGCTCATTAAATTCTCTGAATGGACATCTATTTGGTATAAGTTTAACCCTTTTCAGGACCTGGTAGACTAATTACAAAAAAGGAATACTTTAGTCACATCAGCTAGAAGAGTTCTCCATTGCATACTTTTATGCTTTTTTGGGCCTTGGGGACTAACACACGAAAAAGAACCCCCTTAGAGTCTTCTTGTTGCTTTTAGACTCTTTAAAATTGAAAGCGACCACGAGTATCCATCGTCTTGGGATCGTATAAATCCACACGACGGTACCTTCTCATCATTTCATAGTCTTCTTATCACTTTCAGACTCCTTAAAATTGAAAGCACCCACGAGCATGCACCATCCTAGGCTCATACAAATCCACATTACGGTATCCTTTAGAGCACACTTTATCCCTTCTTCGAGCTCCTTAAACCATGAAGAAGGCCCAAAATGGTGCCTCTCGGTGCCCCCGACAGATCACAGCTAGTCCTACCATTATGGCAGCATTCCCAGTATGTTCGCCTTTTTTCAGAGTATTCTGCGATGAGTCACCCTTGGAGTCTCCTGCTCCCACTCATTAGTTCCCCCCTGAGTCTCACCCATTGCAGCCACAGTCCTTGATCCCCTAAGCTATGGTCACCTTCCACGAGGTCAGTTTCATATGCTTCTTGGTCATCCCTGTCGTCATACTCTCAACAAAGGAAGTTTGAGTCCCATCACTCTGCATCCCCCATCATCCCCCCACTCTATGTCAGTTACACGTCCAGTACCATCACATCTTGATTGTACACCTCGCACTCCTATCAAGGAAACATCATTGCTTTGGTAGTTGCAGGTCTCCCTCTGTCGACGCCGGCACATCTATTCCAGAGGATATACCCAGAGGTCCCTATACCTTGGACTCATCTCCATCAATGGTGAGTGCCCATGGACCATCTGAGAGGAGTCCTTAGTGCCTCTTAGAATGGTTATTTCTCACGTGCTTGACTTCAACTCCATCCTCGCACCGTTGAGATTCGTACAGGGTATTGGTCCCTTCAGTTATTGGTCGAAGACCCAGGATGTCCCTTGAATCTAGCACATTGGTGAGTCTATCTGGAACCCCCAGTTATATGTTCCCATGGATATCCAGGCTGCGTTGGCAACAGTATTTGGAAGCCCTTCAACTATATGCTTCCTAGAGTATCTAGTTTAGATACAATTCAGTGTACCTTTGAGATTAAGCCTCTCAGTCGTTAAGTCCATACAATTGTTGGACACCTTCAGATCCAGCAGAACATCAGTTATTATGGTACCACATTCAGGATGGATTCCATTGTTTCAGTGTATCAGTTCTTCAAATTAGTCATGGGTTGACCATGAGTATGTCCCAGTTTTGTGTCCCCTCTGGACCATTATGATGTACACGGCAGTTCTCTATGTATTGTTTAGGTTCTCTTTCGGATTCACCATTATTTGTATATCTTTATATGAGCATGGGTATGCCCGCCTCATCCATATATTTAAGATTATGTTCCTCATCCATTATTGAGGTGATGTATTTCCATTTTTAGCCCTTACAATTGGAATGAAGCATTTGTTCCTATCTCCAACTAGTTTTTGCTCTCCGCCATCACAATGCTCACACCCTTGGAAACATTCAGAACCTATGATGTCTATCGGCCATACGATGAGCTCCTGCCCTCACACATCAGGGGGCAATCTGTTAACACCCAAAAATTGTTCACCTACCTCATCCCCCTAGTCAAATAACCCATTTCTTTTTCCTACATTTTTGGCCTCCAAAAACCGGAAAAAAATAATAATAAATAAATAAAATAAAATAAAATAAATAAATAAAAATAAAAAAATAAAAAATAAAAAATAACAACAACAACAATAATAATAATAATAATAATAATAAATAAATAAATAAAATAAATAAATATAAATAAAAATAAAAATCCCTAAAATGGTAACCAAATGGCCAAAAAATCATCATTTCTCTCATCAATTAATTGAAATCCTTCAAAAAAGGTCAAAATCCCACAACAAAGGGTCAAAATCCCCAAAAAAGAAAAAGAAAAAAGGGGAAATAGTCAAAATAAAATTAAAAAAGAGGGAAACTATCAAATACCACTGGCCAATACTAGTGGTTGCGGTCAAAACTCCACCACCCAAAATTGCTATAAAAAGGTGACGGAGGCCCCCCATTTCAAATCCATGATCAACTCTTCCTACCCTTATGCTGCCAAAATTCCTATTGAACTCTAGCCTAACCTTTTGGGATTTTGTTCCCATTCAGTTGAGTCTTGGCCACCCCTTGAGCATTTGGAGAAGAGCAAGGAACCTTGGAGACCCAGACCACTACTCTTCGTACAACTTTGAGGGCCCCCATCTACTCACCTTTTGAGGTAACTCTTATTGTAAACCCTTGTTTGCAACATAATACAAAATACATTTCATGGGTTTTTATTTATTTGTTATTTTTACTACAGTAATTAGTTAGATTTATTTTTGTTTGTTATTTTACATTCACACGTTATCTATTCATGTGACTGCTAGTAAGTGTTCCATAATCCTTAGTAGGTTCCCTTTTGCACAGGCTGGTGTGAAAACACTAGCCACAGTCTTCATAGGTGGCTTTCCCATAATACTATCACTCCAAATTTTGATAGTTTTTCTACTTCTTGGATTCCATGTCAATTTTGATTGAATCATAGAAGTTGTTGATTTTAGAAGTCACTAGATATAGGAACCTTTCTTCTTTGGGAGGGGTCTATCTATACAACGCTTCTTGTTTCCTATGAAATAGTTTTGTGGAGAAAATTATTTCATCAATCCAGCTTCCATGTAATCATTCTCCACAAAAAAATTGCACCAAGGGCTCTATTCATGAGAGATGGTTCTTTAATCCCCAGGCCACCTCATTTTTGGTTGTGATTATTGTATTCTATTTGACAAAGAGAAATTTTTCAGTATTAGATAGCCCTCCTTGCCATAGAAATTGTAGGATTTCCGCTCAATTTGGAGCTTTCCAGATTCATGTATAATAGTTTTACACATAACACTCTTTTGAGACTAGTTTTTGAACCAATGTAAACCTCCAACTACCATAGGATGTATCTCCAAAATTATAGCACACTAAGACTTGAAATTTTTACCATATGTACTTTGAAATGTCTCCTAAGGTTCTTCAAATTTTTGTTGTGTAAACATCCACGACAAAAAATTATAGCGACAATGGCTTTGCTACCAAATGTTATGCACCAAATCCCAAAAATAGCTTAAAAATAGAAATAGAGAGTAACCCAATGCCTTGATAATTAAATATAGATATGAATATGAAGCCTCTTCGAGTGGGAAACCTACCTTTACAATGTATCAGAAGAGAAAGATGAGATAATATGATCCTAAAACTAGGTCTCCTTGGTGTGTGTGAGAGAGAGAGAGAGAGAGAAATTATCCTAGTTTATTGGTCATTGATGGATCACGTTCCCAAAAGAATTTTGGAAGCCTTTATGAAAAAGGTTTTAATTTTCTTTGGTCGGGGGTCATTGACCACACACTTATACTGAGAGAGGGGGATGAATCAATATAAGAATTACTTTTTTCTTTTTCAAACATTCATCAACCATAAGAAAATAATCATATATGAGATCTATAAACTGCAAAACATGGAACACAATATTTACATGGAAACCATTTTGGGGGAAAACCAAAAAAAATCTATTTATAATTATTTGTAGGCATCAACCTATTGTTGCAAATAGTTGATGGCTCACATTCTGAAAGGAATTTTGAAAGCCTTTATGAAAAAGGTTTTAATTTTCTTTGGTGGGCGGTCATTGAGCACACACTTATACTGAGACAGGGGGACGAATCAATACAAGCCAATTTTTTAATTTTTCAAACATCCATCAACCATAATAAAATAATCATATATGAGATAAATTAACTGCAGAACATGGAACACAATATTTACGTGGAAACCCTTTCGGGAGAAAACCATATAACTTATCTTTATAATTATTTGTAGGCACCAACCTACTGTTGCAAATATTTGTAGGCACCAACCTACTATTACGAATATTTGTAGGCACCAACCTATTAGAGGCACCAATATCCACCAGTACAAACCCTGGTAAGCACCAACCTTTTCTTCTAGATCTTCGTAGACACCAATCTATTGGAGACATGGATCCCCACTGTTAAGCATCGACTTAATAAGAAACACCAATCTCTTTCTTTGAGCAACACAAATCTTCAAGTTACAATTTATTCTTTAGTACACATAACTTATTTAAAAGATGATAACATTCACATTACCTTTATTGAGTCTGGTTACTACTTCCTCCTTCACCAAGTTTGACCAAAATTTGAATTTCCAAATGAAATATATGGTAACTTTCCCAAAGCTTCTTGTTTTTGGTCTCTTCCCAAGAAAGAAATTGTACAACATGCAACGTATCCAATTTTGCAAATATAATTATGAAATTTTTACCTGAGGTACTTTGGTATGTCTCCTTGGATCCCTAAAAAATTCACAATCTGAAAAGTACTAGAAAAGAAGTTACGACAAAAATGCCAAAATGACCTATTTGAAACTGATTTCAGAACCATTCAAAAACACTAACTTGAATAGGTCTATCTTATAAATTATAGTGAATAAACATATAAATTGTTTACCACATGTACCCAAATTTCTTGCCTCTATCTCCTCAAAATTTCATGGTCTTTCAAGTCCCATAAAAGATTTTATAGCGAAAATTCCAAACTGACTTGTTTAAAATTGATTTTGGGTCCATTCATGAACCCTAACTTGCAAAGAGCATATATTAGAAAGTATAGTGAAAAAATATCTGAAATTTTGACCACATGTACCTAGATATATTGCCTTAGTCTCCTCAAAATTTAACAATCTACCAAGTCCCCAAAAATAAGTTACATCGAAAATTCCAAACTAGCGCATTTGAAACTGATTTTAAGACCATTCAGAAACCCCAACTTCCATAGGGCATATCTCAGAAAGTATGGCGATCCAGCATATGAAATTTTGACAACATGTACCAAATAATATCGTCTTTGTCTCCTCAAAATTTCACAGTCTGAAACGCCCCAGAAAAATAAGTTATCGCAAAAATGTCAACTTGACCTGAAACCGATTTCACAACTCTTCCATTTTGGAATGATATTCAATATTTGCTCGTCCACTTCTTCAAATGCTACTTTCTCTTTCTCTCAATACTTTATCTTTTTATACTTTATCTTTTTATACTTTATCATAACCCTTAATGAAGGGACATGTTCATTCAAAAAGACACAACACTCATTAATTAAATAATTAATTCATTTTTTTATTTCACTTTTCCAAATAATGTGGGCTTCCAAACCCATGGGTTTGAAACCACCATTTCATATTTTATTCTTTCATGTGCACCTATTTTTTAATATACTTGTAAACCTTTATATAAATCAATCTAGAGATGCTCCCCCTTGTTTGCAAATGCCTTAGCATAGCATTAATAGCAACATGTTCAATGTAATGCCTTAATATGATATTAATGACGGCATTATCCTTTGACATCAATGAAAATAATTCTAACAATATCCTCTTTTTTCATCAATGGAAATCTTGCAAAGAAACACATAGTCCACCAAGCATAGAAATAATTTCCCCCTTGTCTGCATCTTCCCCCCTACCTTCAACTCTCCTCCTTTGACATCAATGACAAATGGATGCTACCCCTGAGCTTGTGCTTCTCCTATTATAAACATTGCTTGCCCAATCTGCATCCATATATGTTATTTTAGTAAAATATTCACCTCTTGAGTACCACACGCCGAAGTCCAAGATGCCCTTTGGATATTTGAATATTCTTTTCATTGCTTGCACATTAATTTATTTTGGTGCAGCTTCAAATTGTGTAACCAATCCTATTGCTTGCATAATGTCTGGCCTTGATGTTGTCACATATAGTAGGCTGCTAATCATTGACATGTATAATGTTTTATTTGCTTCCGAAGATTCATCATCTTTGCTCAATTTACAACCTGTGGCCATGGGTGTGCTAATTCGTGCACAATATTCCATTATGAACTTCTTCAACATTTCCTTGATATACTTGGTTTGTGAAATGAATATTCCTTTTTCGAATTGAGAAATTTGTAAACCAAGAGGGAATGACAATTCACCCAGAATATACATCTCAAATTCTTTTTGCATTTCTACTGCAAACTCTTGGCACATTTTGTTCATGTTGCCTCCAAAAATAATGTAATCACAACAATCAAGTTATTTTCTCTTACTATTTAGATGCAGATAGTATTGTCACCAACAACCCAAGATAATCAGTCTCTATCAATCTAGACAGTGTCTAGATCTTGTAGATCTCCAACAAGATCACCGGCAGATTCAAGGGCCTTAGAAGCCCATCTTGGAAGAGGAGGTGGATCTTCAAGTGCTAAATCTTCAGGTTCTTGTGGATCTGGATCTAGCATTCACTCATCTTCACTTTTGAAGTCAAAATATGAACTTTCATGAGAGGAAGCTTCGTTATCTTGTTCAATAGGTTGTGGTGGAGTAGTTGGCAAGTTGTCTTCATCGACATGGTGGGAATCATGCAATGGCCATTCCTCAAACTGAACACTTCTCTCAAGAAATGTCTACATGGTAGATAGATCTAGCAGTTTGTAGGCTTTTGCACTCAGCGCATAACCAACCAGTATGCACTCTTTGCTTTGTGGCTCTAAGGCTCTCCTCTTCTTGAATGGAATCCTTGCCCAAGCTTTGGATCCAAAGACTCTCAGATGAGACACATCTGGTTTTTATCCCATCCATGCTTCGAAAGGAGTTTTACCTTGTATTCCTTTATGAGGAACTTTATTCTGGAGGTAAGCAGCACAATTGACAGCTTCTGCCCAAATTCTAGGAGCCAATCCTTTAGACTCAAGCATGCAAGTTTCCATCTCTTTCAAGGTTATGTTCTTTCTCTCTACTACACCATTTTGTTGTGGTGTGTAAGGAACAGTGTGTTGCATATCAATACCCTCATCTGCACAAAATGAATGAAACTCATTCTTCACATACTCTCCTCCATTGTCAGTACGAAGGACCTTGATCTTCTTATCAGTGAAATTTTCTACAGAAGCTTTAAATAACTTGAAGTATCCAAAGACTTTTGACTTCAACTTAAGAAAATATACCCAACTGAATCTAGAATAATCATCTATGAATGTTAAGATGTATCTTGCATTATTCAAATATAGGTGAGGAAGAGGTCCTAATATATCACTGTGAATCAATTCAAGAGGTGAGGAGGCTCTCTTTGCCTTTCCTTTCTCAAACTTGTACTCTGGATGCTTACCAATCAAGAAATCTTTACAGGTGCCTTTAGCAAATCTGTTGTTCAGAATCCCTTCAACCATTTTTTGATTATGCAGTTCTTGCAAATATTTGTAGTTGAGGTTCCCAAACCTCTCATGCCAACGTCTGCTCACTTCATTTGCATGAGTAAGAAGTGCACTTTGTTTTGAGTAAGGTAAGAAGTGAGAAAACTCATAGAGTTTAGAATGGTGATCTACAATGCCTTGTGCAATGATATTCCCAAATGAGAACTCTTGGATTTCAACCGCATTAGGAGTAAAGATTACCTTCTTGGGAACTCCTGTATGGGTCATTTAGTAAACATAAAGGAGGTTAGCTGCAAGATTAGGCACATAGAGTACATCATTAAAGTACCCATGATCTAGGTTGATCCTTCCAATCCCTTATGAGGAAACTTCAGAATCATCTCCCATCAGAATAGAAGGCCCAATAGTGGGTTTGAATTTAGAGAATAGATCCTTGCAAGCAGACAAGTGTCTGGATGCTCTAGAATCTATGATGAAGGAGGAGTCATTCAAAGTGCCAGCCATGATTGCATGACACCTTTCTTTGTCCTTTGATTTAGGATCAACTTCTTTTCTAGTAGCATTTGCAGGTACTGGAAGATTTGTTTTCTCTTGAAGCTGGGCGATGAGATCAATGGTCTTCTTCATGCAAGCACTTTCAGGATGAAAACCTTTGTTACAATATGGAATTTGGTCTTCTCTTTCAGGTTTTGCTTGCCTCTCTTTGGATTCGAGGTCCCTTTTGACTGTTTGGGAGTCTCCCTTGACTTCTACTCATAAGGTTTATTTTCCTTACCCTTTTGCTTCCCTTTTACATTCACATTCTTTCCTTCTCCTGCAGCAAGAGCTTGATCCCTCTTTGGTTTTATCACTCCCATCTGCACCAATTTGTCATGCTCCTTTGAGAGAGAGAGGATGAATACATCTGGAGTGGGAATTTTCCAGTTTGGAATGGAAAGCTTTGTTGTTTGGAAGGTGGATACAAACACAGAATAGTCTGAACCCAATTTTGAAAGAATAGCAAGGATAAGTTGCTTGTCATCCTTCTCAATTCCACATAGCTTTAGCTCCACAACCAAATTCTTGAACCTTGTGAAGAAATTCGTGATAGATTCGAAATTGTTGGGGCTCAATGAGATCAACTCATTTTCCAATTGATGTCCTCTCAAATCATCATTTTTCCCAAATAAGGATTCGAGCTTTTCCCAAACCTCCTTGGGAGTTTTCAGACCGGTGAGATGAAAGAGTAGATCTCCAAAACTGTTGAGGAGTAGCAATCCAACTGCGTCATCAAGTTTGTTTAGATACTTGACTTTTTTCTGTAGCACCATTTGGTTCGACCTCAGCCCCATGTAACAGTCTGTGGAGACCTCTGTTGAGCATGAAGATCTCTACTTTTCCTTTCCATTCGAAGTAGTTGAAGGAGATGAGTTTTGGAATCAAGGAGAGATCCATAGTAGCTACTGAATGTGCTTCTGCTGATGGAATAACCTGCAAAAACAATGAAATTTATGTCACTTCCCCAGTCCCCTCAATGCCCTTTAAGGTGATGGGGGAGCTCCTTAGAAACAACCTGCTAATTTTTTTTTCAAACTATCTGCAACTCTGCACTTTTATACAACTGTAACAACTTCAATCCGCAATCCACAATCTGCAAGCAGCAATCCGCAAGGCACAAGTCGAAATTCGGAAGTCGAAACTCCAAAATACACAGCATCGAAGAAATATGACTTCGACTTCTACATTCAGCAATCTGTAGTGCGGGAGTCAGAAAGTCAGAACGCTAAATACACGACGTAGAAGAAATATGCCTTTGACTTCCGCACTTCTCAATCGGCATTGTAGGAGTCGGAAAGTCAGAATTCCAAATACACGGCGTCGAAGAAATACGCCTCTGACTTCTACATTCTGCAATCCGCAGTGCGGGAGTCAGAAAGTCGGAACTCCAAATAAATGGCGTCGAATAAATACACCTCCGATTACTGCATTTCACAATCCGCAATGCGAGAGTCGAAAAGTTGGAACACCAAAAACACGGCGTCAAAGAAATACGCCTCCGACTTTTGCATTCCACAAGTAGTAGTGTGGGAGTCGGAAAGTCGAAACACAAAATTCGCAACTCGAAGAAATCACCCCTCCGACTTCCACAATCCACAATGTGGGAGTCGGAAGTTGGACCCCCAAAATCTCAGCTTCGCAAAATCACGCCTCCGACTTCCGCAATTTGTAATCCGTGATGTAGGAGTCAGAATTCAGAACCCCAAATTCACAACTTTGCAAAGTCACGCCTCCGACTTCCGCAATCCGCAATCCGCCATGCAGGAGTCGGAAGTCAGAACTCCAAATTCACAACTCCAGGAAAATTACTCCTCCAACTTCTCAGTCCGCAATCCTCCTTGCAGGAGTTGGAAATTTGGAACCCCAAGTTCACAATTCCAAGAAAATTACTCCTCTGGCTTCCGCAGTCCATAATCCGGCTTGCGGGAGTCGGAAGTCGGAACTCCAAATTCACAACTTCAGAGAAATCGCCTCTCCGGATTCCGCAATCTGCGATCCGCCATGTGGGATTCAGAAAGTCATAACTCCAACACACCACGCCGAGAAATCACGTCTTCGACTTCCGAAATCCGCAATCTGCACTGCGGGTTCGGAAAGTCAGAAGTCGACCAAATACCCTTGTTACTGCCAACTTCTCAGGATGATAACTTCATCATCCTAAGTCCATTTTGGGCAAAGTTGGTACCGTTGGAAAGCTCTCGGAGATCCCTATGCATCTGCATGATCCTCTGAAACAACTGAGGACTCTGATTTTTCCATTCTTCCAATCAAATTGTTGCCCCAAACCTCATCAAGACTCCTTTACCTCTCTGTAAAGAGCTCTGATCCACTCTGCCATGTCTCCTCCCTTCATCTGAACCACAGAGGGAACATGAACACAACAGGGGATGTCTATTTCTCCCCCAAAGCCATGACTAACAGTTTGGGCTTTATAGGCCTTCACAAAACTTATCCCTATTAATCAATGAACAATTCATGGCATTGCAAAATAAGAATGCAGATGTGCAGAAGCATGGGAAGATAATACACACAACAGAATTAAACCATATTAACACACACCCAGAATGCATCTACCAGCATTTCATCATAGGCATATACCACATAATGCACAGCAATTCAGTCCTATTACTCAGCTGGATCAATCTATACATTCTGACATAAACAACAAACACGCATATATGTAAAATGGGCATAATTTGAACCACAGAGCACACTTATCTTTAAGATGAAATCACCAAGCAACTGACTATGGAATGCAACGTTCCAACCCAACCATAGGTCTCTTCCCAACCGATATTCTTTCAACACTCAGAGACCACCCCTGAACCGGGGCTATGTATCCACTAAGGAGAAACTACCAGGTTTACTCACAGCCATGGTTTCACAATCATTCAGGCTCAACCAGCACCTAGCTGGTTCTGTCAAGCAAGTGGGGAGACATGGAAGGAGGTTTCTAGGTCAATGAGCTCAACATAGAGCTACAAGCATATCCAATTGGCTTCAGACAGTCCAGTCACCCCCATCACCTCCACTCTCAGCCTAAGTAAGGTCCCCTTATCTGCTGCACAGTCCCTTAGGCGCCCCTTCCCTTAGTGCTGACCTGGGACAGTATGGCTGGTTCTGACTGCTAACCATGGCTAAATGAGCCTTTACTAGCTCTACCATGAATTATGAACCACCTGGTCTCTTTCCCACTACGATCCACTCTTGGATCTCCTCATCCTTGCGGCTGAAAGGCTCTGTCCCACAACTGGGATTTCAGGCTATCAAATCTTGGTTTCCCTGTGAATTTCTAGGCATCCAACCCTCTCAATTTCGCCCCAAGGTTCGGGTATATGGATCCCCCATCGGATTCCTCTGTCCATATGAATTCTGGGCGATTTTGGCATTTCAAAACATGGGTTCTTCCCCAATCACGATTTCTGGGTTTTTTTTCCTACTGTTGGCTGCATCTTCTATCCAAACTCCAAACTCTTTCCTAGCTCTTCCACCATGGAATGGGTATGAGGGAGAGCGAATTCCCATGAGGTAGGGTGACTTATGGGACAAGCAAAACAGATCCCATACCCTGCCTTACGAATTTCAGGGCTTCCCATCCTCCATCACTCTCATGAGCTTATTTCTTCAACCACTTCCTTACAACAAAATTAAATGTCAGCAAGGAAAGTCAAATGGGATCTCAAGATGACATATGGCAGCCTAGGGTTCAATCCCACAACCCCCTCACCTCTCCCTAGTGGATACACAATCCCTCTAATTTAGTTGCATCCATAGCCAACCCCTTCGTATTTTTATTTGCATTATAATCATTTACATGTTTTTACAATTTCCATGGCTTACTAGCACATGGATAACACAATTTGAAATACCAGGCTAAGCATTCACTAGTGGGGCCTTGGCCTTGAGCTCCACACTAGGAATCATACATCACATATATACAATGTTTACATTACAAGCCAATACATCCAAAGGGTCAAAATGGGGGTATTACAATTCCCTCCCCCTTAGAATAACACCGTCCTCAGTGTTCCAATACTTAGGAATACTTACCCAGTTTACACATGTCCAAAATTCCAAAAAATGTAGCAGGTAAGTCCTGCATTTCATATTTTACTCTGGGTTTTTAGGACCATGTCCCTTGGCTTAGATCTACAAGCTGCTCTTGCTAGCATTGACCTTCCATCTCCACATGTGGGAATTGATCCACAACAATCCCTTCCTTTTCATTACCTTCTAGCTAATCCACAAGTCTGGAAACTTTATGGCTACAATTCTCCTTGCTGTCCTTTGTTGGGCAGTTATGGAGGCAATGATTTCCTCCACATTTCCAACATTTCGGTGGCTGCTTTTGTAGCTTGAACATTTCCTCAAGATTTTCTTCGGTCTTGGAAATTGTTTGAAGAAGACTTTCAGCCAAATCAAATAGCTTTTGGTTTGCTGCCATGGTCAATTTGCACAACTGCCCACACTCTTTGGTTACTATCAACACATGTCTTGTAGCAACTGCAACCAATTGGTTTAATTTTCACCTCTGAAATTCATCATTGCAAATCTTGTTAGGCCAAGCATAACATAAGCATTAATATCACAGTCAATTACTTGCCCAATTGACATGGAAATTTCATGCTTTATCCATGAGACTTCCATACATTTCATACTTGTCCAACATACAAATGAACTCATTCATGTTCATCCTTTCATAGGGAATTAACTAATTCAACATTCACAATTTATTTCAAGCAAGATAAACACAATTCAACTTTCAACCATAACATGGATTCAACAATTTTCTGTCTCTAAAATGAATCAATCAAAAACGAAAGAGAAGAGTAAGATTTTTCCCCTCTTAATCTTGTTCCAATCCGGAGCCCCACCACAACTGTGGTTCCATGCCCCTTGGTCTCTTTCACTTCAAATGTGAATGCTTGACTCGCCTTTTTCCTATTTTGGCGATGACAGTTGGTGTATAAGGTCTATCCAAGGCTTCTCAACCAGGGAGCCCCTCCCCATGGTTTCCTAGAGAAACTTTGGCTGCTGGGACCCACACAAGTACACTAGCACCAGTTTCCATTGCTACTCATACTGAGCTTTCTAGGACAGTCACATGTCCATATGCACCCTTAGGATGCCCTCAAGTTCCTTGCATCCATCAATACCTACACTCAAACATTGAGTCAATTCACATGTCAAGTTCATTTTCATAGTATTTATCTCTTACCAAGAGTTTAAAAACCATAGACGAATCATATGCACATGTATATTCACATTAATAAGCAAGAAGATGCAAGATAAACCAAATTGTTATCTGCATGAGCATCTTCCTTGAGCTCCACAGGTATCCTGCATTGACTTCATACAACTATGGCACCCACAAGACCTACCCCACCCAACACAAGGATGGTACCTCTTCTCTGCTACACAGTCCCTTGAGCGTACCCACCCCTTCCAGTGCTCTTCAGGGTGTGCATCGAAAGGTAACCAAGTTTCTGCAAGCCTCGGATCACCTGTGCATATGTATAAAAAAAATGTTACGCCAGCATACTGGCTACACCACATCATTCAAATAACGAATGCCAAGCCAGTATGCTGACTGGGTTTATCAGGAATTCCATTAACCAATATGCTAAGCCAGTTCTACAACTGGGTTTATCAAGCATACCAAACTAGTATGCTAAGCTAGTTGTCTAACTAGTTTGATCAAGCATACAATAACCATTCACACACATAGGGATGGCACACCTTCTTCACTTTGATTCTTAGTATGCAGCACCAAATGGCATGATATAAAATTGTAACATATTTCATAAAAATTCACTCTCTAATATTGAAACACCAGGAATGCGTCCATTCGCTTATGGTGTAGTCAATGTTGACAACCATAAAACAACACAGCACCCGAAAGGTGTGCACCCA
This sequence comes from Larix kaempferi, assembly GCA_027924585.1. Taxonomy (NCBI): domain Eukaryota; kingdom Viridiplantae; phylum Streptophyta; class Pinopsida; order Pinales; family Pinaceae; genus Larix; species Larix kaempferi. Next base: position 103,293 of record BSBM01001712.1, read on the forward strand.
TTTTCGATGTGAGCCATGTAGGCCCTAATCACACTCAAGCAACCTGAAATAAAAACATGATCTGTATATTAATTCTAATAATTAGACATGCATATTCTTAGGAAGGGTTACAAAATACTTATCGATTTGCAGATGTATTTTCTCTTCCTTTCGCGAGGAATGGGGCTCCCTTCTCTAAGTTAACAGTCCCTCGGGATTGTTACCCCAATCCCTTTGTTGTTTCATAAACAACATATGCCCTATTGGCATAAATTCACCATCTCACCCGCGTTGTTTACCAACAAGCAGTTCACATGAGACATTATCAAAATTTACAATGGCATTTCACCCGAAACCCATTTTCAAAGCATGGGATCCTTCCCATGGAGTTTGGATTTTGCAGGCCATAGCACATGGTCTTCCTGCAATGTGTCTTCCTGACACACTTCTCAAATAGCCAAATAGTCAGCAACATTAGCAATCAATTCAAATATGATTTCCATAACCAGTTAATGGCATTAATAATCAAATTCAAATATGAATTTACAATTCTGTCTCCTACATAAATTTGATTTATTTAACCATGAGGTCGTCCTCATATTGTTTGGCTCTTGTAAGTGGTATCACTCTGTCCATTATGGTTTTACACTTGTTTCCAGAACCTGGACATCCACCTACAACATGTTCTCTTGACACAATTCTAGATTAGCCAAGCAATCATTAGCAATTATTAACAAAATTTCAAATCTGAAACTTACAAATTTGTTCTGTATATAGATTAAATTTCACAACCATGAGACCCTTTTCATACTTTTAATTCAAAATATCAAATATGGTTCATACAAAAATCAAATTTCACATCCATGAGATCCTTATCACAATGTTTGGCTTGCACACGGTAGATCTCATCCTTTATTATGGACTTACATGCATTGCCATATGCAAGGCAATTCTACCTGCGATCTGAATTCTTCAATCAACCAACAAGTTGTGAATACCCACGCATATAATATTTTCATTGCAACATTTACAATAGCCACTTAAATGATCTCAGAATTATAACATACTATAATTCAAACAGTATCATCCGTTAATATTTCAAATACAATGAAATACGATCATTTTATATGCATCATTGTCACAATAAAATGCAATATACAATCACATTATCTATATGAAGTCAAATAAAACTTTCAATATTCATGATTAAAAAATCATATCATTTCATGCAACTCTATCCTCTCAACAGAGCACTCTGGTAGCCCATCAAACACAACTACCTTCTTCATGCAATTCTTTTCTTGCATCCCTGGCAGCTCGTGAAATGATCTCATAATTGCTAATAATTCTTCATTTCATCTATTACCTACTTGCAATGAAATGTATATCATAACCATGCATTCACACAATGCATAACCACAAGATTTACAAAATCTTTTAATGTACATTTACTTAATGCACCCAATGCACTACAGCATTGATCTAAAACATTTTTGTGCCTACACAGGTTTCTTACCATGGTAAGTTGGACATCCTAGCCAATTCTTTAGCACAATACCCAGCCATCTCCCCAATCACTTGGTTATCTATTTGGTGTCTTCTTTCTCCACTCGAACAACACATCAAGAGTTTTCTCACTCCTTGGTTGTTGGCAAAGAGATTTCATCCCCAATTAACACCAATATGGAGTTCATGGGATACTTGTGTAGCACTATAGCATCACAATTCCAACGAAATTATGGCCTTAACCATGACTACCTCATATGGAATGCACTACCACTACATGACCATAATTCCTCACTTGTTTTGTTTATTAAACTCCTAACCAATATACACACATGGCATGATACATTTTCATATGAATGCAGTCTAAATTTTAAACAACTACATGGTATGAGGCTCCTTGCCCTTACTACCCCATACCTCACCATACCATGGCAGTATGGCATTCACATAAATGCATTCAACCTTACATGCATACCATTCTAGGATGATTAAAATAGGTTTGAAGGGATCCTTACCCATCATCTTCAACACTTATACAATTAGCATAAATAAAACATCACATGCATGGATTCCATCAACATATCTGATGTTACCTGATCAGTTGGCTTCTTACGAAGGACTACACAGTCCTTCCACCAACCTCTTGATCATAGATTTTTTGCTCCAACCTTTCTTCACAAGGTTGTTGGTCCCATGTAACAGCATCATTAACATTTTCAACCATGTTTATGTTGTCTTTGGCCTTACAACCAATACCAACAACATTAATTATTATCAACCGCAATAATTATTAAAAGTGGCTCATTGCATGTGTAAAACCTCACTACTTCTATCAATATGCAATATCATATTCATGCACAAGTAAGTTCACATGCACTATGCATTATCTCTTAATATGCCCACTAGTGCATATGCACTTCATCTACCTGATCTCTTGCATTTTCAACATTCCTATGCCATAATTTTCTGTATGTAAAGCTTATAAAATATGAATACAAGAGAAAGACAAGGGTTAAGGAATTCTCCCTTTCCAATCCCTCATCATAACATGGAATTCCTCTTCCACATCATAGATGATCTAATTTCATGGCCTCTAGCAAGCACACCAGGAATCATTAGCTATGATTTTCTCACCAAGTAGCAATTCAATACATATACTTATGTATAACATTCCTACTTGCTACTTTCCCAACATACAATTCTTATGTTATAAACAAAAATAGTTCAAGGTGAGAAATTTCCCTTTTTATCAGCATTGCCCTTGGAGATCATTCTCCAAATTTAAGCTGCAACCATCTTGTCAGCCCTATGTAACTTTCCTTGATCACCACAATAGCTCACATTGCACTAGGTTCACATGCCTTGCTGCTCACATTGCTTTTAGAAATTATGGTCAAGTCCAACTTGGCCTTTCTTGGACTTCCCTGCACTTATGAGCACTGCAATTGTTCCATATTGATCCAAGTTAAAGAGCTATATGTCTAGCTGGATCCGAATGGGCCTTTCTGTGTTGATTAGATAGTACCTATTGGTTGTCGGGTCTCAATCACTAAAGGCAGATTCCAAAGGTATCAATCCTTTTTCGAGTGGAATTTCACGGACCAATCTTCCACCAACTCTTGCACACTTCACCCAGCGAAATGCTATGCGGCCGTCAATCCTTCTTGGTCTCTGTTTGTTCCGCAGCTCTAACAAGTCCATAAGCTCATACAGTGGCCCAAGCAGCCCTAGTACTACAACCTTGGGCTCTGTTACCATCTGTCACGTCCCCGGTCCCCTTAATACCCTTTAGAGGTGATGGGGGAGCTCCTTAAAAACAACCTGCTAATTTTTTTTTTCAAACTATCGGCAACTCTGTGCTTTTACACAACTGTAACAACTTCAGTCCGCAATCCGCAAGTCAGAACTCCAAAATACACAGCATCGAAGAAATATGCCTTTGACTTCCGTATTCCGCAATTTGTAGTGCGGGAGTCGGAAAGTCGGAACGCCAAATACACGGCGTCGAAGAAATACACCTCCGACTTTCGCACTCAACAATACGCAGTGCGGGAGTCAGAAAGTCAGAATGCCAAATACACGACGTCGAAGAAATACGCCTCCAACTTTCGCATTCCGTAATCCGCAGTGCGGGAGTCGGAAAGTTGGAACGCCAAATACAAAGCGTCAAAGAAATACGCCTCTGACTTCCGCATTCTGCAAGCAGCAGTGCGAGAGTCGAAAATTCAGAACGCCAAATTCGCAACTCGAAGAAATCATGCATCTAACTTCCGCAATCCGCGATACGGGATTCGGAATTCGAAACTCCAAAAATATCAGCTTCGCAGAATCACGCCTCCGAGTTAAGCAATCCACAATCTGTGATGTGGGAGTTAGAAGTCAGAACCCCAAATTCACAACTTCGAAAAGTCACGCCTCCGACTTCCGCAATACGCAATCCGCCATGCAGGAGTCGGAAGCCGGAACTCCAAATTCACAACCCCGGGAAAATTACTCCTCCGACTTCTACAGTCCGCAATCCGCTTTGCGGGAGTCAGAAAGTCGGAACCCCAAGTTCACAATTTCGGGAAAATTACTCCTTCGGCTTCCACAATCCGCGATCCAACTTGCGGGAGTCGGAAAGTCTCCTCAACATTTCAGGATTTGAAACATTGCATAAAATAAGTTATTATGAAAATTCCAACCTGACTTGAAGTTTATTTCACAACTCTTTTCTTTTGGAATGATATTCAATCTTTGTTCATCCACTTATTCAAATTCTACTACATTTTTCACATAGACACACACTTTCTCTCAATACTTTCCCTTTTTATACTTTATCATAACCATTCATTAAGGGACATGTTTATTCAAAAATACGTGACATCCATTAATTAAATAATTAATTCCCTTTTTTATTTCACTTTTCCAAATACCATGGGCTTCTAAACCCATGGGTTTGAAACCACCATTTCACAAAAAAATTTCACTACACAACTTTTTTAATATACTTGTAAACCTATATATAAATCAATCTAGAGATGCTTCCCCTTGCTTGCAAATGCCTTAGCATAACATGAATAACAACATGTTCAATGTAATTCCTTAGTGTGGCATTAATGACAACATCAATCCTTTGACATCAATGACAATAATTCGAACATGGCGGGGGGGGGGATTCCATAGAAAAAACTGAGTATAGTGGTTGGGGCATTAAGAATATCTTTTATTTTGGGAAATCCATTCCAACAAAATCCCTGTGGAACCTCCTTTCAAAGGATCGCCTATGGAGACAGATCATATTGCACAAACACATTGCACTCAAGTCTTTGCTTTACTGGGTGAGATTGGAAAGGAAGAATGCTCACACTATTTCAAATCATTGGAAATCCCTTACTGCCTTCCCTCTGATTGGGCCCTACTTTGAGGTAATGTGGCTTGCACTTCGAGGTAAAGATATAGCTTGGGATCATCTCCAATAAAGGAATAAAGTAGGTTCTAGCATATGTCTTCCTGTTAAAATGAGCATGAAACCATATCTCATCTCTTCATCTCTTGTCCTTTTACTTTGAAGGTTTGGAAAGACACATGAGAAAAAATGAACTCGGTGCAGTTATGGGGAAAGGAAAAAATTGATGAATGCCTTCATGTATGGTTCAACATATTTGATTTTTTTTTTTTAAAATTTAGAGCTCTCCCTTTTTTGGTGCTTTGGAGCATATTGATCACCAGGAATAGTTATGTATTTGAAGACAAATATTTTCCATTGTTTCAGGTCTCATCCCAGATCTTAGGAATCCTTCCCTTTTACAAAAATATGGAAAGGGCCACCCCCCCATCAAATAGGTGATCTATGTATTGAAAAGTTTGGACCTTAAATTTCTTTGATGGGGCCTATCAAGGCACAAGGTAGTTTGTGGAGCTGGAGTATAATTTTTCTATTTGACTCTCACAATATCAATTTCAAGGCAAATCTATGTTCCGGTTCTAATAATAAGTTAGAATTTATGGATTTGAAGATACTACTTAAGATTGCTAAGGAGATGTAGCTAACGTAGCTCCAAGTGTTCGGTGATTCAAGCTTAGTCATTTTATGGATTAATGGTAAGATCTAGGTTCAAAACATCCAGTTACTCCCACTGATTGGAAGTTTCAAATTCATTTAGGGCTATTTTGATTCCCTTTGTCTTAAACGTGCCTTTAGAGAAGACAACTCTTTCGTTGATTCATTGTCTAAGGAAGGTCTACAAGTTTCTATGGGACATGTAGTTATCGAAGAAACTTAGGATGATCAATCCTTTGTTAGATGCATATAACTCACCTTTCTGTGATCAATTTCGTATGTCATAAGATGAATGCCATTTTTTGGATTGTTAAGTTGTTATTTTAGAACAATGAATAGGTAGATATCCAGTCTAGGCAGTATATGCATATGATCTTTATGTATACATTTATGTTTTTTTGGGAGATCTTGAGTCCTCCCTTCAAACAATTGCGCTTAATGCACCTGTAGATTGTGTTTTTTGTTCTCCTTGGATAAGAATGTGTTTTTTGTTCTTCTTGAATAACAAATATGCCTTTTTTTTGAAAAAATTACATAGGAGACAAATGGTACAATTACTATTAAGGTCATAGTTGACCATATAATTACACTTAAGGTCCTAGTTGACCATATAATTACAATTATGGTCCTAGTTGAACATACAATTACAATTAAGGTCTTAGCTGACCAATAAAGACAATATCGATATAATAATAGAAACGTGATATCATAATATATAGGGCTTAACAGGTCACATGTGGCAACAATTAATATTGATAATGTCCACTTGGTAACTTACATGATGCGATATTTTAACGAAATTTTCATGAATAATACAGAAACTGCCACTATTGAAGCATCTACCCCCTCTTAATTATTAAAAATGTAATTCAAGTTTGCTACTCAAAGGGCATGTAGCTCCTCCGACACATACACAACTCCTTATGCAAGAGCCTTTTTCACTCCTTATATTGTCTTATGATTGTACTATGTCTTCAGTAAAATGTTTTCATGGAGTTTGAGCTTTATTTTGTGATACACCAAGTTTAGTGGGCTCATTGGTCTTTTACTGCAGGTGGTATATAGTGGCGATGGCCATGTGTTGGGGTAAGTCCACTTTACAATGGCTAGTTCGAAGTCCAATTCACACTTTGTCCTAGGAACCTCCAAAGTTTGAATCTCACCTCATTCTTTTATATGCATTTGATATACATGGTTATTTCCAAAACACTCATGCAACATTAACACTCATACAACTAGAATAATGTCCCTATGTTTGTTGCCAATCAAAGCCTGAAATACATATAAATGTAATGAAGCCAAACACCAAACATTATGGTAGAAGAAGTTAGGTAGCAATTATGGCCCTATCTCTCGATATATTGGTTCTTTTTAATATATTGGGTTTTAGTGTATGATTTGCACACTTTCATTGTGTCATTATAAACATTTTTTATTCTACCATCAAAATTTTAAATTCACTTGGATTTTAAAGTGTGCATTCATATTTTACTGTCAAAGATCATATTGTAATGTAAGAGCTTTGAATGACTAAGGGTTTCTCTCCTTTATAACCATGAGTTGCTGAGTGGATTGGTTCATGGAGAATTCATTTCTAGATAAGTTGGAAATAGTCCCTCAATTTTTGCATAAAAAAACTATGAGCTTGGTTCTCATTCTTTGCTTTGTGTCTGTCTTTGAAAATGGTTATAATCCATTGAGTATATTATTATAGTGTATTTGGTCTTTAAACATGGTTAAAATCTAGTAAGTATATTGAGTGCTTGAAATTTGAAGTTATATTCAAAAACAACAAATTCCATTATTGTTTTTTTAGCATTGTTTGGCTCTTTTTAGTGGCATTCATTGTGATTTTGAATTAGTTATAGTAAATTAGATTTCGATATTTATACTATAAGAGATTGTTCTTATGCTTTTAATAGCCATGCATCTTAGGTTATGTTCTCATTTGTAAACAGTATTAAAAGTTTTTTCCATCTTGGTATAGTTCTCAATTTCAATTCCATTTAGTAGTTTCTTTATATGACCTTAAATTTGCACCCATCCTATTGATTTTTCTTCATATATTCTTGTTTTTCAAATTTCATTCTCGATTCTAATCTATTAAGCGTGACTGAGATTATAAAATTTTGGGTGTAATTCTAGATGATTTTTTATCCACTCTACACCAATAAATAAAAAATTAAGATGTATGAGTTATAAAATTTTGGATGTAAATCTAAATGATTTTTTATCCTCCACCTCGCGTACTAGATCAAAGTTAAGGCAATGAATAATATGCTTGTTTTTTTTTCTTTGAGTGTGTTTTCCTAGCTTTGCATATAAATCTCCTAGAAAACTAGAACATATGATGTTAGTGTTCGTTCATTCTCTATTATATGGAAAATCTAGCTAAATACTTAAGGGGTGGGGACATTCATTTTCTAGGTAATTCAAGATGGAAGAATTTTGACAACATTTCTATAATACGATATAAATCTTAGAACATAAAAATTAAAAAATGAGTTTACTACTTTAAAAAATGAATGATTTGAAATTTTGAATTGATACAAAACCCTTATTCAATTTTTTGTTTGTTGAATGGGAGCAATTTCATAATTTACACATAAAAAATAATTTACATATAAAGAAGACAAGTAAATAATACTTTAAATATAAATACCTCGAGTATTATTATTATTATTATTATTGTTATTTCAATGTGGTTTACGGTTCCGGTTGCTCGCTACATCTATAAACTCTTCCCGAAATCTAGAGAACATAGGGAAGCCAAGTATTTATAGGGGTAAACCCGCTGGCCCTAATTATAGGGCCTAACCCGACGGTGGCATTGAGTGAGGCCTCCATAAAATCTATACATAGCCACCCGAGGATTTGACCCCGAGACCTCCTACTTGCAAGAAATAGCTCTCAACCACTCAAGTTAACCCATCGAGCTAAATACTTTGAATATTATCACTTTGTAATCCAATAATATTATTATCTTTTTAAAAATCATATAATTTACTAATAAAAAATATAACCCATAATTTCTAAAATATTAAAAACGTTGAATATTATACCATAATAATTTAATTCTAGGATGATGATTAGCTATTTTTTTCATAGAGTAGATATAGATATAGAGGAACACTGAAGGTCAAATTGAGGATAGAGGCTTGAATTGATTTTAAGAAAATTCAGATTGCTAACAATGAGTATATATACATTGAGACAAGAAGGCTGCCCACAAAAATATCCAACTAAAATCCCCCCTTTTTTGATATTTTGTGTATATTCATAAACAAACTGAAAATAGAGACGATGTGGAGCAGGGATTTGCATTTCACTAATTTCAAATGAAGCATCCACTAACAACAATTGCTATGAACTATTGTACTTGTAGCCTATAGGATCGATATAATGGTTCAAGTGAGGCAATGGTTAATTCAAGTGGCGATAAAGCCAAGCCAAAAAGACATAAACACCTCATATACCAAGGGCATGGTTTAAATGCTTATGCAGATTATCAATTAGGACCATCTTTCATTATAATATGGAAATAAATAATAACTCTCGTTGTAACATGTAAGTTGATCTCAACCAAATATTGACATTTAATAAAACTATTATAAGTTCATTCTCATATATTTAGCAAACATCCATCCGAGTTAAGGATCTATCATCATTATGTCAAAGACTAAATGAGATGATACTTGTCCATACATAAATATTTTTAAAAATACAAAAACATGAAATTTGCAATCTTGTTTATATTGAAATAAACATCCATTGAGTGATTATTTATGGCCTCTACAATTAGAAGCACATAATAAACATAATGATTAAACCAAGCAAGACACATAATGACAAACAATACAATGGGCCTCCAAATACCATGGGCCCAAAAAAACCATACACTGTAGACTTATTTGACTCTTTGTCCTAGTCAAGTTTATAATATAGAAAAAAAGTTTAAAAGAAAGGAAAAAGATTGTTAATTACTTTTATTTTTAGTGCTTTTATTCGTTATATTAAATAATGAAAATGTACTAGTAGCATTCAAAATTTCCATATTAAAAATAGAAATATATCAAAATTTCCATATTAAAAATACAAATATATATATTTTTATTTTTAATATGGAAATTTGTATTTTTTTTTTCAAAAAAAAAAAACATATCATATTTCTGGGTAGAAAATTCCATGAAAACAAAAAACTTAAAATAGTTTACATTGTGTTTACAATTTAATTCAAAATACTTTGACAAAAGTCAATAGAAAAATAAAAGTATGATGGGTGATTAATTTGATGAAGTGGCAGTGTTTTGATGTGTAAAATGGACACTTCAAAATGATGGGTGATTAATTTTATGAAGTGATAGTATTTTGATGTGTAAAATGGTAAATGACGGGTAAATAATGATGGGTGATTAATTTTATGAAGTGGCACCATTTTGATGTGTAAAATGGACACTTCAAAATGATGGGTGATTAATTTAATGCAGTGGTAGTATTTTGAACCGTCAAATTTCAACCCTGCTCAAGATGGATTCGCACCTATGATCTCTTAAGAAAAAACATATGTTCTTAATCGTTAGACCCACTCAAAGTGTAAACCTTTTCATTTCAAACTATATTTTTTATAATAATGTGACAAGGCTTGAAGGGTAGGCCACGCCTGGGATATAGGCTCACCCATGTGGACTTCAAGACATATGAATCACAAGTTACTAGTATATGAGACTTGTAAGCGATTAGGGATTGCTAAGTTTCAATGATTAAAAAATAATAATGTGACGTTTATAATAATATAAATAATAATAATAATCTATTTTTAAAGTCACCGTCAAGTGAGACACCAATTTGGTGTATGAGACAGCCTTGTTTGTGGGACAAAAGACTCACCTTACACAGCGATTTAATTGCTTAAGGGTGTACATATCCTATCCCCTCTTGACTTGAACATATGTCCTCCTAAGAGAAAACACATGCTCTTAAGGAAACACATACTCTTAACACTTAGGCCCGCTCAAACTGCACATAAGATAATTGTTAACCCTTTTGATTATATATCCATTAATAAATAATAATAATAAATAATAATAATTGCAACGTCATGTTTGGATTTCGTGAACATTACATAATCGGCAACTACGGGGTCACAGTCTCCGCGTCTGCTAGCTATATATTCGGGTTCAACTCACAGGATTTCTTATAACAGTGATACTCTGTTCTTTTTTTTAAACAATCGTAGAACTGCACAACATATTCTGCGTCGCCCTCCGCACCTAAATTTATTTCGTCTCGTCAATCGGACTTTTATTTCGTCACGCCATTCGTTTACTTGGAGAACTTTTCAGATCCTTGAAAACCCTTGTCTGGGGGCAAAGAACAAAGAAGATCATTGAACTGAATTTGCACAGAAAGCTTCTCAGGATTTTGAAAACCTTGTCTGGGGCAAATAATAAAGATCATTGAACTGAATTCGCACCGTCTCTGGCCAACTTGCTTTTATAGGATTGTCAAGCCTCTACAGGTCTTCGTCCACATAGGTTTTACCAGCGCTGTATTGTTTGTTTTGAAGATTTTCGTTTTTAAATTTTTTTTTTTGGTGCAAAAACTTGTATAAATGTCGTTTGGGATTGCAGCTGCAGGCGCGTTGTCGTTGATCGCGTTGTTGTTGTTGATCGCGGTGTTACACGTCGCAAGATTGCGGTCACAGAGACGCCGGTCAAAGACCCAGGCTATCAAGATGTTTAAAGGTTTGCCGAGATTGCCCAAGTTTGCAGTTCCGCGGCGTTATGATCTGGAACTCCGGCCTGATTTGGATGCCTGTAAATTTGATGGCAAATTGGCCGTGACGTTGGATGTTGTCCAAGATACGAAGTATATCGTTCTTAATGCCGCCGATTTGGTGATTGCAAACAGCTCCGTCTCTTTACGGAGCACCGCGTCCTCGAAGGTAAATAATAACATCTAATTTAAGGCTTTATCGTTTTATTATGCCGCAATTGGTATTATGTCGCGATTGGTAAATGGTGTCGTTGTTCAGTGGTGGTGGGACGTCTCTCACCCATCAAAGTTCAATTGTCCCGAAGAAGAGTAAGTGGTTCAGTCCAAGTCCATGTCCAGGCTTTGGGTGAATTTGATGGACTAGTAGAGCTTTAGGGTCAGTGTTTGTGTTCAAGTTCTTACCTCTCAAGAGTGAGGATAGTAATGATTCTCTGGGGAAGAGTAATGCTTCTCTCGAGGTTAAAGGAGATTCATGCAATTTTGAGAAAATAAATCTCAATGGGGTCATTTTATTTTCAATTGTATTTATTGTGCCCATTTTGGATTATTTGGCCTACTGTAATGTTAAGATAGATGTCGTTAGCAAGGGTTCTTGGTTCACTGGTGTGGTGGGTTGAGTTTAAGCATTGACTTGGGGTTTCATTTTTCTGCGGTTTGTGACACTGTTAGAAAGGGATAAGGCTAGCTGCAAGTCAAAGGAAGTCCATATGTTTTGTGTTTGTACAAGCAACTTAAAAAAGGAAAACAATAATAAATATAATTCTAGTAAATCTCCATGAGTCCAATAGGTCCATGGGACAAAAGGCCTAATTCTCATTCCACGTTCCTGTTCAAAAGGATGAAATTGGAACGGGAAAAAGAAGAGAAGAGTAAGAGAGATGATATCCCAAATGTTGCCATGCTGTCTTAGATTAAACTTGAATAATTGTTATAGGATACAATTGTGCCAAATCTCTCTTTTAGTTTTGAAACTTGATCAAGCTTTCTCTGGCTGAAAAAGAAGACAAGAGGAAGAGAGATGATATTCCAAATGTTGCCATCCCGTCTTAGATTCAACTTGAAACTTGAATTATTTTTATCAGGGCAAAATTTTGCCCAATCTTCTATTAGTTTGGAAACTTGATTGAGCATCCTTTGATCAAGTGTCGAGCACTAACCACCTTTAAAGAGGCAGATGCTTCCACATACACTTCATCGGGATTGACTTAATGGTCATGATGGTTTTCACTAGACAGTGGTCCCCTTGCGGGAATGCACTGACCACCTTTTTGAGCATTCGAACACTGGTGGGGGCTATAGTATACCCTGCTTTCCCTGACCCGACTGTCTTATCGTGGCTCTCTTTTCTATAGTTTAATTTGGTATGTTTTTCATGAGCTCTTTAAAGATTTGCCACTAAACATAATACTCCAGTCCATGGTTTTCCCTTAACCTCCATAATCTTTAATAAGGATTCCCTGCAATGTATTATTCAAATGGTGAATTCAACTGCAAAGGAAGAAAATAACCGTTGTCTATGCCATCGGGGGGTAATTAGGGTTCCAAATGTTAGGATCTTTGTAATTATGACTGGATACTATGAACATGGTATTCAGGGACCCTTGCTGCTGTTTTGTCTTTATGCAGGTGATAATTCCGTCCAATGTCAGTGCTGATGCAGAAGATGAGATTTTGGTGTTGGAGTTCGATGAAACCTTGCCACATGAGGAGACAATTTTGGACATTGAATTTCAGGGTACTCTGAATGATCAGATGAAGGGATTTTATCGAAGGTACATGTGTTGTTTCATTTTTCTTCAGATTCTTAGTGTTTTCCAAAACTTGAGATTTTTGCAAGGATAAATTCCAATGATCAGAGATTCTTATTGTTAAGAAAATTTAGTTAAAAACAAGCTCCTCTGGCACTGGATTATACTAGTGTGTCAGGCTATGGATGCTTCCAGCTTCCAACCAAAAGTATTTGAATTGACTTGTTGACTTGCATGCTTCAGTGCATATGTGATCAATGGTGAGAAAAGGAATATGGCAGTTACTCAGTTTGAGCCAGCAGATGCTCGAAGGTGTTTTCCTTGCTGGGATGAACCTTCTTTCAAGGTACAATATTAAAAATACCCATGCTTTTGATTCTGAAGTAGTAGTTTTTGTCAGTGCTATTGTGATAAATATGTTAGCTAAGAAAAGGCATTAGTGGAAACATAATAAATGGCATATGCACTGAAGTGAAAATATAATAAATATGAATTTGGTTGAATTGAAGTTGAATAGAGCATCCACCTTTGACTTCTCTTGATATGGAAGAGTTGGTCATCTCCTTCTGTTTTTGTGATGGAGGCTACTCATTTTCACCTCTCTTTGCACTATAGTGCAAACAATCTTTTCGTCTACATCTGAGTTACTCTCCTTTGATTCCTTGAATCCATGCCTAGTATAATCTTCTTCTTGGGCTTCTTTAACAATTCCTTGGATTCAACAGAGGATGTAGCTTCCAGCGTTTATCTTTGGTGTGACCATCTATGTTATAGTGGTCACAGTGGTTACTTGGATCCTTATCCACAATGGCGACATTTTCCTCACCTTTTTGTTTCCCTCTCATTTTACTTGGAAGTTTCCTGTTGGTTTCTCTGCTTCAAATCACTTGGTTGTCCTTTCTTCTTGTCTTTCTCTTGCTATTGTGCTTGCACACAAGTGCACTCAAGTGTTTTCAATGGATATACGCTTGAAGAGCATCACTTGCGTCCTTAAATGAGTATGTAGGCCACCCAACTTGAGAATCACATTTGTGTTCTTTTGAGATATTTTCAACTATATGTCATGTTTTTTGAACTCAGTAGGGTGTTCTTGCACACTTTGCCCTTGTTTTTGTTGGTAGTAGTGCGAATGGATCCCGGAGTCCTTGTCACTTGATGAGTCCAGTGAACACCTCTTGCTTAGCTACTATTGCATCAAACTTGAGTTTAGGTGTCTTTGTATAGATTTAGTTGGGTAAATGCTATCTTCTACTCTTCCCCTACTTTATCCCCACTAAAATAGACTTCTAGTCATTGCAACCAATGATTCAACTTAACAACATCAACCTAAACTTTGTATGGCTTAATGGCCACTTTGGCTTCCACTTTGAACAAAAGGTTGGGAAGATATGTTGTTGGAATAGGGCCTTTCTTTCCACGGTCTCCATCTTCTTTAGCTATATCGACCAATAGTGCTTGGCCTTAGGGAGGCCAAGCACTATATTAGGGAGGCCCTTGAACTTGAATCTTCTTCCCTTGTTTTGCCCTCACCATCGGACATTACAAGGACTATCACCTCCTTCTACTTGCTTCTTTTAGATAGAGATGCCAAGAGACATGAAGAGAGTTGCTCCATCTCAATTCCCAAATCCATGAGATCATGGGGAGACATCCAACCTTCACACATGAGATCCTTGCCGTAGTGTTGTGTTTAGGGTCGGGACAAATATCCCGATCATTGTAGACATTTCTATTTCTCCTCTTCTAGATCTCAACAAAGGATGGCCTCTTCTAGGCAATTTGATGCACCAAAGGCTCATTCTTTTAGATCTTCTAGCTCCAATTCACTTGCACAATCTTCCATCATGTGTTTCTTTGCTTTAGCCTTGGATGGTAGGAGAGATCCACTTATTGTGAGTATTGACTTGCAGTTTAGCATCTTGTCCTCCTCATCAGTAGGTGACAATACTAGGAGACCTTGACCAATTTCCTCGGGTATCTTTAGTGGAGACATTATTCGAGGCTCTTGAGCTCTTATCAGGGATTCTTTCTTATTTGTGGTTCCTAGCTTTGTATCTCACTATTCAAATAGACTTTAGATTTTAGGTGTTAGATGTCATTGATTAGGTTTGCTTTTTATAGGAGCTAAATTCCCACTCCCACTTGTGTATTGATTCTAATGGACCTAGTAGTCCCTTTGATGTCTTTATGGTCATTTCTTGGACATTAGTAAAATTTATCTTAACTTATCTTATCTTATGGCTCTTCTTTGTCTTCAAGTGTCACAAACATAAATAAAATAATAAATAAATATAAACTAACAATTAATTAATAATAATAATAATTATAATTATTCTAAGAGGACACGACTCCTCTCAAAAGGTGCCTAACAATATATAAAAGATGCCCTCAATATAATATTAATCATCAAATTCAATTAATATTCAATATGTATTATTTATGAAGATGGATCTCTTCTTTATCTCGATACAGATTCTCCATAACACACGGATTCGGTGTTACATTGGTATCAGAGCCCCTTCTTGGGATTAATTCTAGCCTTCGATTGCCTTTTGGCTTTTAACCATTATATTAGGGTTTCCCTAAAAATAGGACCTTGTCCTAAAAAGAAAAAAAAAGAAGTAAAAAAAGAAGTAAAACCGCGCATGGTTTTATGAAAGTGCACATGGTTTTGTGAGCCCTTGGTTTTATAAAACCAATCCTTAGTTTTATCAAGAAACCAACTCACACCTTAATTAGGTTGTTTATTTATTGAAAGGTTACTCGATATTATTAAAGAAAACTATATAATAAATACATATAGTAATATTATTATTTACAAATAATAATAATTATTATTATATTGCTTTTATTACTTATTATTATCTTGATTTCATTAATAATAAATAATCATTATTATTAATTAATCAAGTTCCACATAAATCACTAAGAAAACTTTTACATTAGCCATGAGGTCAATTTGGGAGGAATTGGATATGATTTTTGATGAGCAAAAGAAAAAGATGGACAAAATGCTTGATCGTATGGAACAATCAGTTGTAAAAGCTACTCAAAAAGCTATTGACAACACCTTCAATAAAATAAGCCAACAAAGCAAACTGAAGGCCTCTCAAGACAAGGATTCCGAAACTAAATCTAAATATGATTTTCAAAGCCCGGAAGAAAAACTAGATAAAGAACATAAAATTGATAAAGAGGAAGATACATAAATCTATTATGTCAACCAAGATGAGAGTAAGGATATTGATCAAAATTGCGGCGAGAATCAATCCAATTATGCGGTTAAGTATCTGACGGAAGCTGTATGCACAAAAAGTAAGGAAGAAAAAACAAAGGAACTTATGATAAAGACTAAAGATAATGACAGTAATGAAGATCAATACATCAACAAGAATGTCACAATAATAAACACACGAAGAGAAGATGTCATCATAAGGACTGCTATAAAGAACATCAATAAGAACAACTATAAGGTTAATCAGAATAACACCACAAAAATAGTTATCATGGGCAAGTCGATCGAGTCTGTTCAATCGACAACAAAAATAGTTAAAAGTAACAACCAAGCAAGCGATAAAAGCATACACGAAACTTCACCAAATATAGATTTAATACAGATTTGGAAGCCAAAGAAGCAAAAGGAAGTAATGGTCGTAATTGAACTTGCATGTCTCAACTTATCAGTTCGACATAGAGCTAGAATAAAAAAAGACGACCTCAACAAACTAAGCTTTGAGGACAAAGCTTCCCTTAAGGGGAAGGCAATGTCACAAACATAAATAAAATAATAAATAAATATAAACTAACAATTAATTAATAATAATTATAATTATAATTATTCTAAGAGGACACGACTCCTCTCAAAAGGCGCCTAACAATATATAAAAGAGGCCCTCAATGTAATATCAATCATCAAATTCAATTATTATTCAATATGTATTATTTATGAAGATGGATCTCTTCTTTATCCGGATACGGATTCTCCATAACACACGGATTCGGTGTTACATCAAGTTTGTCATGAGAAACACGATCCCCATTAGAATTGGTCCACTCCTTGAAGTGCTCGAACTTGCCCTCTAGCGCTCACATTAATAATGCCATACTCTTGGAGATGTCGATGAATTGTGCTTCTTGTCTTGCAAGGTTCGCTTTCGATTCATCTTTTGGTATATCTCCATGATGACCCACCATGTTTGTGGCTTGAGGTTGATTTCTCGCCTTGTGCCAATCTCTAGATCCTTAGGTTGCAATTCCCCCTTTGCCTTGGATCTCCCAAGTCTCGTGAACACATATAGAAACTATTCCATAGAAAACTCCATAGAACACTGCTTTGATACCAATATGATTCCTAAATTGTTGTGGGTATTTGAATGGACAATGTGTAGTGAAAGGGCTTATGTGGTGCCACAAATACAATGATATTATACTCTACTCACAACGATTACGTATGATTAGGCTTTAATATTAGAAGCATGTCGCTTTCATTATGAAAAATGAATTTTTCATAATGGACTTGCCTTGGCTTGAGCCGGATTTGGTTGGCATTCCCCTATTTGCGTTTGCTTCAGACCTTGATATGGAACTTGTTCATGATGGCTAGGTTAGAAGCTTGTGACCATTCATCCGTAGCCTTGTGACTATTCACCTAATAGAAGCCCTACAACTTGTTCTTTGTTGGAACCCATGAGCGTCACTAGCTTGGCTCTTCTCTAGAAACGCTCTTTGCATCACATTGCCCATTGAATCCTAGGGCCTGTCTTTTGTGGCCTTCTTGTGAGGTTAGTCAGCCTATGGTGAGTGCCTATATATACAAGTTGCGAGGTATTCTTGTTTTTATCCATTAGGTCTGTCCAACATGGGAAATGCAAGTAAATGTGTGCTCAATAGCCCAGTGATGACTTCGCTGGAACACACACTCCCAAATAGGGTTTGCCTTTAGGCAACACAAATCAAATCTCCAGGGATATTAGTTACAACTGACATGTTTTAAGGATAGACTTAATAAGGTTGAATTGGAAAACCATTCTGAATATGACAACCATAATCTAAAACAAATAATTTTTGACTTGAAATCTCAACAATGCCTTTAACTTCCTCTAGGTGATATTGCCTTGTAGCATTGTGATCTCTTAGATTTGAAAACATGTAAGTAGAGATCCAATACTAGCAAGAACATTTTAAACAGGGAGCAAAAGCACAACAACAAACCTTTCAAAAACAATTGAGAAAAATACTTGGGTTCAAGTTGCCAATCCTTCAAAGGAAAGAAAGGTGCCCCATTGGTAGTCTTTATGGTACGATGAAATTTGAAGAGGAAAGAGTTAGGTGGGCTAAGGAGGTGAACATTAGGGTTCTTGGTCTTCCCTCCGCTTCTGATCCACTTCAAATATGATTTGGTTTCCTCCATGACACTTCGGACCTTAAAAGACATTAACCTTGAACATGCTTTGAGGTTGGTGGATTCTACCTTCGTCATTTGCTTTTGCTTTGCAGAGGATCGCTTGCGAGCTTTGAGAGCTAAAAAAAGCTTGCCCCACTTCCTATTAATATTTTCTTAGATGTTGATCTCATGTGAATGCAGGTAGGCAAACTCAAGAAGGCACAATAATAGGTTGTGGCTACTGTGAAAGATAATAAATGGGATGTGATCGTAGATCTGAAGGTGTCATTCATGATTCACCCTTGTTGGTTGGTCATGGCCTTTGCCATGATTCACCCTTGTTGGTTGGTCATGGCCTTCGTCTTCCAATTGATGTGATCAACAAGTATGGGGAAGGACTACATCCATTTTCATTTCATGTTGAAACTATAATGGTTTAGTTTTGGTTCTCCCTAGGTACCTTCTATGATGATTTGTTGTTTCACTTAGGATTGGATTTTTCTTATTGAGACTCATGAAACCCTGTGAATCTGTGATAGTTCTATCCCTTATTATAGGGTAATTTCACTTGAGACATAGAGATTAGGTGGTGTTTGTGGATTAAAAGGGGATGCTTGTCTCATTCATGATTCTCTTAGCTGCATGGTGTCAGTTGTAGCCTTTGATCCACACTCCAGATACATGTGGATTCGGTTTGATGTGCCTTGGTCTATTGTAGGGACATATTCATTGTTGTTTGCAACTTTCCCTTTTCATCCATTTTTGTTCTTCACTTTGATGGGAAGCCCTATCTTGACATATATCCATAGATTTCCTAGTACTACTCAGTCACGCTAGAACTTCACAAGGCTTGATCCTAAGTCATAGTGTTTGCTGTTTTTTAAGCTTGAGATTCAAAATTTGCAGTTTTTCAAAGCCCTGCATGAAATTCAGTTCAGTTTGGAGTTTTTCTAATTAAGTTCATTTGCTTTTGATGAAGTTCCCTTACTTCCTGCAATCCTCATGTGATTTGTGTAGAAAAACTCTAACAAAATCAGAAATCTGTTTACACACAGTCCATGAAATGATTGTCTAACGCTTAATTCATCATTGATATCAATCTTCTACAGGAAACAGATGCAAACACATTTCACATGCATTAAATCTGAGCACAGTAAGCTGATATACTATGAATTAGGTACATTTTACATTGGAGAAACTTCATTAACAGCAGACTGTAAATGCATTTAACACAGGGATTTTGGTAAAAAATAGACCCTGGAAAAACCCCACCTCCTGGGGAAAACCAGTACTAGAAAGATAAATTTATTGAGTTTTTAAGGAATTTAACAGAGAGTATAGCTGTAGCAGCTACCCGTAACATCAGAAAACTACACAGTACTTTTCAGCAGTGACTGCACATAAATCTCAGATGGCTGATGATTTGTTGTTTCACTTAGAAAATTCAGAAGAGAGACACCCTCAAGATGGAATCAAGAATCTAGGTATGAAAATGTTTGTAATGGTTATTGCCTTTCTTGCAATGAGTTTGGTCAAAGCCTTGGATTGTAGGTCTTATCATTATGCAAAAAGAAGAGTTGCAAATCCGAACAACACAGTTAGATGTTGGACATGCAACCATGTTGGTCATATTGTTGCATATTGTCGCACAATGAGATGTTACTGCTGTAGTGGTTTTGGTCACAAAGCTCAAGACTGTGCTAATTCTAAAAGACAATCTATGAAGAATGCCTCGTACACATCAACAAGGAAAGCTTATGAACCTTGGAAGAATAATAATACTGAAAGGATGCAAGCTCAAAGGACAAGTACGAACAAAGATGGATCAAGAAGACTGAACAAGGTCAACCTCAGATATGGATGAAGAAGAATGCTCAGTTACACATGGGGGAGATGGACCATTGCAAAGGACATGGCTGCCATATGGCAAGCCCATTCTGAGGTCCTTCAAAAGACCTTGGTACACCTTGAGTTCATTAAGATGGGAGGATGGACTCAAAGGTAGATGATGGCTATTCCAAGCAGAGAAAACAGGTCCAAGAATTGTGGTTGCAGTAGAAGACAATAATGCATAATGTTAGGGGGAGCTATTAGCAGAGATGCTGAAGTTGTCCTCTTGGTGGTCTTCTCTTGGACATGGTAGCTCTTGCCTTAACCTTTGTTACTTATTGCTAGTGGTGGTCTAGATTGGCTCTTAATCTCTTCTTGAAGATGTTGGTTGGTAAAAGAAGTGATGGTTGGTGGCTCACCATGCTTTCCTCCACGTTGATGATGGTATGAATAGATACATCTCCGCTCATCCAATAAGAAAGAAAGTTGAAGTATTGTTTTGCAAGGTCCTCTGAACTTTGTTAATGCAAGAAGCATGCACTATGGCAGTATTTTGAGGCAGCATAACGCAGTAAGGCAAATTGTTGGATCCTTGTCCAACATTAGCCTTGAAAGCGATGAAGTGGGAGTCTGAAAAATACAAGGCACCGCCTAAACCACAAGCCTGATCTTCACAATGGCATGTGCCATCGAAGAAGCCCCAACATTGAGGCTTGTCTATCTTGAGTTCCCCAATCACTCAAGGAGGTTGAGACATAAGATTGTCCATGAAAAAACGAAGGAGGGAGATAACTTGTGATACAGTTTGAAAAGTGGGGGTGATCCAGTCCTCAAAATTATAGGCATTGTGTGCTCACCATATCCTCGATAGAACGAGAAAAGGTAGTTACTTGAGAGCCTTCAATTCTAGCTGGGTAAACCATCCTTTCAAATTGTCTTCGGTAGATGACCCACGCTAGACATTTCCAAGCTTTAGACCTAACTCTATGTCCCTCTAGATTTGATTAGAGTAAGCATATTGAATAAATAAATGTGTTGTCGACTCCTCGGTAGCTTTGCACAAACAACACATACTTGGACTCATAAAATCCAAGTCACCACTTTGTTCCACAACACTAGCTACATAAACACACAACTTTTCATTGGAGCGTGTACTTTCCATATGCATGACCACCACCACGACCCCTGTTGATCCTCATTCTGCATCTACACCTGCTATCCAACTTTTACTGAGTACTCTCCTCCCTTGGAGCATGTTAATGTAAGACCTCCATTCCTCAACTCGCTCCTCGGGCAATCCTAACTCTTGATGAGTTTGCGATCCTTGGTTCCAAAGATCGCAACGGTCCTTGTCTGCAATCTATGAAAGGAAAATAATGTTCTGCTCCTTCAAGAGGTTAATAATCTCATAACTGAGAAGCACCCACGACTGCAACCCATCAGGCATCAGTTCCACTTCAAGCTTGCTTCCTATCTCCCACATGCCAAGCTAGATGCTCCCCAATGATCGAAAACTCTTTCACCATTGCCTTCCAATTGATCGACCCACCATTGAAGTGTTTCTCATTATGACAGATCCAATCAATTATCGAATCCAATTCTACATATTTTTTAGTCATGATCTACTGCCATAGTCTCTCTCGTGTAATCAATTTCCACATGGATTTGGCCACTAGCACTCTGTCGAAGACATGAATAACTTTCAATCCACAACCCCCTTCATGCTTTGGCTTTGCTACAGATCGCCAACTTGCCCAACATAGTCCCTCCATCTCCTTTCCTCTACATAAAAAATTGAAGCCGAGGTGACAAATTTTTTCTATGATACCTTGCAGTAATGCATTGTACCTTATGCCAATGGATGGACCTTTTAATCCTACTTACCTACTATTGGGGCCATTTGTCAGACATTGATAAAATTATCTTCTCTTATCATATCGATTATCTTGAACAGAGATGTTTGGCTCTTTACATGTGTAAGGTGATGACTGTAAGACGACATAGTTTATAGGTTTACATAGAGCCCACCTCATTAGGTTAATCACCCTTTTCCATCCTATTTTTGTTCTAACTAGCACTAAGTGACCCACAAATAATCTTTTCATTGATACAACATGGATTAGATCAATGAGACCTTGTACAATGATTCACTATATTGCCAATTGAATTACAATGAGGTTGCAGAGGAGTAAACACCCTTAGCTTAGCTTGGACCTACTCAATGGTCGAAATTGGGTGATATCTCTATTACAAGATTTTTTCTAGTGGCCTTGAATGCTAGGAGACCCTTTGCTTGTGGTGGCCAAGCACCACGTAGGGTCACATTGCCAAGCCTTATTGACTTAGGACTTTCTGTTGATGACATCATTTGATAATGTATTGGTCCTTCTGGATGGTTGATGTGATGGCAAATACTTCCTTATCCTTGCTTTCTATTTCCTCTTCCTTACCTAATAACATTTTGTAGAGCTTTTTGTGCATTCTTTATTTTAGGACCCTTTTCATAAATCCTCTTTTTTTATCTATTTATTTTGCATTTAGTGTTGCCTAGTGCACTCCCATAGACTATTATCGTTGATTCTACTCCAAAGTTCCATTGACCTAGTTTATCCATGAGAGGTCAATTGGGTTGGTGAAACTGCGGTACTATTATAGTCTGCACCAAGGTTCAATTCCTCAAAAAATTGCTAGTGCAGTCCCACAAGGAGGTTGTGGATAAATGATTGAGTCGTCATGGTCGATTAAGTCGGGTTGGCTGGTTAGTGGTCAAATGTTGCGTAAGTGTAAATGGTGTCCCACCTCTTGATAGGTGGTGGATACTCAACACTTTAGTGTAACAAGGAAGCTTCCTCAAGTTTCCCATTGACCTACTTTTTGGTCATTTGTTGGGCATTAATAAAATTTCTTTATCTTATCTTTACCTCTGGATCACTCCCCACTTCCTCTTGATGACCATGCCTATAATGCTTTCATTCCCTTGGATGCCTCTCCACTCACTCCTGCCTCCCAAGCCCACTTCATAATCCACACACCACAATTCACTTTGGTGCTAATTATGAAGATGTCTATGCCTACCAATTTTCATAGCTTTTCCCAAGCATCTCTCATTTCTCATTCCCCTCCACTGTTGGTACCAAATATGTCACTTTATCTAAAGGTCTAGAGGGATGTTGCTTTGGATTCTTTTCCAGAAACTATCCACCAAAACAAATCCACTTGTCCATATGGCAATTTTTCGCCATGAATCGTTTTTATGATGAAGAATGCAAAGCCATGCATAAACATCTTCGTTTTGGTCTCGCTCATGATCCACCCTTTATCTATTTAGTTTGACGGGAATATCATTGCCTCTTATGGCACAAGAAGCAAGCTTTTCTTGCTTCTAGTAGACTTAAGTTGCTTTTGCCCCCTTCACACTTCCCATAAGACCTTTTGGGATACCCTCCCTAATAAATCCATTCTTCTACTCGACATTGATTTCTACTTTTGGTTCTCTCATGTAGCCAATCTTTATGATGTGCCAAACCAACACCCAATTCATATGACCTTCTCTCCACTTCTCACCATCTCTTATCACATGGGGACATTAAGAGAGTAGTTCGGATAATGATCACCAAGAAAGCAACAAATGAGGAAGGATTTTAGATTTTAGGCAGAATTTCTCAAGCATGGTATTATACCTCTTGTTTTTCATATTTGTTGATCTTTTTAACGATGTAGTTTGTGCAAGATTTCCTCTTCCATGGTCACCAAACATCATACACCCCATTTTCAAACTAGGGAACATCTTGGACTAGAATAATTATAAGACCATTATAATTGGGCACACTTTTGCCAAGTTTTACACCATAGTTCTAAACATGAGACTTTCAAAGTATTTGGAGGGGAATGAACTATTTGCCAATGAAAAGCATGATTCAAGAGAGATTATTAGATGATTAGCCACATTGTTACTCTTACGGCTAAATAGGGATTTTCCAAAGTATTCTATTGCTTTGTGGACCTTTGGAAGTCTTTTGTTTTTGTGTCAAGGGATGCTTTGTTTTAGAGGCTTTATGATATTGGAATTTCAAATTCTCTCATAACATCTATCACGAGGTTATATGGATATCTTATTGGTAGGGATCACACTTTTGACGGCATCTTTGATTTCATTAGGAGGATTATTGAGGTTAAGCAGGGATTCTCCTCTTGTTGACCTTGTTCATGGCTTACATTGATGAACTAGAGCCCACCTTAGAGAACAAACACATGCAGATGCTGGTTATCTTCTACATTAGATTTTGATTACTATCCTCATGTACACAAATGGTGTAGTCCTTTTAGATTCCTCTCTTGAGGAATGTCAAACACAACTAGATTTGCTTTCTAGCTTTGTGATAACATGAAGTGATGGTGAATCTTAACAAGGCTAATGTCATGGTCTTCAACATGTCTAAAACTCAGATTTTTTTTTCTTTTTCCAGAGGACGAGTGACTGAGATCACCATAACTTACACTTATATGGTGATTTGGTTTTATGGTCCTATATTTAGTTTGAGGCTTGTGATTCAATGTTGACTTAGCAAAGGATATGGATCTCTTTCCATGATTCAGAGCCATTGTTTCCACACTCACTTTCAGGACATCTCTACTAAGATGCACCTCTTTGACCAGATCATGAAGTTGATCGCTCTCTATGTGGTTGAGATTTGTGGTCCTAGTTTATTGATTAGCACACATAGAGCTTATAAAACCCCATATGTTGAAATGGATGTTCTGATGCAAGTGGGTTGTTGCTCAAGCTTTTGTGCAAGATGCATTTGGTGCCCAACCCATGCGCCTTGAGAGCATTTTTAGACTCGTTTCATTCCTTGATAGGGTACACATGGTGGTAGATTTTGTTATAGGGCTTTAGAGATACCCATAATCAACTCTTTTGCTCTTTGGTTGAAATTGCCTCTACCCTCTTAGGATGGAGGGGTTTTGGTTCTTTGATGCTTTTTTATTGCTTTGGTCTATTGAGATCTCTATTGAGTGCCTTCCTCCTTTCATCTATTCTTTGGATGCATCAAGCCACTTGCTCCCCATCAAGCATGAGATAAATAGGGTTATTAGGGAGGGGATTTATGGACAATCAATACATATATGTTACTTGGATCCCTCCTTCCTATGGTCTTGGCCCTAAATACGGCCTTCTATGTAGAGCATTTATTGTCTCAATGTATATCAAAATTATACTTGATGTCATTGGTCTTAGGTTCCCACTGAAATGTTTTAGTGTTTGTTCCCATTAGATTGGGATTGAGGTTGACCACAACATCCTATGGGAGAAGAGGACTTGTTTGTTATGCCACTTGTAGGAGGTGGAGTCTGAGGTGTTAAATTTTGGTTAGGGTTAGGGTTTGATGCAGAATCATAAAAATCAATGTACTTTAATTCAAAAAATTACTTTTAACAAACTAATACTGAAATGAAATAATACAATAGTAAATAGTACTGAAACATAATTTTCATCTCTTTCTACTTTTCATCTTTAACACTACCAATTGGGTCACCGTGTTAAAGTAATCTTCAGTAACATGTAATCAACAATAATAGAATAACTAATGTGTTTCATTTACAATGAAAGAGTCAAGTGAGGGTACTTACCTGGAGTGTGTGACCCTTCCAGTTTTATACTCAGAATTTTAACTTTTAGAAAAGGACCTTGTCTCTCATAGACCAGTTAATCACTAGGAACCAGATGACCCTACTAGAGGGTTAGTACAAACCAGAGAGAGAGATGAAAGGTTGAAGACAATCAAAATACAGTAATGGTCTCAAACAAGATTGACCACAACCAAAAATCAAAGCACAAGGTTTAAACCACAAATTAACTTTAGTATAAAGATTTGATCCTAAACAATGTCTCTACAAATAGGTTTGGTCAGAAAACAAGTCTCAACAATATAGATCATGTCTCAATGATAAAGATATGGTTAGAAGCTGGTATCAACAATGTTGATCTGATCACGAGTAGTCTAGAAGCTCACGATCTCCTCAGTTGTACATAGAAGAATACGATAGACTCTAGGGCCTCACGACCTCCACACTTAAACAATTAGCAGGGAGATCGTGGACTAGAACAAAGCTCACGGCTTCTCAACAAACATGAATAAGGCAGATCGAACCTCATCAACAGTTCAACAGGCAGATAACAACCAGATCAGTTCTCTTAACAACAAATTAGACCTTGAATAGGTAGGACGGGCTCCAAACAGTCCATAAGCAGCAGATTGGGTCACAGTAAAAGCACAAAGGAATCGATCAGACTCAACTAAGATCCTAGTAGGCAGACCAAATCCCTCAATAAGCAGATCAGGCTCTTCAGTAGTTAGATCGTACCCTAGTCAACCATAAAACAACAATTCGGGCCTCTTAGTAGCAGATTGGGCCCCTTTAACAGCAGATCAAACCTCTAGACAATGAGATATGGACCTAGGGTGGCATATCGAAACTCTAGGAAAGCAGGTCGAACTCCACAAGCTCATGGGTTAGTAGAAAGGGGTTCACGGTTAGGTTACAGCTGTCACGACCTTCCTCAACCAGGTCATAAGTCAGCAAAATGGATCATGTTTTAGTCATAGATCAAACCCTGGATGCATATCAAACTTCACAAACATCAAAAACGGATCTGAATTGTTCAGCAGGTAGGCGACCTTCAAACTCTAGTGAGTAGCAGTAAAACTCTTGAAGTCAAGCAGAGAAAAGAGCAGAGCAGAGATAAAAAGATGTTGTGTTGTTAACTTGCCAAATGAAGACTTCAATATATAGGGTCTTAGGGTCTTCTAGAAGAGTCAATAAATAAATCTTTTATTTAAGTTAGGGTTCCACCACATTAGGGTAGTACCACTTATAAAATATAATTAATGTGTCTTAAGTGGGTGCCAACACATTTGGGTTCAGACACAAACATAAAATATGAAGAGGGCAACTTTAGGTGGGTACTAGGGTCATATTATCATTAGGCGAGGGTACAAGTCAAAACCATAAGAACAAGAATGGGTACATGACCCATTGCCCTAGGGCCAAGGGGTGTACCACAAAGGTGGGCACACAACCCTAATACCCATAAGACTAAAACATCAAGGTGGTACAAAACAAGACAACTCAAGTTGGGTGAACAACACAAAGTACCACAACAACAAGGTGTAAGGACCAAATGTGAATCAACCAAGGCGGGGAAGGTACAACCAATCATCTCTCTCTCAAATGTACAAGTGTTCCATACACAACCTGGAAGTTCATCATCACTGTATAAGGAAGGGTCCACACTGGATGATGCGATCATATGGTCCTCTAGACTGCTCCTCAGGTCAAATGTTAGTGGCTCCATCATGGGTGGCCAGTCCCTTGAGAAGACCATCTAATTCAACCATCTTGAAGACTTAGGAGAAGAGGACATCACACATCATCATCTTGGTTCACTGACCAAGATTCACCTGGTTAACTGACTAGATATGTCACTGCAGGAACTACTTGGTCCTCGTGACCAAGGATTTGCCTGGTCCTAAACCAGTAGGTCTCTATCTCAACCTGCAGGATCTACTTGGTCCTCATGACCAAGAAACTGTTTGGTCCCAGACTAGAATACCCTAGAGACAAGTAGGGGCCCTAGCCACATGCTAGTGACTTTGCCATGGCATCAACTTGCTTGGTCCCCAACCAAGAACCCCAGGAGACAATTGGGGGCCCTAGGGTACCTTCTAGGGTCTTACTCTTTACTCTGCCTGGTTAACTTGACCAGGAACCCTAGTTAATTGACTAGTGTACCATTATTGTCTCAATGTATATCAAAATTATACTTGATGTCATTGGCCTTAGGTTCCCAACTTCCCACTGAAATGGTTTAGAGTTTGATCCCATTAGATTCAGATCGAGGTTGACCACAACATCCTATGGGAGAAGAGGACTTGTTTGTTTTGCCACTTGTAGGAGGTGGAGTCTGAGGAGCATTTCATCTTCAATTGCACCATTTATGAGGAGTTCCATAGAAGATGTCATCATTTGTTTTGGGATTCAGGAGGGTCCCTCTCCACTTTCATTCAATACCTTGATGACAAATGTTTGGCTTTTTGCATGCATGAGGTGGTGCCTTTTGAATTTGCGCTTTTAGGGCATCACCTCACTTTACAACAAACTTTTCCCCAGGTGGCGATAAGCAATACACAGATTGTCCAATGATTGGTATAATAGTGACCATATCGGTGAGACCTTGTACAATGCCTCGTGCTATGGCTGGTAGAGTTATGGCGAGGTCACATAGGAGCCCCTGTCCTCAACTTGGATCTGCCTGATGGTCTAACCTGAGCCATGACCTTATTACAAGAATTTTTCCTTTGGCTTTGAATGTTAGGAGAATCTTTGCTTGTGGTACTTAGCTTCCTCCTAGGGTCACCCGACGAGGTCCTCTCAGCACAAAACATTCTTCTCACATCATCATTAGACATTGTATTGGTGTCTTCTCAGTGGTAAATGCGGTGACAAATATTTATTCTTCACTCTCTACTTCCTTCCTCTTCTTGACCTATAACGACATTTTGTGGAGGTTTCTTTCTTTCTATGTACTTCAGACTTCTTTAATGCAGGACCTTCTTCACAGATTTCTCCTTTATCTATTTTATTTTGCATTTGGAGCAGCCTAGTGCACTTTCACATGCTATCATCACTGATTGTACTTCATAGTCCTGTTGACTGACATTTTGCTCATTTGTTAGGCATTAATAAAATAATTATATCCTATCTTTTTTTAGGTGTTTAGAGTCTAGACCACCTATGCTGTCATCTGTCCCTCAATATATGCACATAGAATTGGCATTCTCATTCAAGAAGAGGTGCAATTTTGTTGTTGTCCATATCAATATGAATGTACATATTTCCCCTATTCTTTTGGGTGAATATTGGCAGAAGCACATGCCTCAATCATTTTTTGAAATTTTAGATTCTTGTCTCTCATTACAGAATTGTGCAGGTTACTTCTTGGAATCCTGCACCTTTGCTTCTTAAGAATAGGTGGTTGCCAACCATGTTAAGCTA
Source organism: Larix kaempferi (assembly GCA_027924585.1). Classification (NCBI taxonomy): domain Eukaryota; kingdom Viridiplantae; phylum Streptophyta; class Pinopsida; order Pinales; family Pinaceae; genus Larix; species Larix kaempferi. The sequence continues at coordinate 132,613 of BSBM01001712.1, forward strand.
GCTAATGGATTTGCAATTTTGGTTTTATAATGTTTAAAACTTTAAACACTAAATCAGAACTATGCTCTTTTGTCCTTGATTAACATCATTATGAGTAATTTTGAAAACTTTCTCTGCAAACCTGAAATGAGAGAAGATAAAAACAAATAGATGTTTGAGAAATAATTTTGTCTCACTAAGTTTTTTCTTTTGAAAAGGAATAGGTTTTCTGTTTAACAGCAATTATAGTAATGTGATTCTGTACATTTCTCACAGGCAACATTTAAAATAACGGTTCAAGCACCTGTTGACCGAGTAGTTTTATCAAATATGCCAGCTATTGAAGAAAAGTCTGATGGACATTTGAGGACAGTCAGTTTCCAGGAATCACCTATTATGTCAACATACTTGGTGGCAATTGTTGTTGGGGAATTTGAATATATTGAACAAACAACTACAGCAGGTGTGTGTACATACATATTATATAGATGGAACAACTATGGCAGGTCTGTGTGTATATAGATATACATATTTATTATTATGTGCAAGGACTATACACATGCATACATGTATGAAAGGGAAATTCAGGATTTCATAGAGAATAGGTGATTGCATATGTTTGCCAGCCCAACACTTTCGTATTCTATGTTGTGGATGATTGCAGGAAATAAAGTTCGTGTGTATTGTGAGGTTGGTAAATCCAACCAAGGGAAGTTTGCTCTGGATGTTGCAGTAAGAACACTTCCATATTATGCTGAGTAAGTAGAATTCCAAAATTATGTGGTGCCGTTTTTGTAGTTGACATTTGCCTTGAGAGCTGCAGTCTGGGCCTCCCCATTTCTGTCATTTCTGTTGAGTGGTATTTCAAAATGTCATTATCGTGTTCCATGCAAATTCAAGCTTTCTCTCATCAGTATGACCTTTGGAAATATGTGTGGCAAGTATTCTGAATTTTAATAATAAAGCTGCATATCCATTACAGGTCAAGCATACTACCTAAAGGTTAAATGTAACATTTGATGGGAATGAGGCCACTTTTTTCATTGGAAAATATTCTCGAAAGGGTTTGAATTTGTGATGCGTGCCATACTATGCTCTCATATAACTGCTGTTGTTCATGATTATTTTCAGAATGTTATTAATGCGATTCTTATTTTTCAGATCAAATTTCCACATCAGTCAGGTTGAATTTAACAAAATGATTTCGTTTACTATCTTTGCACCGAGAGTAGCGATGTGCTTCCAGCCTATTATGGGGGAGATGTTGTCACGTTTGTCATGTTTGTCACGTTATGTAACGTAACGTTCCCATGTTGGCCCATAACTTATCAAAAATAAAAAGTAATTAGAAAAACTAATGTCGGCTCATAAAATAAAAAAAATTAAAACCAGCATAGATCCATCTTAATCCCGGATCTATTAAGCACTGAGAGGGATCCAATTTTTTGAGGTGTAAATTTTTTACAGATCAAGAAAAAAATTACACCTCAAGAAATTGGATCCCTCTTTGTGGTTAATAGATCCGGGTTTAAGATGGATCTATGCTGGTTGAATAAATAAAGCCCAAATTGCTAGTGCCCTAGTTCTCCAAACATGAACTGCAAGCACGAAGAAGAAAGTAGTGATGGTGTTTAACATGCAATGCATGGCTTCTTAATCTACTACAGGACTATGATACACAGGCCATGCATTGCTTGCATAGCAAATAGTTTCTGTGCTCACAGGGAAATTTATGCAGTCACCTCAAACCTTCCAGTAGTAACCCTCTTCCAAATGCCGATGCCATGCTGTTATCACCGTCTCCTAACACCAGAAAATGGTTCATCCATCACTCTAGCCCCATCATATAGCTATTGAGCAGAAAACATCTTATCCTAGTTGTTGATTTTTAGTGCAGCTGCGAGACCCATTCCAAAAGAGAATGGTACCCTAGTCAGTTAACTAGGGTTCCTGGTCAAGATAACCAGGCAGAGTAATGAGTAAGACCCTAGAAGGTACCCTAGGGCCCCCAGCTGTCTCCTGGGGTTCTTGGTCGAGGACCAAGCAGGTTGATTCCATGGCAAAGTCCCTAGCATGTGGTTAGGGCCCCTATTTGTCTCTAGGGTATTCTGGTCTGGGACTAGATAGTTTCTTGGTCACGAGGACCAAGCAGATCCTGTAGGTTGAGACAGAGACATCCTGGTCTAGAACCATGCAGATTCTTGGTCAAGGTCCAAGTAGGTCCCGCAGAAGGTTGATCAACATTCAGTCTGGGACTGAAAGATCAGCTTGAGGCTAAGGACCATTCTCTGGGAGAATGGAGGACCTGGTCACGGACCAGAGGTTGATCAACATGACTCAGTCTAGGACTGAAGCTCAGCCTTGGGTTGAGAGCCATTCCTTGAGAATGGAGGCACTTGGTCAGTTACCAAGATTATGATGTGTGATGTCCTCTTTTCCTAGGTCTTCGAGATGGATGAGTTAGTTGGTCTTCTCATGGGATTGGCCACCCCTTGATGAAACCACTGACATTTGACTTTAGGAGCAGTATAGAGGACCACATGATTACGTCATCCGTGTGAACTCTTCCTTATACAGTGATGATGAACTTTCAGGTTATATGGAACGTTTATACATTTGAGAGAGAGATGACTGGTTGTACCTTCTCCACCTTGGTTGAGTTATTATTGGTCTTGTGGTACCTTGTCTTTGACTTATGGTTAATGGGGTTATTTACCCACCTTGAGTTATTTTTATTTTATCTATTTATACACCCTTGTTGATGTTTTGGTCATATAGGGTATTATGGTTGTTTGACTTTGTCCACATTTGATGCATACCCTTTGTCATGGGTCATGTACCCACACCTATGTTATTTATTTTGGGACACTATACCCTACTCTTGATTTATGACCATTGTTTATATTTTTTATTTTTTATTTTTTATCTTTATTTTTTATTATTTTTATTTTATCTTTTATTATTTTTTATCTTTTATTTATTTTTATCTTATATTTATTTTTTATCTTTTATTTATTTTTTATGTTTACTTTTTATTTTTAATGTGGTCATCCCCTATTTTAATAACTTCCTAATTTATTATTTTTTATAATAACTTCCTAACTCTATGGAACCCAATTTTAAAGGATTAAATTTAATGAACATTTTCTAAGATCATAATCCTATTTATTGGAGTCTCTTCTCCTCTCTCAAAATCATCCTAACGATTTATTTTCAGCTCTGCTGCTGACCGTACACCTGTTGGAGTTTATCTTTTTTTTTTCAGATCTGCTGCCCTAGTCCGTTTCTGCTCCTTGTGATGATTTCGGTCTGCTTATTGAAGTTTTGCTAAGGTCTGATATATTGCTGAAAGGACCAATTTGCTGCTGTGGTGCCCAACCTGGCTGAGGAGAAATCCGATCTGCTCTTTCTAGTTTGATCTACTGTGTGAAGTCTGTTTGGGTTTCATCCTGGTTGATGAGAGGTCTGATTTTATGATTGAGGAGTCTGATCTGCTTATGGTGATTCGTTAAGCCCTTGCATGACTCAGCTGTGAGCCTTAGAGCTCTGTTCATCTCAGCTGTGAAGGCCTAGGGTCTGGATAACCCTGCTGTGTGCTCACTTGTGGAGGCCGTGAGTCTCCTTGGTCTTGATATGTTTGTTGATTGGGCTTCAGCTTGTATGGACAGCTTGGACTGAGTGTTGATGTTGAGTCTTTCTTTTGCTCAGATCTATTTGTTAAGACCTACCTTGATTTAGATTGGTTTTACTAAGTTTTGTTTTTTGACAGATCTGGTTGTTTATACTTGACCTTGATCACCTGTGATCAGTTGTGGTGTGCTGAGAATCACTTCTCTTGTGCTGAGACTGTGTTGAAGTTTATAAATTTTTATGACTTTATTTATGCTGAGTTCTGTACTGTGCTTGACTGCCATTGACCTTCTCAACCCCAGTTATTTTTCTCTCTCTGGTTTGTACTCACCCTCTTTTCTGAAAGTAACTCTAATGAGTATTCTTACAGGAAGGGTTTCACACCCAGGTAAGTATCTTCAACTATATCTTGTTTATTTTATTACATGTTACTGAAGATTACTTTAACACAGTGACCTATCTGATAGTGTTAAAGGTGTGAAGTTGAAAGAGATGAAAATTATGTTATGTTAGAGATTACTACTGCACTATTTCATATTCAATGTTGGTAATTGTTTATTACATGTATTTTTTGCATTAAAATATATTGAATTGTTATTCTTCTCCATATAACCCTAACTTGATGAAAAATTGACACTAGTGTCACATACCTCTTACCAAAGGTTAAGAATAATGAACTAGGGTTTTTGTGGGCATGGTATTCATATAGGGGAATCCACACTACACTAGCCAATGTAATGTCTCTGGACATGAAGATTAAGCAAGAGAAACTATGATGGATATGACTTTCATGGCATAACCAGTGAGATGTAGCATTCAGAGAAATGAAAAGAGATAACAATCACGGCATAAACATGGAATGAGTCATCACAGTACATACAGCTTTCATCTTCCTTCAATACAAAAATCAGTTTCTTCTCCAACTAACAACTACCTCTCTTAAGTCACGTGATAACTCATAAAATGGTTACAATATTTGTTATGGATCACCTAAAACCCAAGGAGAAACCACTAGCTTAACACGGCGAAACACCCATTGTAACCCAGCAATACAAAATACCTTACCATATCGTCCAACACCAAAATGGATTGGTGGGCTCCTAGATTCCATGTATGTGCACTGAGAAAACAAAAATTCAAAATTTGACAGAAAGATAGCATTTTGGACCAGTTTTCTGATGTTGTGAGTTTGTCGTTATCTTGATTTTGTCACTTCGCTTCTACTTTGGCAGCTGCTTCTCTGACCAGCGCAAGTTTTGGCTGCAAAATATTAATTGTAATGTCCAACTCTTCTACTGTTTGTGTTGTTGAGAATTTATTTTCCACTTGTATAACATGAAAACTTAGTAATTTCTCAGTAGAACAAGTAGTTTCTTTTGCAGCGTTATGATTCCCTGTAGATTGGAAGATTACCATTCATCATTCTGTGGTGAAGAGGTGGTCAATCTTCCGATCAACATGATCTCTGCCACACCAGGTTCTGATTTTAGCAGCTGTCCCATGCAATTGGTATCCTTTCCATCCTTGCACCCCTGAACCATGTCTACCTTAAAAAGGCCTTGTTGTAGACCTACAAGCTGGCATTTATTGATTTAATTGACAAATATTTTTGCATTGGTGGGTTGTTTCTTGTCGATGGACCACATTGAGGCTCACTACTTAATTGCACATATAGTTATTTTATAAAGTTGTATGAGTGGATAAAATTGCTGCTTGGCATCTATTGAACAAGATGATGGGCAATTATCTCACAGGTGTTGAATGCTTTCTATCTCAAGGTTGGATATATTTGTAGGAATTTCTTCCAGGGAAATTACTTGTCTATCTTTGATATGCTAATTGTTAGCCCCAAGTTTGTCATCAAGTCATACTTTGTGTTGTGGTCCTTTTTGTCTTTGATAACATTTGTGGTCAATGGAAGTATTTATAATTAAAGTCTTATTATTATAATGTGGTGTTGTGCTTTATTTATACAATTGGTGGTGAGTAAAGTAACTGGGAGATTATTAAGATTTTGTTGGGAAATCCTAGTTCACAATTCCTAACTAGTTGAGCTTTCTTTATACTATTGGTAGTGAGTCAAGTAACAAGGAGATTATAAAGATGTTCATGTCATTGGGAAATCCTAGTTACCAATTCCTAACTAGTTGAACTAATTGATGTCCCTAACTTCGTGTATGTGTTGATGTTTATAAAGAGCCCCCTTGCTGTGTATGATGTCCTCTATGAGTTGAATATAAAGCTTGATGATAGATTCCTATGTTTTGTGAATGATGTTGTGATTGTTGTTCCTTTCTTTTGTTTACTAATTCATGTGCATACACTAATTATTGATTAACCTAGTCTCATTTTCATTCCTAACTAGTATCTTCAGATGCATTGAACTCCCAATAATACTATGTAGAATACAAAGCCACATTGATAGCTTCTTTATGGCCTGCGATATGGGTTGTCTTAGGATAGTAACAAGATACCTCCAAAGCCATAGCTTGGTTTCTAGATGAGATCCTTGGAAAGGTTTTGGGAATCTTTACAGTGTTGACAAGGCGGTTGATATCTTTAGCCTTTGATTATGTACAACTTAGCAGCATCTCCTATGACAATTGAGTATCACTTGGTGAGATTTTTTGTCTAGTAATTCTGAATATTTTTATTTTTCTCTATAGTTTTTTTCTTCAAGGAATGATCTGGCGTAAAACCCTCCTGGTATTTCCCCATGATTCATGGATGGTAAGTGGGGTAAACCGTCGGCCTTGATTATGGAGCCTAGGATCAAGAGAGTCGAACCCAAGAAGGGGATCAAGAGAGTCGAACCCAAGACCTCCCAAACCTTGGGGGGAGAGATCTCACGTTTGGCTCATGACTATTGTCCACTAAGTTGCACTTAGATGGACTACTTGTGAACCACAGAAGACTTGAGCAATATCATTGTTCATTGCCAGAGTTCAGAAGTTCATTAGGCAAAATTTTTTGCCCTTTGTAAAAATTGCATGTCCAGACCCCTGCGGGGGAATTCTAATAAGTTGGTCTAAGCATGAGTATTTTTGTAAAAGGCTTGGTCTACCTTAGGTTTTCTATCAAGGGGATACTCTATTTTAGTCTACATTAGTTGCATTTGTTCTTGCTTGTGTGAGTTATTTTTTGTGTCTCAGGTTGCTAGGCTGAAGAGTTGGTAGAGCTTGCTTGAGGACCCCATAGCCCAAGTTCAAGGCGTTTCTTCTTCTTTCATGTCAACATAAAATTCTAAACTTTTCTTGGTTACTTTGGTTTGCATATCTCAGATCTCTCTCCTTTTGCAATATCATAAGTAGATCTAAAATTACTCTAAGAAATTTGATCTGTGTCATTTACAAATTTTATCATAACTAGATTAGATCTCTTCATTTTTCAAGCATTTTACTTTTCTTAACTTGTCAAAAAATTGTAATTTTAAAAAGTTTGAAAAGTAGTGTTTAGATCTGATTTTAAAAGTTTATTTGGCTGTCATAAGAGCTTAGAATTTGCAGCTCATTGAGTTTGCAAAGACCCTAAGGAGACAAGCCTCACAGCTTGTCTCACTTAGTTCTTTTTCGCATTTTTACTTAGATTTTTTTTGGGTTTTTAGTAGGTCTCCCAAATACACTCTTAAAGTGATTTTGGGCATCTTTCACTAATATTTGTTTGCTGGTTTGCAGCAATTGATGAACAGGTAGGAGGAGATGTTGGCCAAATTTTGAAGATCCAGGCCATCTGGAGCACCATAAACTTTATTTCTCAAAACTTATTTCTCTTTCTTTCTATTAGTGTAAGCCACTGAGTCATTTTAAAAAGTCTGGGGCACTTCTTTCGCATTGTAAAAGGCATATTAAATGAGATCAAGTGGGCTAACCAACGCCCACACCCCATCCCCCCAGGGGGGAACTGTGTCGACTCATTTTCGTGGCGTGAATTTTTAGTTCAGTTTTTTCTTTTCGGTAATTAAATAAAATCAACCAGGGCTTAAAATTAACCTTGTTGGTCCGTTCCATTGGCACGCCACGAGTTCACTCAGGACATAGTTTTCTCACTTTTTTTACAATTTTTCATTTTTTTTTACAATCCAAAACACCCCCTTTCTTTCCCGAAGTAAGGTTTCAGGATAAAGGCTTGCCCGAGTACTGACCTGAAAAGACACTCTTGGGGCTTTAAAAAAGTAAAATTTGTGTTCATAAGAAAACTTAAAATTTCCAAGGCTTTTTCCCCGTATGCTCTGTGGGTCACTGCAGCTCAGTGTGAACATGCTGATCACACCAGAAAGGGAATAAGTGACTAGTAATAGGACCAACACACCCAATAAACCACCTATTTGTGAAAATCCAACACAATCGATTATTCTTCTTTGGTGGGAAAATTTCTCAAAGGACGCAGGAACCACTGGGTAGCGACCTCTTGGAAATCGTTAGACTATACCCTCGTTTGGTATAGTGTTGAACATCTCCTTGAGACTCCGATCCGGCCCACATGTCTGAGTGAGAAGCCACCTGGTTGAATTTCGGACATATTCCCAGTGCCTTTGGGTATATCGGGAATCCCCCAACCTTAATAAAAAGATCCATTACCACACTAATAATAGATGGTGGAGAGATGGGGGCTGCAAGCTCCACCTATTTGGCTGCCCAAACAGTAGTAAATCAGCTAAATATCAACCCATGTGACAGCCCATGTATTGGGCTGCCACTTCCCCAATTCGTGGGCTCTTCCAAATGACAAATGCGCCTAGCCTCCAAAGGAATGCGCCTAGCTATAAAAGGGGAGTCATGCCCACATATTGGGCTGCCCATATGTCATAGAAATCAGCCCAATACGCTCCTCAAATAGTGCTGAAACAATTCTAACCTCAATCCCCCCAAAATTGGGATTTGATTTTTTATGAGTTTTTTTGATTTTTTTGGATTTTTAGTCATAAGTGAAAAATAAATGGGTCTAAGACTATAGAAAGTGGGTCTAGGGGTAAGGTGGGTGCTCTGAGTTAGAAAACGAGCACCCCCATGGCAAAAGAGACCCCTAGACCACATTTTTACACCTCTTACAAAATTTTTAATTAAACCATTAAAAAATGGCTTAATTACGGAAAAACTTTTTTTGTCGGAAATTAAAAAATACCTAGGGGGACCTAGCACATGTCCATACGATTCAAAATAATGCCTAGCATGTTCATATACATTGACCCATGGACTTTAATAACCCCTTAAGGCCCGTTAACCTCATTGGACATTCCAGCTTTGGAGGAGCAGGAGAAAAACTCAAAAATTATGTTATGCACGAATGCAAGACATAATTAATAAGTGAAAAAACTCCTTGGAATACCCGACTTAGTCAACAAGCCCTAGGGAACCAAGTCTTTTACAAAAAATACCATGCTAGTACATTTTATTACAAACCCCGCAGGGCATGGACATGTGGAAAAAATTAAAAAAAAGGAGCCCTTATAAAGGCCTGATGGACATCAAATCACTGAAAATGAACATGTAACATGTTCAACTTTGCCCGCTCACTTGATAGTCCAACTAAGTTAACAGGCACCAAGCTCCTTCTCCAAGTTTTAAAAGCTAACAAGCTTGGGTTTCTCTCCCATCATCTCTTTAAAAAATTTACAAGCAAACGTCTTTCTTCTTTTTCATATTGAAGCAAGCATATGAATCTTAAGTTTAAATCATTTTAGTCTTGTTTTCAAAATCAGATCTAGAAGTATTTGAATTTTCACATCTAAGAAGGCTAGATCTAGATCTTATTTCTATACTTGTATGTGCCAAAATTTCCCAATATTTTTGCAAGTTAGAAGTTGTAATTTATATGTAGATTTGTACATTCTAATCATTGTTTTGCAGCCCTTTTAACTTGCTGGAATTCAGCAGGTCTGCGACAAAAAGTGGAAGATTTGGGTCACCAAAACCATAAAAAAGTGCAAAAATCATTTTGGTGGACACCCAACTACTTTTGTAAATTTTTAATGCCATTGTAAGCCCTTAGATCCAACCAAAAATGGACTAAGAGGCACATTTGTCTCTTACTTTATTTGTAATTATTAAACGAGAGCAATGGGATACCCAGCGCCCACACCCCACCCCCTTGGGGGGATTCGCATTTTTGTCAAAATTTCGTGAACGAATTTTTCTAATCTCACAATATTCACACAACCACTCTAAAATTGCAGGGTGTATACTTTAACTATTATTTCAAGTAATTTTTATTTACTTTTCATTTTTTGCAAGTGTAAAACTTAGAAATAACACAACCTCGTTGCCAAGAAGTATGCTTTCGCTATCACACAAAGAATGTTGTCACCAAACTTGTAGTTGCCCCTAAAGATGGATCCAGAACGATGGTAGAGGGGATAGGCAACCAAAGAGGTGAAACACGAGAGCCTCGATTTCCAAAAGGATTGGTTGTCACGCTAATCGAGGCCCCCTTCGTTTTATGCTATCAAAGCCAAGATAACAAAGGGGGAGACCCTGATCTACTCTCGACAGAAGAGATCCAATAGGGTACGTAAGGTGACAGGTATGGAACCCTATATTTAAGAAATCAGGGTCATTGTGGAGGCTTAGGAAAGATGTGATGCAATGAATAATGTTTAGAAATAGTGATACAACAATTAGAAGTGATTCCAGGATTCAGGTGCTAGTGTAAATGATCAAATTTAGCTCTCTTGGGAAACGTGACCCTTAAAACAGGGAAAGTGTCCTAAGGAGTGGATATGAGAATTAGGGCTTTCTAGCAACTTGGTAGATGGATGTGACAGTGTTAAAGCAAACAAGCTCAGTAAAAAGGATCAAACGACAGGCAAACTGACTCTCTCAGGAAATGCACAAGGGTTTGGAGACCTAGTGCCTTGGGATTTGGGCCAATGGAGTCCTCTAGTTATGACGCCTAGGAGAACCCACCTAGCAATATGCAAGATACCGAAAACCCATAAATGGTTTGCCAATAAACCAAGTCGTTTGAGCCAAGGATTTTTTTGAAGAAATTTACTTAGGGTTTTAACATGAATTGATAGATGGGTAGGTTAGAAGAATAAACTACATACCTTGCAAGCGTACCTGAGTCATGGAGATGATTGCTATGATGTCGAGGATTGTTCCTGCAGAGATCAAATGAGAGTTTGAAGCGTTTCCTTGCCCACATGAATTGCCTAGCTCCACAAGTGCGCCCTCCTCTTCCTGTTGAACCAAGGACAAATACGATCAATCAATTCAAGAAAAAATGAAGGAAATACAAATGACGAACATGGTAACAAAAGAGTAAGAGGTACGAAGACAATGATACTCCCTGTAATCGACGAAGAGAAAAGAAAGGAGCAGGGTGAGTCTCCCCAGCCAATGCAACCTCCTCACCAAATCGACTTCTTCACCTGTAGATCAAAACATGAAGAAAAACGTGCAAAGATATTCACCAATACTCTCAGTGCAAAGGAAGAACAATTTCAATCAACACCAATAGCATTCGATTAGTGGTGGATGATGAGAAAGTGACACATAGGTTTGTGCTCTTTTTCTTTCCTTAAAATTTTTGTACAATTTGTTCCACAGTTACAATTTTCAAATCGGAATAAACATTTGGTTTATAACCGGAGTATGCTCTTTCCCCTTGCAGGCACTTCGCCTGGGCCTGTGGGAAATCAGAAACGGTTGTAGCCATTCCATTAATTTTCTACATCTAAGCTAAACAACTCTTTTAATAAAAGTAACTACCCATCCACATAGTGAAAATCCGGCACTTCGTAATTAATATTTGTGTGGGGAAATTCCTGAGAGGAAGCGGGAACAACTGGGAGGCGACCTCAAGGCACAATTAGACTACACCCTAGTTGGTGTAGTGTTGAACACCGCCTTAGAGACTCCATTCCAGCCCACACGTTCTCGTGAGGAGCCAACAAACTTTAATTTCCGGACATTCCTCCCTGCACCTCACGTTATCTCGAGAGTCCCCCCTTTTTCCCCTAATAAATTTCAAACCGTAATAATATAAAAGCAACCAAGAGGCATTGCAAAACATTTTCCCTTTCAGCAGCATTATTTACCTTTTATATTTGACTCCATAAGGCACTGGTTTACTATACATTTTGTTTGCTTAATACCATATCACTATTGTGCATTTATGTTGGCAGTCATTTCAATTTTTTGCTGGTGAAAGCAATCTATAATTTACTTTTGCAAAGTTACCTTGGAACACTTTTGATCAACACTACTAAAACTCCTTAATAAAACACCTTTAACCATTTCACTAGAAACTCTAAAAACCTTAGAAACTTTCCTTAGGGACTACCCCCCTTTGCTTCGTTAGGAGTTTGGCCTAAACGGAGGAGTCAAGATCAAGTGATAGCCTTGACTCGAGACTTGCCCCCCAAGGGCACACCGAGCAGTAGCATAGATTTCTGCTGCGTTAACCAGGTACGCAATCTGGTGGCAACACTTTTTGGTGCCACTGCCAGGGATAAATCTTCTATTCCTGGGTACAACATTTTAACTTCTTTTTGTTTTTTATCTTTGGTGTGTCTAGTTGAACAAATCTGAGATTCACTCGATCCACCTGGCGACTCCATTGCCTAATAACACAATCAGGTATTCTACAAGAACTTCTTACGGTTTAGTCATCTTCATTCCTGAGCCTGAAAGGGTTTATCGAAGGAGGCAGGCTAGACTTACTTCTCGTAGGGTCCTAGAACATTTTAGGATCCGAGTCCATCTTAGACATCCAGTTTTTGTTTAATAATTCAAATAAAGAATTGTCTCCTATGGATAAAATTTTCAAACCCCTTAACCTCACTTAGATTGCAGGATATCCACATGAGCTCCCTGAAAGAGCTATTGAGAAATTATCTTCTTTTCAAGGAAACAATGCCATCTCGGCAGCAGTTCACCTTCAAAAGTTTGATAGGAACCTGATCTGGTGCTGAACCCTTCCACGACAACATGATGATGTCTACATGAGGCTTTTTGCCTTATCTTTAGAAGATGATGCAGCTGAGTGGTTCAGAGGATTAGCTAATAATACCTATGATTCTTATGATGCCTTGACCAAAGGTTTCATGGAAAGGTGGGGAGAAAAGAAAGAACCACACCACCTGTTGAATGCCCTCCATTCCATTTGAAGAAATGAGAATGAAACGATGGAGGAGTTTAATAAAAAGTTCAGAGATTTGGTTGCCATTTTTCATGCCGACTTCAAGCCCATTGATAAATCTATTTTAGTTTACTATATGGAGGCATTAAGTGGAGAAATTAGATTCATGTTAATGGATAGAGAACCACCTACTCAAGACTTAGCCATAAAAATTGATCTTAATGTGTAGTCATCGAGTAAATCAAACATCCCTGGGTTCACAAGAGCTATTGTTAAACATCATGAACCTAAGGATAAATCACCCATAAATAAAATAAATGCAAGAGTCTTATGAGAAAAAGATGAAGGAGATGAGTGAACTTATGGAGGCAATGGAAGCCAACTATGCCACTTAACTTAAAACAATGCATAATAGGGTGGTTGCCGTAGAAATATCATATTCAAATCAAAAGACCTTTCCTCAAAAGAGTAGGTGGCAGAAGAAAGGACCTCCTTAGGATGATAGAATGCCTCTTCAGCTTGAAACCGCCAATATGGTTGAAGAAGTTCCTCCATATTGTAGACCTTGTGATGCATTACATGAAGAGTCTACATGCTATGTAGCTTGTCAAGCCTTAGAACAAGAGTATATGGGAAGTATCAGTAGTGATGCCTTTGCAAGTGAGCCTGAGTTCATCAACACGGTAGGACATGTTCACCCCCTCTCTAAAGAAACTTGGAATCAAGCTAGAGAGCATAGTCAAGAAAAATATAAGTTAGCTAAAGCTTATGGTGAAATGCCTACTCCGGAGCAGATTAAAGAAATGCCTAAATACAAAGGACTTACCTATCGGAGGTGGGATTATGCTGGAGCCCCCAAAGCAAAACAATAATATGTACCGAAGTTAATAACTCCACATAATCCTAACTCTGACCTGTTGATATTGAGTTAAGTAAATGGTTGAATCAGCTAAAGTCTTGATCCCTGCCACAGAAGCCATTAAGATCCCTTGTCAAAGGGCCTCCTCGCAAGGGAAAATAGTTAATGAATGTAATTGATGCTCCTAAAGAGATGAATCAAGAACAACCTGTTGCCATCCAAAACTGGCGTGTGTGTGCTAAAGCCCAAAATAAGCACGCTAATCCAATGGCAACTTGAAAAGAGCAGCCAATGTCACCACACTCCTCTCTTCCTCACTTCAGGTTGGCTCTTCTCCAACACAATGGGGGTTTCTCTAAGGTAGGATCACTAAGGCGGGTGCAATAAAGGGGCAAGGTGAATTGAAGAGGCTGCCTTAGAGAAACAATTGTAGGATTAAAGGTAATTTGAACAAGTGATGGGAAAGAGGGGAGGATCAGCCCTCGAGGAAAGACCAGTGCCAGTATATCAGAGGGGAGAATGGAGTCAAAAGAGAACTCAAGAGGGCCTTGTGTCATATGTGACTGAGGGGGAGAGATCGCATGATTGAGCAAACCTTGCTCAGTCTAGTGTGAACAACCTAATTTACTTCTTCCTTTCTAGCTGCGGGAGGTGCGCTGTACACACAAGAGATCAATATCACACAATCAATCGAGATAAAATATGAAGATCGATACCCGTATATGCATGCTTACAAAGGGAAAGAGACTAGCAACTGCTGAGACCTTTCACCTTCCAATGTGGTGGAAACACCGCTCTATGGCCTCATCCATGAACATGGAAATCTAGTAACATTCACACTTATTTAAGCTCTCACAAGATCACGCCACACATCAAAGAGAGTGTTCCATTATATCCGAAAACCCCAACATGATGTTTTCTATTAAGCTCAATGGGAAAGAAAAACTCCCAACTTTTTCCACCCTTACAATGGAGAAGGTTGGGCTTTTTATAGACCAAAAAGCCTTTTACTTTTTCAAAAAAGAAAGTAAATAATAATAGTAAAAAAGAAAAAGTGGAGAAAAAGTAGGATCCTAGATCCACTTTTTCCTCCCAACGAATACATGACCAAAATCAATTTATTAAATTGAAACCCCACTCTGGGCTAGTCACTCCAATCCTCACGCCTTTGTCAAAAAGGTAGACAACTCATCAAAAATGGAAATCTTTATGGATAAGATCTTATCTTAGCCAAGTGTAAATGCCAAGCGGACGGGCCATTACCCATTTTTCAAGACTTTTGCTGTAAATAAGTGCTACCCACTTCACGCTTAGGCCGTTGGTCGTGTCACTATCTTCAAAGTTAGATGCTGCTACAAGAAGCCATACCAAATTATAGAGAAAAGGTTGATGTAAAAACTCATCTACAGGTCAATTGCCCAGAATGTATTGATTGTGTGTTTGCAGGCTTCAAAGAGGCCATTTATGCTGGACGAAACTTCTTGGGGACACATCCATAGGGCGTCAAATTTTGCTTTTAAGCTAACTATGTGTCTAAAAACCTTCACAAGATGAACTTGTTTCCTCAGAAGGCTCTCAAAGATGATAGGACATCTCAACACGAACTGTCTGATAATGTTGCGTATGATCAAAAGTAACTGCCCAACATCCTGTCATGATCTTCCCTTGCTGCCCTGTAATAGACAACACAAAAAACTTCCTTCCAAGGTGTCACCCTACAAGAAGATGAGAAAGCATTTCACATGTGGATAACCATGTCAACATAGGGGAGTAACACAACCTAAAGAAAGAACCCCTTTTCAAAAGAAAATTGTTGAGTAAGATCCCCCAGTTGTCCTACATACCATGGACTCAAATAAAGAAGATCACCCGTCCTTTTATGTATCATTGATGATAAATGGTCTTCTACACAACTGTATGTTGGACTCTGGGGCCTCATCAAATATCATGACCATAAAGGTCATGGAAAAACTGAATTTAAAGATCACTAGACCACATTCGAATGTTTGTGGCGTGGATTCCAGACAAGTTGATGTGATTGGCATCATTCTGAATATACTGGTAAAATTGGCTAAGTACCCTGATATCCACATCACCATTGATATCCTAGTGATTGATGTACCTGGCAAGTGGGGCATGCTCCTTTCAAGAAAGTGGTCTGCTAATCTAGGGGGCTCAATCCAGATGGATTGGAGTTATGCGATGGTACCTGCATCAAAAGATTCTCTAGTTAAATTGCATACAGAAAGAGCTAAGAATTTAAAAAATGAATATGTATACAACACTGATCATAATGGAAACTATGCAATTTACTCCATCTTTCTAGCCCCTGTAAAAGAACAAATCAAAGATGAGAAAGTTAATGAGATATGGAGAATGAATTTTGATGGAGCACATTCTAGAGCGGGAAAATGGGCAGGTGTTGTCATCACTTCACCTAGTGGGCAAATTTTCAACTTTGCTTCAACTAATAATGTGGCAACTAATAATGTGGTTGAGTATGAGGCATTACTTCTAGGATTGGAAATTGCTAAGGACATGGGTATCAAACTGCTATAGTAAGGGAGACTCAGACTTAATAATCCTCCAAGTTAAAAACAAGTATGCATGCAAGTGTGAAAGACTAAAAAGATATAGGAATGCAATATGGGATACAATGGAATTTTTCGATGCATTAAACCTTATTGAGATTCCTTGAGATCCGAATTGCATGGCAGATAGACTAGCAGTGGCTGCATCAACACTTCAGCCTACATAAGAACTGTTAGATGGGAATGGTACACTAGAGATAAACTTTAGACCATCAGTTCCAGATAATGTACACCATTGGCAGGTTTTTCAGAATGATGAACAAATCTTGAGATTCATCCACAATGTGGAGGAATTTTCAGATTTTCAGGTTAGCTTCCAAGAGGAAGGTAAAGAGTATAAAAAAAAAGATGATCAGTTCAATCCTATCCCTAGGGGCTTTGTGGAATTAGAGCATGGTTTTGATCGGCAGGACAGACATAAGAATAAAAAGGAAACGATCAAATCGGGGGAATACATAGAAATAAACATCAGAACCTGTGTTGCATGGGTACCCATACCGAGGGGTCGGGTACACAAACTCGTACCTGGTACTTGGGTACTTCGATGGTACGTACCCAGCCGTACCCAAATCCAACCTCACATACCAGGTACTTCATTTATGAAAACAAGGTACTTGCATGGATTTCGGTACACCGTACTGCGTGTTTGGGTAGGTGGGAGGTACGATCGTTGGGAAATTTAACTTAGCTCGCCGGTCGAGGGTGGTCAATTTGCAATGTTTGAAGTTTAAAATTTTAAAAATTAAAAATTAAAACACTGAAACACATGTTATGTGGGCACTTACCCTTACCTAAATCTGTGCGACACTCCATTTCACATTGCTAGTGCTCCGTGCTGACTACTCCAATGATGCCTATCTAGAGAGGACCTTAGTGATGCCAATGACATTGATCTTGAGGATGTTGATGACATGGCTTGAGGAAGCCATATCAACTATCTTGTTCATTGTTCAGTGTTTACTGTTTTGAACTTTCTTTTTCATGTCTGGAAATGCCATTCAGTCTTCCAGTCTTCCACTTGATATCTACTGTGAGTCTGTCATATGATTTATCAAATTTATTATTTTATGTTTCAAATTTTCAATGTGAATGTTCATATGAATCATTGATTTTAGAAATATCAAATATACATGTATGATGTGACTGTGACATGTTTTATTTTATAAATTTTAATATATATATATACAGTACCCCCGACGTACCCATGTACCCTGTTTCAAAAAGTGGCATCCCTGTCCCTGTACCAGTACCAGTACCTGTCCTCGTACCCATGTTTCTTGGCAACTTAGTTCAGAACAAATAAAGATCGAAAATTAATAAAAATTTGAAAATGAACCTCAAAAAAATAACAAAATGAGTTAATTAACTTGGTAAGGGCTTATAGGGATGTTTTTGCATTCACATATGATGAACTTAAGGCCTATTGGGATGATATATTTCAACATACCATCCCCTTGAAACATGAGTTCAAAGAAGTTAAGCCATTTTGCAAAAACTGAGACAGCTAAATCCAAAGATGGCACCCATAGTCAAGAAAGAGTTAGAAAAGATGTTGGCAGCAGGAATCATCCAGCCAACAAGACATTCGACTTGGTGTTCAAATTTGGTGGTAGTTAGAAAGAAAAATGGTTCAATCAGGATTTGCATTGATTTCAGAAATGTAAATACATCCTGCCTAAAAGATAACTACCCATTGTCGAACATGGAAACTCTTCTCCAGAGAGTAACATGTTTAGGAATAATGTCCATGTTGGACGGATTCTCTGGATATTAGCAAGTTTTAATTAACAAAGACGATCAACATAAGACTACCTTCACAACCCCATGGGGTACTTTTGAGTAATGCCTTTTGGTTTAACAAATGCGGGAGCTACTTTTCAGTGTGCTATGGATTACGCTTTGAGAGAGCTGGTTGGGAAAATAATTGAGATATATCAGGATGACTTGATTGTCTTTTCCAAGGAAAGGACTGATCATGTCAAACACTTAAAACAAGTTTTCAAGAAATGTTGAAAATTTGGCATATCACTCAACCCAGCTAAATCAGTACTTGGCATTGATGAAGGCAAACTATTAGGCCACATAATAACTAAAGTTGGAGTTAAACTGGACCTTGAAAGAGTAGAGGCCATAAAGAGAGTACCTTTGCCAAAAGATCTAAAAGCCATCCAGTCATTCAATGGTCAGATTAACTTCATAAGGAGGTTCATCCCGAACTTAGCAGAATTAATGAAACCATTAAAGAAACTCTTAAAGAAAGATGCTAAGTTCATTTGGACGGATGAAGGTAGAGGTGCATTTAAATTCATCAAAGACAACATAGCAAAAGCATCGGTTTTGGTTAGCCCTGATTATACAAAGGATTTCCAAATTTTCTCATTTGCATCAGAGGACACGATTGCAATTGGATATTGCCCTGATTATGTTGGCTATTCTAAGATAATTGGTTATGTGCTACATGCAGCAGTGAAAGACATATTATCCCAGCAGGGTTGCTTAGGGATAAGAGGGAAGTGGGTGTCAAAAATCCAAGAATATGACCTAGAAATTAGACCCACTGTTGCTGCCTCTTACGCACCTAGCAGCTTGAAGATTTCTGCTGCGTTAACCTTATAAAGTTATAAATATATATAAACTATATATAATTATATTTATATAGTGTTATAATTTTTTTTAATATTTTTAAATTTTTAAATATGTATTGGATGAACATAATGTTGAACCTTATTCGAACCTTATCGCCAAATTCAAATTCAAATTGAACTTCATCTTCGCCAAACTCGAACTCGAGCCCAAACCATGTGACATAGGCACAAACAAGCTCTCTTGTAGGATCTGTTTTCATGAATAAAGTGGAAGCTTTCTTTTGGCTTGATAATGATTTGATAGCTGCTTAGCAATGCAGTGAATGCCAATTCAGAATTAAAATTTCTTTGTGAACATATTTTATCTAGTCAAGGTTTTTTCATTTGATTGTAAGTCTCAATTTAATCATTTTTGAATGAGCATGTCTAAAGTTACCTCAGATGAGGATAAGCTAGTTTTTGCTACACGTTTCTGCAGTATTTTATACTTCCTCCTCATTAAGTGCTCTGAATTCTTAACAGATACTTTGGGACTCCGTACCCCCTGCCAAAGTTGGATATGGTTGCTATACCTGATTTTTCTGCTGGGGCAATGGAGAACTATGGTCTGGTTACATATCGGGAAACTGCTTTGCTATATGATGAGCAGCATTCTGCGGCTGCAAATAAGCAAAGGGTACTTGTTTTTCTCATCTTCTAGTTAAATGATTTCTAGGATGGGATAAGCAAATAAGGTAATTTGTTTAGTACAATAAAAGCATGTATAATAGATGTAATTTTGTGAAATACTTCCATATTATGTATCATTATTAAATACTCATTCTGCAAGAGAATATATTAGAGCCGTTGTATGTTATATTAGACATTATTAGGCATATATCTAAGAAATATTTAGAATTGTACAGGAAAGTAAGACGAGCCTGAAATACATGCAAATTCTGATTGGTGTACTGGAGCGAAGATACCACTAATTAGTTTCCTGGAAAGAGTATAAATACTTTGTCATGGATAGAGGAAAATTTCAAAATATTGATTTTGCTTTTATACAAATTGCTAAATGATTGTGTCCTTAGATAGAGTGATAAATTAGAAGCTTCTACATTATCAATAGAGATGCAAAGTTGATGTATTCCAATGGCATTTGTTGGAATACATCTTTAGTTAGCTCTATGAAGGTCAAAAGTTGCTAATATTTCTCAGGACAAAATGTTAAATATATCATATAGGTGTCTCAAATGAAAGCTCTTTTGATATAACAAATAATAAAGTCTCAAATTCTCAATAGAGCTCTTTTGATTGCTTATTTTGACTTAGTGGGGGTTTTACTAAGACTTGTAAGTTGTATGTGTTATATGCTACAGTGTTCAATATTGATGAAGCATGTTATGTAATCTTCCCAGCATCTTCAACTCTGTGGTCATAATTTGAAATTGCAATGATGTTGGATGCATACTTAAATCTTTACATGTGATTGTACTTTGAGTACATATATTTGAATTCTTATTTCATAAATCTAGAGTCTTAAGAAGTTGTTCAATCTATTATGCCAAGATTTTAACAGGTAGATAAGATAAGATAATTTTATTCATGTCCAACACTAATAGGTTAATGGGACTGCTAAGTACAATAGTATCAATCCACTGTGGTCTTTGGCGATTGTGCAATTTCCTAGTTTGTTTTTTGGGATGATTGATTACATTAGTGGCATATCTTTTGTTGATTGGTTGGTTGTTGTTGGAACTTTTTACCAATGTACAAAGTGACCTGATAAGCCAATTATGTTTACCATTAAATGTTGCTGTCTTTGCCCAGATTCTTTAAAATTTGTGCCAAGTGTTCGCTCAAGTACATGTTTTGCTGTTTTTCTAGGTTGCAATTGTTGTGACACACGAGTTAGCCCACCAGTGGTTTGGAAATTTGGTTACAATGGAATGGTGGACTCACCTATGGCTGAATGAGGGGTTTGCAACATGGGTAATCTATCTACATCTTTCCTTTTTGTTCGATTATCATATAATTTTGCTGATGCTCCAAGTGTAACAGCTGGATCTGTAACATGTCTTAGAGGCATTGCATTACTAGCAAGTTTAAGTGATTCTATCGGTCTCCTTCAGAGGCAGTTCTACTAGTCTATGTTCTTACATGGAATATGCATTTTCTGAAATTGCAGGTTAGCTATTTGGCAGCGGATTACTTATTTCCTGAGTGGAAAATATGGACTCAATTTATTGACCAAACAGTGGAAGCTTTTAGGTTGGATGGGCTTGTTGAGTCACATCCTATTGAGGTAAGGTGCTTTTTGTTTGGTGGTATCTTTATTAATTTGTTTAAGTAGAATGTGCACAAGGAACATTTGTTTGACTTCTTGTGGAAGTTGTGAGGCATACCATACTCATGTTTATTTCCAGAACTTTTGTCACATTCAGTGCCTTTTTTATGAAAACGTCCTTGCTTGAGGAAGACTCATAGATGGAGCTGATTCATGGTGTTTGGATCATAAAGGTCTTATACCTGGTCGGGCTGCATGATGAATTTTTCCTCTTGAACACTTTGATACTATGTGTCAATTTGCCAGTTTGTAAGTTGTGGATTAAAATGGAACAAGTTCAATGCTAAAGTTAAAACATATTTGGTTTGTATAGAGGAGTTTGGAAAAGTGGAAAAAGGGAACACAAAGCAGGCATGATTGCTTGGCAATAGGTTCAACTTTTAGTGAAACAGTGAAGTTTTAATTTCTTTCACTGGAATAGTCAATGTATTGCTTTCAAAAGATGCCTGATTTGGATGTGAAACTGAAAGTAGACAGGAGATTTGCAGAAATATGGGAGTTCCAAATGTTAATGTTTTTTTATCAAACTAAGCGAAAACAAAATCCGAAGAACAATGTGTGAAAGCAGCGGCCAGCTGGCCAGTGCATTCTGTTAATTCCTGTGATTGATTTACCTTTACAAATGGCAATGACTCTGTCCACAGTTCTGATTTTTCTCATTCTGAGACATGGATCCAAACTAAGTGTTGTGATCAGCCATTATTTATAATAAATTCAATAAGGATTTCTTCATCCTTGAACAAACATATTAGCCACTTAGAACTGCATAATCACACCTATGTTATCTTGAACAATATTGTGTGATACTGGGGTGAATTACACAATTTGTTGGAACCTGGTCTACAAAAATAGGCCGCATTTGTAGCTTGGTATCTTTAATGAACCAAACTGTTCATTACCGGAGCCATCACAAAAAAGGCTCTTAATGTCCATAAATGTCTGAGGGTATTAAATAATATTTTAAAGAATGACTGATAAAATTGTGAGTGATATGTAGTCAAGACTCAAGAAGACTCCTGTATATACTACCTAACATACATCTCTCTACCAATATACCCAAATCTACACTAAAATAATTAATGTTTAATGTAATTTATGTTTATTACAAATCACGCCCTCTTCAAGATGCTTTGTCCTTCGAAGCAGGAACCGGCACTGGTGCTGGAGTTCAACTTCTGCCATGAATCAATTTGACAGATTGTATTCTTCGTCTAGGATACAAAGGTTTCTCTTCATCATGAAGATAGGCAAATGTATTCCTTGAGCAGTTGGAAGAATGTCATACATAAGATGTAGATTTGAGAAATAATGAGTAGAAAATGATGCACAAGAATGATGCAAAATAGTTCTTGATACTGGAATTCAGTTGGTAAAACTGTATCACCAAGAAAGGCCCCTTTAATCATTCGGGTTCACAATGGGTTTTAGAGGCATGGACAAAAACGTTGTTGATGTAGGTAGTTCTTATTTACTTATGTTTTGGTCTAATGCAATGAACTTTTGTTTTATTGTCAGCTTTGTCAACAATAGGTGCATCTTGGAATCATCCCTGGTCATTGGTGCCTTCAATACCTTCCTAAATAGGTGTTCCCATTTGATCAAATGTACTTTCCAAAGTAGTACATGTGCCACATAGATCAGCTTTGGTTTCTTAAGTTAATTCATGTATGTCTTGAACATTTGTGTTCTCTTTTAGCAATAGTGTGATTATACCTTCATTATTGCCCCCGATTAGTTGTTCTCTGTAGAAAACCATTTTTGCTAAGTGAGAATGTTTATTGTGATTTTTAGATGGTACACTTGCATTACTCAATTAAGGCGGGGACTTGGTGTTATCGACTAAATTGCACTTAGTGGATTCCGAGTGAACCATCGAAGACTTGAACAATCCAATTGTTCATCATCTGTGTTTTGAGATCCATTAGGCCTTTTTAGGGGCCCCTTTTAAAAATTTTTCACATGTTCATGCCCCACGGGGTTTTGTAATAAAGTGTGCTAGCATGGTATTTTTATGTAAAGGACTTGGCTTCCTAGGACTTATCAATCAATTCGGGTATTCCAAGGAGTGTTTTCACTTGTTAATTATGTTTTGCGTTTTAACAGGGCATAATTTTTGAGTTTTTCTCCTCCTCCAAAACTAGAATGCTTGTCGTGATGGTTAGGCCTTAGTAGGTTATTAAAGTCCATGGGTCAATGTATATGAACATGCTAGACACTAGAATAAAGTCATATGGACATGTGCTAGGTTCCCTTCCCTAGGTCACTACTCGCTTTGGAAACCTTGATATCTTAATGACTTTGAGTCTCTATAAGCCAAATAAACAATAAAGACTTATAACAAAAAGTACTACCATATCTCTTAACACTTAACGAATAAAATAACAATCACATAGATGAATTCACAATATACCCTCGAAACCCTAATGGGGAAAACTAGCTCCGATGGGGGCTTTCTTCTTTCTCTATCCTAGAGCAAAGTAAAAGAGACTTAGTTACATACAACTCTTCAGAATAAAACAACCGAACTTGACTGGTTATGAAACCTGATATCTGCAGCAGCTGCAACTGCTACTCTTGGGAAATGCGCCCCTTGTTGTCAGTTCAGATCTAAATCTTTCTGAAGATCTGCCTTAGCCTGTCTCAAGATGTACTTCCTCTCTCTCTACTCCATAGCACTGATTTGCTCTGTTTGGAATGAAAGCCTGCTACTGCTCAATGTAGAATGCGCCCCTTGCTGCTCTGCATGGAAAAGTGTGCCCCTCTTTCTAAGATTGGAAAATCTCTCTAGCTCAGATCTTGGCCAATCTGATATGAGATCGTCACAGATCTTCTTGAAATACTGAAGAAGACTTACCCCACAAATCTCAACTGCTCTGGCCTCAATCTGAATCCACAACGTCCTCCTCTCCTAAGGAAGTGCTTCCCCCCTCTGCAGCAAAGTCGCCCTCTCTCTGAACTCTGTAGTAACTCTACTGTGATGCTCTCTCAGCCCACAGTCAATGGCAGACATGTGCCTTTGATAAAATGAGGTCTGATTTGTTTCAGATCCCTCACTCTCCCTCTCTGCAAATGCATCTCTCCCTCTCAGAAAGTCTCCCTCTTCATGCACTAGTCGACTCCCTCTCACAAATTGATCTATCTTTGATAAGTCTGCTAAGTAACCTCTGTTGGTGACCTCTTGCCTCCTTATAATAACTCACCGTCTGATTAGGTTTGCCAAAACCCTAAAGTGAGTGCATGCAAAAATATCACTTTTGCATGCTTTTTAATTAACAACTGTGCATGCATGAGGCAAATCACCCCGAAAGGTCTGCATGCATCCACTGTTGGATTCATGCCGCTAGGTAGAGTGCATCTCACCCTCTATCTCATCCTGATGCCTATACTGCAAATGTACCTCCCGAGATACCACTATCTCTAACAATTATGATCTCTTAGAAGAGAGATCTCTTCTTCTTTATCCACGATAAATTTGTCGAATTCTCTCTACATCTTCTGTATTGATTTATGATTTTCTTGCAACATTACCTTTTATCCAAGAAATCTTCAATTGACACAACTTTTGAATTTGACTTTATTTTAATGTCATGTAACATGATTTTCTTCCTTTTATATGTCAAAAACTTTTTGTTTGCGTTGAGAATGAATGTACCCAATTTATCTAACCAGGATGACCCTAGAATTATATTTGCTTTGTTTTGGCACATTGATACAACATTGAATTGATCTCCGAATTTGTAATCATCAATAGCTAGTTGTAGGTTGTTAACCTCATATTTCTCATTAAACAAAATTGTGTCATTTTCAAATTCTATTTGCTTCTGGAAACATTAATTGGTTAGCCAAGTCAACGCTAATGTGATTTTTCTTAGTGGTCTGGCAAATAGCGATAGAGACATCATTTCCTTGAATAATCCCATAAACGTTTAATATGGAATCTACATATTGTGTATAAGTTTGAGGGAATCTTCCTTGTATTTCGTTGCAAGACTCCATTTGATTTTTGTCATAAAATTTCGTCACAAAAGTATGAATATAAACTTATATCTCTCTCAATATAAATTCAATACATATATCCTTTCAAATATTACTCCTTTAAGTAATATGCTATTCAACTCTTTTTTTCCTTTTGCGTTGTGTACTTTATTAAATAAAGTATTTTTTGTCACTTTACTTTTAAAAGTTACCTTTCACATAAAGTATATTTTAAACATATAATTTTTTTTCCCCGAAAAAAAAGCGTAATTTCATTTCATCCAAGGAGTACGAAATTACATTGATTAGTTCACTCATCTAGAGTGGAGTGTAATACTGCGGTGACAATCACCCTGTAATGTTCCCCCCAAAAAAACTACGATGTTCTCACTGTGTGAGCCATAACATCTTTTACAAAACTCGAAGTATATACTTCGTTGGTGCCATTTAAAAACTGGAAATGTTGATTACAAAAGGTTCTATTTCTATATACAAAACTGCAAAAGCAAAACAGTTTAGTTTAGTCTCCACAAGAGTATAACACCTGTAACTGAATCCGGTGCCATGGACCAAATGTCCCGTTCATTCTATAAATGGTCTGTGGTAGAAGTCATGCACATTCCCATTCAGAGATTCAGTAATTTTCCAAGGGCCGACCCCCAAGTTGAGTCCCTCCTTGGAGGCCGCATCCGCCTCAGCATTGTTCTCACGGAAGATGTGCCTGCAAGTAAATGTATCCAATGTGAGAGTGACATTCTGAATTTGGTCCAAAACAGAGGCAATCCTTCGATTGCTGCAGAGATATGTGCCATTAACCCAATTAACCACATTCAAAGAGTCACCAAAGACGTTAAAATTCTGGATAGTAAGTTCCACAGCATAAGAAATCAACAACTTGAGACTTAGTATCTCTGCCCAGGTGTTGGTTCCTCTACCGAAACCGAAAGCCATCACATAGAAGTGTACGGGGGAGATGTATAGAACAGCCCCTCCCCCACAAGTATCATTTTGACAGGCCCCATCGAAGAAGCCCCAAGGCTGGGATCTATCGATATCAACAGGAAGAATATTACGGGGAGAGGATGGCTGTCGGACCCGTTGGAGAGCAAGAAAGATCCCACAGCTGTTTATTGCAACTTGAGCCGGTGTTCCCAGTTTGTCATTAAACAGACCACTGTTGCGCATGAGCCAAATTCCCCAGTTTACCACCGGAGGAAGAGCTTTAAAAGATTTCAATGCTACATTATCTGTCCAACTCCTCCATGCTTCGTCAAACGAGTTACCAACCCAGGGAAGAGGTGTTTTTAAGATGCGAGAAATAATGTTCCAAACCTCCATGGTGAAATGGCAATACAGGAACAGATGTGGAGTAGTTTCCTCACACAAATTGCACAAATAGCAACGACTAGGCCCTTGAAAGCTGCGCTTCTGCAAGATTTCCCACGTCGGAATTCGATTAGCCAAGGTACACCACAAGAAAAGTCTGGCTTTGGGAGGGCAATGGAGTTTCCAGACCGTTTTCCACCACCAAGCCAAATCTCGTTGCTCGTGGTTCTCACAAATCCACTGATAACCACTTTTAGGAGTGTAGTTACCCGACGGATCTCCATCCCAGATAAGAGTATCATCGTCGTCGGTCAAAAAAACCTGTTCCCTACTGAGGGCTCTAATGTAAAGTCTTAATTCATCCACATGCTCCACTCTTAAACCGAATGAATCAGGCCTTCTCCAAAGAGGTCTTCCCATCCAAATATTTTCCATATCCGCTAACTGACTGAGTGTTAGAATACCTCGATGCCTCAGTGCCTCCATCAAATCATCAGACAGGATGTGCTGGCCAACGCAACCGACCCAGGGGTCGCGGCCGATCCGAAACCTTTGACCATTGCCAACATCCCAAGCGAGATTGTGCTCAATGATATCGAAAGATTTTACTAGGGCTTTCCGGATGACTGAGCCACCATAATGTCGCTTGTGTGGAGATCTTATCCATTCTTCCACCGAGTCAGGTTCAACATATTTCTGCAGCATAACCTTAGCCCAGAATCCATTAGACTTAATTAAACGCCAACCGCACTTAGCAGCCAAAGCCTTAGAGAAATGAAAGATATTCTTGAGGCCCCACCCCCCCCAGAGCTTTTGGAGCTGCAATTCTGTCCCACCTCACCCATGGGGTGACATGAACATCATCCTTCCCATTCCACAGAAAATTAAAACAAATCTTCCTTGCTGCTTCCAAAGTCCCTTTAGGTATCCAGGCAAGTGACATCCAATATACCGGAATGGCTTCCAGCACCGACTTGACAAGAACAAGCCTCCCAGCACGCGAAAGCCACCTGAAACTCCAACCTCTTTTCCAATTTATCCAGCAACCAGGTCCAATCCTTTTTTAAGTAATCATTAGGTTTTAAGTTGAAACCCAAGTATTTTAACCCATCCGATAGATTGAGGATCATGAAAGGAAATGAAGTGGAATATAAAATATAATCCTCCTCCCTCAGAAGAGAGACAGTAAGAGTGGATTTTCCTTCATTAATCTCCATTCCAGTAGCAATTGAGAAGAGTTGCAGAATCTCTTTAAGCCTAACAGCGTCGAAACTAGAGCCAGAGCAGAAGATCAGAATATCATCCACAAAAAGCAGGTGAGTTAGAGAAAGTCCTGGAGCTACCAAAATCCCTTCGAAATCACCAATCCGTTTGGCTTCCTTAATGGCTCTACTCAAACTCTCAGCCACCAGCAAAAATAAGAGAGGAGAGAGAGGACATCCCTGTCTTAATCCACGTCCAGAATGAAAAAATTGGGTTGCAGCTCCATTCAATAAAATAGAGAAGGAGACAGTAGTGATACAACTCATAATCCAGCGAATAAAACCAATCTCAAAACCTAGGTGGGTAAGCATGAGTCGGATACACAACCAGCTCACCTTATCAAATGCTTTGGACAGGTCAATTTTGAGAATAGCTCCCTTCAGTTTTTTAGTCTTAATGCTATGCATCCCTTCCTGAGCAATGCCAATAGCCTCATGAATTTGTCGCCCTTCCAAAAACCCGAACTGCTCTTCTGAGATGTGAGAGGAAAGAATGGGTTTAAGTCTGCTAGCAATAACTTTTGTGACTATCTTGTACACACAGTTGCACAAAGAGATAGGCCAAAAGTCGTTTAATGTAGTAGGAGTGTCCACCTTGGGGATAAGTGCGATGAAAGTGGAGTTTATGCTGGCTGGCACCCTACCAGTTCTTCTCGAGTCCTCCACAAGTTCAAGCAGATCATTCCCAATGATATCAAAGAGAGCAATAAAAAATTCAATCGTCCACCCATCGGGCCCTAGGCTCTTATCCTTCTGAAAACTTGCCATTACCTTTTTTAACTCCTCCCCTGAAATGGGAGCCATCAAGTTCCTGTTATCCTCCGCTTCCACAAACCTAGGGAAGAGCTGGGCAACCCGAATCACTTCTCCTATATTCACT
The DNA here is from genome assembly GCA_027924585.1 of Larix kaempferi. Lineage (NCBI taxonomy): Eukaryota > Viridiplantae > Streptophyta > Pinopsida > Pinales > Pinaceae > Larix > Larix kaempferi. Next base: position 161,110 of record BSBM01001712.1, read on the forward strand.
CTCTCACTGGCTTTGAAAAGATCCCTGAAGTGAGAGACCCCCACTGAAGCCAGCCCATCAAATGTTGACCAAGAGTTACCTTCAGCATCCTCCAAACTCCAAATGGTATTAGCAGACCTCCTTCCTTTAGCGTAGGCATGGAAGAATTTAGAATTCTCATCCCCGCTTTCCAACCATATAGCACGGCTTTTCAGTCTCCAAGTTTCCTCGAGCTGAAGAAGCATACGGTTCCTCTGATTTTCCAATAGAACTAAGCGGTCCTTTGACAGTTGAGAATTGTATCCACCTCCCACTTCTTCAGCAATAGTGGCTAAATCCCCTTCAATATCTCTAAGAATCTTATCATCCCTCCTCCTCTTCTTAGCTGCCCAAGCTTTAATGGGTTCCTTAAGAGTTCTGAGATTTTCAGCAAAATGAAAGGCAGCAGAGTGAATCGATTCAGAATGAAAAGGTACCCAGTGTTGCTGAAGCAGTTCCAGAAAGGTCGAGTCTTCCAGCCAGACTTTGTTGAATTTAATAGGAGCAGGAGGTTTATTAGGGCCATCTTTCATCTCCAAAAATATAGGTTCATGGTCAGAATTACCCCCTGATCCAATCCATTGACGAACAAAGAAGGTTGCCTCCACAAGATGCTCAGAAAGTAGGAAACGATCCAGTCTCTTAGCCACACTGTCCAGTCCAATTCTCTTATTCCTCCAGGTTGGCTTAAGCAGTACAGGTTCCACATCAATCCAATTTCCTTCAAGTAGCTTCCGGACAAAAAAGTTTGATAGGGGATCCACATTTGCGTGCGGCCCCCAGATCTCAGCATGTCCCAATGAAAAATTGAGGTCACCCCCCAATATCACAGAATCCCCCCTGAGCTGGTTTCTCCTCAGGAGTGAGTTCCAAAACAAGTCCCTCTCACAGTAAGGTCCATAAATATTAACAATAGTAAAGGTATGATCAAAATCCAAGAATTTGCAAGAAATTCCCAGAACCGACTGCATCCCCCAGCTGGAAGATACACAAACCCTAGCCTCTTTCCATCCAATTGCCAAGCCTCCGGATTGACCCCTAGCATCCAATGCTTCAAAGCACCACCCAGGAAACCAAGCCTTAAGCCTGTCAATAGCCTCAACACCACCACACATTGTTTCTTGTAAGAGTAGAACATCAGGATGCTCAAGTTGCAGCATCCGTCATAGTGCTGGTCTTTTGGAGGGACCAGCAAGACCTCGGCAGTTGTAAGACATAATCTTCATCACAACCCAACCAAGTGGGCATTCGCTGCTCTAAGTGCCCTTTCAATTGAAAGTTGTGTACCATTTCGAAGTTCCAAGCGCGCTCTGGTTTTGGCCTGTGAGATGAAAGACTTCCTTCCTCTGGTTTTAGTTTTAATAGGTTTTTCCAACCCTAAACCTCCTCCCTTAGCTTTGTTCATGGAGCGTAGGAAATACCCAGACTCCGAGGAGCCGGCGGGTGAAGAGGTCGCAGCCATCACTTGTACTAAAACAGGTGAATCATCAGCAGTAACAGGGGAGGGACTGATAACCCGGGTAGTTTCCGTCACAGGGGAAGAGCCAACATCATTCTGAAGAGAGGGTAGAAGAGCCAATGGTTTTGTAGAGATATTTAAATTCCTAAGACCGTCCACCCAATCGAAATCAGGAAGAACAAATTTATTGAAAAAAAGACTGAAGGAGGGGTTTATGAAAAGAGCGGGAGAAATACCAGCTGCCGAGTCGGGAACTCGTGCCAATGCAAGCGAGGAGACCTCCGTTGTCTTGTCAGATGTAAAGTGCTGGTCGATCTCTGCTGTGCCCGAAGAAATGTTCAGCTCAGGAACAATGCTGTCCTTCTCCAGAATGTTCACAGCTTCCATTTCCTTCTCCTGAGTGTTCTCAGCTAACACTTCATTAATGGGATTCTCCTCAGTGGGGTGTTCCAAATCCTTATCTCCCTGCGCTTCTCCTTCCCTTATTTCCCCTTCCTCCTCCACTACGGGCCTCCTTTTCAAATTCTTGCCAATCTTCATACGGACAGGCAGAGACCATTCAACGGTCGGGTGTCCATAAGCATGGCATCTTCTGCACCGAAACGACACATTTTCATAGTCCAAATTTTGTGTGAAGCAGTAAGGTCCCCAGTTCAAATTCATACTCTCAAATAAGCCATCTCGAACATTGATGCTAACCAGGATCCGGGCTACCTTCTGGACAGCAGTTGTTTGGAATGAGAAGTCGGCTTCCAAATAGCTTCCCAAAAGATTGCCAATGCTTCTGAAATGATCCTCAGCCCAATACTGCAAGGGTAACCCTGGAAGCCGAGCCCATAGAGGGATGGTATCCAATCTCTCACGGCTTGCGTCGAACAACGGGTTCCACGGCTTGAGAAGTAGTGGAGCCTTGAAGATAGACCAGTTCAAGCTGAGCGCCCAAGTTGCATGTGCATCCGAGTTAAAGTGGAAAGCAAACCAACCTCCAGAGAGTCCCACAATCCGTGGAACATACCCACAATGACCCAGCCAGACACTGGATGCCCACTGTATCACCGATTTAAGGTTTACAGCCCTGCCATAGACCCTGCCCACCAGTACTGAGTTTACCATTTCAATAATCTGCTGAAATCCGATGTCCTCCCCCAGGGCGTAGTTAGGTGCTCTGCCCGAGTTCTTGAGCCACTTCCTACGCGTCTTCGCCCGTGGGATTTTAGAACCCTCAGGTCCTGCACCATAGCCAACAGCCTTCCCTACCAGAACACCAACCGGGCTAGAGAAGCCCCTATGTTCGGCCCGGTCCAAATCCGTAGCGCAGTCACCTCCCCGCGAGGCTCCGCAGTCATGCAAACCCTGTAAAGCTTCCTGAGTGTTCGACACCCCACTTAACTCCCGTGCCGGAGATTCATGGGAGCCATCCGAGGAGAGCAAGAAATCAGGGAGGTCTCCTATTCCGTCGCTTACCGGTTCCGGAGTGGGTTGGTGCGGGACCGTAACACCCCAGATTGAGTCAGCCCTGCTCGACGGTACAATGCCTTCACCATTCCTGTCCCAGAGTGGAGAAGCCAAAAGGGAAGGCGCCGGAGAATAAACCAGGGAGGCCCTCTCAGCAGGGTTAAACAAACCTTCGTTCAAATGATAGTCCGCAAAACTGTCTCTGTCTAAACCACCATCGCTCCTCAAAAACCGAGTATCGCCAGGTGGCGAGCTCCAGATGTCTCTATGACACAGCGTATCGCTGCTGTAATCCACATCATCCAATGGCTCCATAACCGCAAGGTTCGAGAAGCTACCGCAGGGGAAAGAGAGTTAGAAAAAAACAGTAAAAAATTCTTACCACTGTTACACCGTCTATACGTGATCAAGAATCCAAGACAAGGCTGCCAGGGGAACCGTGCCCTCGACTGACACCGCTAACGGCCTGCTGCCGTCTGCCGAGGGCATGGCTGACGCCACAGACATGCTCAGCCCCATGCCGCCAACCCATCAAACCCTAGTCCAACCCTCGCCGCCATTTCTCTGTCGAATGATCCTAAAATTGAAAATGATTCCCTTTTAAACATATAATATAACAAGACACCGTGTAAAATAAAACTTCAATCCTTCCGATCCTTGATGGAATACTTACAATCTTGTGTTGGTTTTATTTTTTTACCTTCTTTTTCTTTTCTTCTTTTACTTTCTTTTTCTTTCTTCCGTTTTTTTATAAATATTAGCCACCAACCAAGATTAGAAATGGGCCATGAGCCTCCAAAGATAGACCATAGGTTAGCCAAAAAGAACGGCTTGTTAGACACAATGCTCACTGAGGGGGGGCGGGGGTGAATCAGTGAGCTACACTTATTGAAGATTTGAACTTCTTTTAACTCTAAACCAAGATCATCATTTATAAAACTACTTCAATATTATATTCATCGATGAAGTATATTTTAATAATCAACTAATCACATTATCATCAACACATAGAAGACACAAGATATAGGCTTTGTAAACTTTATATAATTGGAGACTTCAATCTCCAGTATAGGCTACAACCCATAAGGTGGCACCACCCACCAGATGATCTTGTCAGCTACAACTGACTGGGATGCTACAACACCCCCAACAAGTATAGATTTACAGACAGTATATCAGACTTTTTCTAAAGTCTGCAAAATGCATACATCAACAAACAAGAAAGTAGAAACCCTTGTTTGTACCCAATCACTTAGGTACATCAACACTCTGTCCATCAGTACATCAATACCTGCACATTATCATATTACTGTCCACAAGTACTTCATCTTCATGTCAACATTCTGCATGTAAGCACAAATACATTCTGAACCCAGCAGGCCATCATTCTGTCCAGCACATCATCAAATTAGTACTTCAACATCATTGAGCATATTACACCAAAACACTTATCTCTTCCTTGAATAAGCTTCATACATACATCAAAATGCATATCTTCATTCTATCATTCTGTCTATGATCTCATTAACCAGTCTGTCCATAAACTTGTCATCCATCATTAGTCATGTCCTCAGCATAACTTCATCATTTTGTCTTACTGCTGTATCATATCACAAGCACTGCTGCCCCAATCAAACTGTTCTTTTCTTGTCTTAATGAAGCCCAGAAAATCAGAGATGTAAAAATCAATCCATCAAAGTTCCTGCTGATTTTCTGCTGCTGCCACTGTACCCCTGAAAAGTTCAGACCTCTCACTCACACCACCGAATTTCCACTCTTCATTCACCAACAATCACAGAAATAGAAGATAAATAGGAAATAATTTGCTGCTGCTTATGTTATCATTGACCTGCTGCCCTAGTCAAACCCAGATATAAAAAAAAGAAGTTTTACTGCTGCTCCTGCTGCTGACCACGAACTGTCCACACTGTCCACACTGTCCATACTGAAATCTCTGCAGAGCTGGCCGAATTTTTCCCCACCAAAATGAAAATTTTAAAGTGTATTTATACACATAAGGAAAAAATACTTACTGAGCCGACTTGTCAAGATTTAGTATTTTTATTGACTGAGCCGACTTGTCCATCTTCAAATAATACTTTATCTCTTCTTTTTCATAATACATGGAGGCCGACTTGTTAATCGATATTTTTGTTTCCATAAATTCATCATCGATTATATATTTATATTTTTGGATTTCATAGAAACCTTATCAAAGTATATAATACTTATATTATTAATTTTCTTGCCATGCATGCAAGGTCTTTCATATCAGCATTTGTCTTGGTCATTTGGCCCATTGTCTTTTTTGCTTGTTTGCCATTTGCACCTTGCTTGTCCACTTGGTCATTTGGCCCATTGTCTTCTTTGCCATGTCATCTTTTATGCTTTATGCTTTGCTTTGTCATTGTGTTTGCTTCTTGACCTTGTCATCTTTAACAAATGACCACAGTATGGGTCATTTGTCATCAAGCCATGTGCTTTGTCATGCTTGCCATTTGTTCTTCATGTCATCATTGCTTGCCTATCTTCATGCTTATTATCTTTCAAGCCATCCGGATCATCTATTTGTCATGCTGTCCTTGTGATCCATGTCACCATCACACACTTGCTTACTTGCTTGCTTCACACACTTGCTTGCTTGCTTTCTTTGGCTTCAGGTCCTTCTTGTCCATGTGCATTGTCCACATTATCTTTATCTAGGGTATTACTTCAATCCATCCACACGCTTCACCTTTGTCATTAATGTTGTCATCAATGACAACCATAGACATATTCATCACGGCTTTGATACCAAATGTGAGGAACAAAGTTCACTCACACACGAGTTAACAAAATATTTGGAATATAAAATATAATCCATAATAGGATTAATAATATATTGAATAAAATATATGAATAAATGATTTAAATACAATAGGGGTTGCCACATACATAGAACCCTTATAGGCATCATAACCATTCATGAAGGGATGCATCCCTTAGATGTCAATAATTATTATCATTTATAATTAATTATCATTCTAATTATTATTTATTTATTGTATTTATATTTGTAACATGTTCCAACATCTTTCAAACAAAAGGAGCTCGCTCTTGGCCTCCATAAAGGACAAGGGGCCAAAACCCCTAGTTCCATGTTATACATAAATTGGGTTTGTGTGATCTAAAGTTAGCCCTTTACCAATGATGCATGATTCCAGTGCCATTTTATGTTTTGTAAATTTGACCTACAATTTCATCCCATTGTATGAGTTTATAAAGGCTTATAGTTGTAGGAGGCATAGATAGTTTCACAAAGCATTAGATTCAATATTTTCTAATTCCTCATTCAATCTCCATATTTGTTATTTCTTCCAAGAATTGTTAGTATTTGGGTGACCCTTTGTATTTTTAGATGGTAGCCGCTATTTCTCATGTGAATGAACTTGATTGTGTCAAGTTTCAACTAACATCAAACTTTCGAAGTCTTTGGTATTTTGAGTTTGATGTTATTTATGATCCTAAATTTCTATATCAATCAATAGGAATTATGTCAGCTAGCTATAAACATTTGAGACATAATTAAGGGTTATTCAATATGTTAGTATTGGTATAGAAAGATCCAGGTTTATTCACTTAAGCACATTGGCAACCTATGAAACCGGACACGTCCAAAAGGCCTCTCGTGTCCCATTGGGTCGTGTCGGACACAGACACGACCTCAACACGTATCGGACACGTGTTTTTTCATGTCCCAATTCCAGGACACGAAAAAACACGTGTCCGACACATGTTGAGGTCGTGTCCCGACCCTGCATACCATATCGAGCTTGAGAGATTTCATTGATGTAAAGATTGTGCAACTCGATGGAGAATGTAAATTTTCTACCCATGTTTCCTGAACATTTGTTCATTACAATGTTTTTTATAGGGCTAAGAGTTTGAAGGGAGGCATCGAGCGTGATCGTTGTAAGCATTTGTTGAATATACAATGTATTATTGGCTGGTATTTGATGGGGACATTGTATTGCTTGGTGATGTGATAGATGGTGGTTCTTGTGAGGAGTAAAAGTTGTGCATTGGGTGTAAACAAGAAACTCTCTACTTGGGTTGTGTCTTCGTCTGAAGGATGGGAATGGAAAACAACGTCAGTTAGTCTTTCATCATATGCCAATGCGTTGGGCCAAGAAAATGAAGTTATGGAGTACTTGCTATCTCAGGATTTCTAATTAGTAATTTCGATTGAATATTTTGTAAATGTTCTAGTTTCTAAAAAAAATTGGATCTATATGTCTATATTTTTAATATATATATATATAAAACGTGTCCTTCGTGTCTTGATTCTAGGGTTCACCGTTTCCATGTCGGACACTCGTATTTTTGTGTCGTTTGTGTCCCGTGTCCTCGTGTCAGGTGACTTAGTTGGCAACTTATATTTTGAGTGTGAACATACCTAAAGAGCTTAGAGGTGTGAGCCTTCTTAATTTATACAACCTTGAAAATTTAAAAAATGGCTTGATTGACAAATTTTATAACCTTGTTGCTGATTTTGGGCCCCACATGGTTGGGAGCATTTAGGAGCTTCTGCCATCTCTCGACCATGTGCGGCCCAAAATCATAAGAAATGTGCCAAAATAATTTGAATGATTGTTGTTTTGAAGCTCCTAAATAGACATGAAGCTTCTATAATCTCCCCAAAAATCGGAGTGGCCAAAGCAAGTTCCCAAAAGACTTCTAAAATACTCTAAAGCTCCCAAAGAATCTCCCAACAAAAAGGGAGTGTTTCGTATTAGCTCAAGCTCATGGGAGTACTGAAATGTTGGCAACGAGTTCCCCAACTCGTGGTGCCGACACCTGTGCAACTATTGTGAAACTTCAAATGGGTGAGTATCATCTCAAATCTCACATGTTTGCTATTGAGATGGGTGGTTTTGATGTAGTTCTTGCAACATATTGACTACGCACTTTTTGGACCTGTAACCATGGATTTCAAAGATTTATACATGAGCTCCAGTAAGGAAGGGTAGAAACATACCCTTATGGGGCTTACATTTGGTTGTCTTGAAATTATTACCTCTCGTCATATGGAGAAGTTATTGAAGAAAGGCCACTCAGGCATTACTACAAATTGTAAGTTAGGATGGAGTACGAAGAGATCCGAAAAAAGTTGTAGCTATACAAGATTGGCCCTACCCCAAGATTGTGAAGTGTTTGCAGGGTTCTTAGACTTACATGCTACTACAGGAATTTTGTTAAAAATTATGGAAAAATTCCTGCCCTTAACTTCACCGCTAAAACAGAATGCCTTTGGATGGAGTGAGGCGACTAAGGATTCTCAACTTTAAGGATGTCATTTGCACTACTCTAGTATTAGTAGTGCCAGATTTTACCAGGACTTTTTGTCTTACTATGTGATGCCTCAAGCAAAGGTCTCGGAGTGGTCTTGATGCAAGAAAGGCGTCGATGCCCCTTGGCATTCATCAATAAGTATTTGTGTGACTACAATTTGGGTAAATCCACATATGAGAAAGAGAGGATGAATATCCTTCATGTAGTTGAGACTTGGTGTCCATATCTCATATGGAGGCGTTTCTAGATCAAGATCGATCATCATAATTTGAAGTATTTTATAAAACAAAGGTATTCATTGCCAATGTAGCATAAGTGGGTCACTAAGATGTTGGGGTATGATTATGAGATTATATATAAGAGGGGTAAAGAAAATGTGGTAGATGATGATTTATGTAGGCAATTTAAGGAGGTTAGATCCCTCTTTTCCTTTTCCTTACCCCTTTCATGTTGGCTCAAGGAAGCTCATTGAGAATGGTTGGCAAATGACACTATAGTTCAACTCATCCAAAGGATTTAGGAAGATCCCAACCCCCTTAGAGGGTATACATGGCAACAAGATAGATTGAGGTATGAAGGGTGCATTGTTTTGGTAAAGAATTTTGCATTAAAACAAAGGGTCTTAGAGGAGTTGTATTCATCAATTACCAACAGGTCAGTTTGGCTTTCATAAAACCTATGAAAGGGCTAAGTGCTCATTCTTTTGGGAAGGCATGAAAACAAGCATCTAGGTTTTTGTATCTGCCCGTGGCATTTGCCATAGAAAAAAGGGTGAGATGGTGAGGACGCTATGGCATTGCAACCACTACCAATCATAACACATGGACTAACATCTTTATGGATTTTATAGTCAGAATGTCAGATTCCAAGATTTGGTAACAAATCAGTGATCATGGTGTAGTTCTTTCTCTTTCCAATTATGCTCATTTTTGTGCATTATCACACCCATTTACCCATTCCTCGCCCACTTCTTCATGGACCAGATTTTTAGGTTACATGCTATGCCCACTTCCATTTTCTTAGATGGGGACCCCACATTCACCAACAAATTTTGGCAATAGCTATTTAAACTTTACGGTACCCAACTAAACACAAGCATTGTATGTCATCCCCAGATATTTGGTTAAACTAAAGTGGTCAACAAGTGCTTAGAAAACTATTTGTGATGCTTTGCATTTGAAAAGATGCACCAATGGGCGCAATGGTTTCTTGTTGTAGAACGATGGTACAATACTACTTATCATGGAGCTACCAAGATGACACCATATGAAGCTGTCTATGGCCAAAACCCTTGTTTGTGGATTTCTATTTACTTGTCACGTCCAAAGTTCATGTAGTGGAGAGAATCCATTCTCTGCACACATTAGGATAATTTGGTTATCGCTCAGAGTGTTCTTCTACATAAGGGGGTTAGGTGTTTCTTTATCTTCAACCCTATAAACATTACTCAAAGATAAAATCCACCAAAAACTAGCACCAATGTTCTATGAAGAGTTGTAGGAATCGCTGAGCGAGAACCCGTGTTAGAGCCAAGTTTTAGAAACTACTGAGCCAGAATCAGAGTTATCGCCAAGTTCCAGAGTTTGTGGTCATCCTAAAACGACCCATTTAGTAGAAGACATTAGCTTCGACTAACCTTTGATTCAGAGAGCTTCTTTAGCCATTTGCAGTTGTCAAACCTGAGTTAGAGCCAAGTTCTAGAGAACCGCTGAGCCAAAATCAGAGTTATCGCCAAGTTCTAGAGTTTGTGGTCATCCTAAAACCACCCATTTAGTAGAGAAGACATTAGCTTCGACTAACTTTTGATTCAGAGAGCTTCTTCAGCCATTTGCGATTGTCCTTTTCCAGATTTCAGTTCTATGCTTGGATTCACATACACCCTTTTGGATTAAGGGAGGATTGTTGGAATACTTAATCCTTTAGGGTTAGTATTATTGTATTTACTATTCACGTGAAGATCAATAGTCGCAGTGAATAGGTAAAGACATTGGGAGGAGTCCAAGAGACCACTTGGAATATGAAACCAAGGGTCACTCTCCATGTTTTTATATGTACATATCTTAATGAGAAAAACATCTCACGCTTATGTATTTGCTTGTGTTTGGCTTTGTGTTAGTCATTTGAGTGTATTTCCTATTGGGCATCCTAACAAGTATGACCATTAAGGGAGGGTGATATGACCAGTGTTTAAAAACTAGTCAACTCGGAACTGGAACGGCCGAGTTGACCGGTTTAATCCTCATCGACATCGAACTTGTCCCAGAGGTTGGTTTGGTATCGAATTGGTTTAGTCAAAACTTGACTTGGTCGGTTTGGTACCAAACTGAACTAAAATCCGTGGAAACTAAACACGAATTTAAAAAAAATTGACCAGTTTTGTAAAAGTGACATTGAAGTCAGTAATATAATAATATTTAATGGTAATGTTAAATTCTTAAAGTAAAAGTTCTATCCTTCTACTTAAATTTTAAACATTACCATTAATTGTTTCAGGATGTTTGTGAGTGGTTCCAACCTCATCGGACTTCATATGCAAAAAGTAGAATTTTAGCTCCCATTCATAATTCAATAGACTTGCTAGTTTTCAGGATTTCAGAATTGCAAGGTTTCCACTAGATTTTGTCATGTATGAGGGTAAGGGATTGGAATTTAATCAAGCACATCAAACTCTCTTTGTACCTTAATTTTTGTGGTGTTGCTGCCTGATTGTTGAAGTTGATTGAACTCCTTTGTCATGACCTTAATAAAAATGTACCCTTTAGTAAAGCAAAATCACTTATTAAGCATGCAAAACTTTTTCTACCTTATTTTAATGCTTGGATTAGGAAATTTCATCAAAACTGTAGGGTGTTGACTATTGTCCTTGAAGGATCAACTTCGAGATTTGAGGTAGAGGTAGGGGCTAGAGCCTAGAGGAGGGGGGAACATGGTGCTATTGAATCATTGATGAATAGGATCCCAATATAGTCAATGATTTTGATGATTATGTATTTTCAATTTTGATTCAGATATGTATCTAATTTTGATATATTCACCCTTACATGGTATATATATGAGTAGACTTTGCATATTTTGTCTCTAATGGTTGCAAATCATAGCTTGGGATCTTTAATATATTTTCTTTTTCATTAAAATTTTATGTATTTTTTAGTAGTCCGAGTCATTGAAATCAAATCGCTTTGAGTCATTGCCGATTCTGGTTCTGAGCCGAGTTGACCCTCGATCGGTTCAAAGTCCGGTTTCGAGTTTTAAAACATTGGATGTGACCATTAAGGGAGGGTGAGTTAGTATACTCTAATGGTCATATTGTTGTATTTACTAGGCATTAGAATTAGATAAGAAAGTTACTTAGGACATGTAAAGTGTTAATTAGGCTTTATATACATCTTAAGCTAATGTTAATTGCTTGTATGGTGATTGTCTCCCTCATGAGTCATATGAGTTTGCGATCATATTTTGAGTCTTGACATTTTGAATAATACATACAATCTCTCTCTCAATGCAACTTTATGTTGTGTATGCATAATTTGTTCTTTTTGGCAATCAATGGATACGTTATATGAAATAAGTAACCATCCAACTTTTGGTGGTTGTAACATACTAGTTCTTTGATTAGTTGAACCAGAATGTATTGATATTTAGAAGATTACTTACAAATGTATTTTGAGAAGAATTATTTGTGATTCCTTTTTTTAGTTTTGATTATTTTGTATATCTTCAGTTTGCATAATTTTGGAATTCATGTTGTATTCATTTGACATTGACACATTATTTATTTTTCTTTTGATCTATGTACATGCATTTTCATTGCGTTTATTTTCACCATGTTCTCAGTATATGTTCAGAAGTTATCACCTTGCAAGAATGTGGATTATATTCTCTATACGACTTTTCTTTGTTTGTCTAATCTAATTGAAGCTAACTACTTGGACATTCTTAGAACAATAATTGAGGTACTATATACTGTTTCAAGCTTGATAGAGGAAATATTTTAATAAATTGGGGTGGTGAAATAATTTTAATTCTTCTTATTCTTATTTTTCTTTGACTAAATAGGTGGAGGTGGGTCATGCTCGTGAAATTGATGAAATTTTTGATGCTATAAGCTACAAAAAGGGAGCTTCTATTATCCGTATGCTTGAAAGCTACATTGGAGCTTCGGTTTTCCAGGTAAGGGCATATAATTGTCTTTGTTCCTTTGGAAATAATAGATAATACATGCCTTTATTAGTTCCAATAACTCCCTTAACAATATGCAAACATATTTTAAATTCATTCTTTCCTGTGAATTTCCTCTTGTATGGGTTTGATATTCCATTTACTTGATTATTGAGACTACATGATACTTGAGTTTGATTTGAGTTATGTAAAATCAGACTGGTTTAATGTGGAAGTTGGACATAAATGAATATCATCTAATAACTATAAAAAAGATCTAGATTGTTTGACACATAGTACTATACATTCACAGGAAAAATAAAGAACTATTCTCAAGTTTCAAGACAATATTTGTTGCCTAAAACCAAGGGTCAAAAAGTACAGTTTATTAAATTGATGTATATGAAATATAATGTAGGGCTATGATTGTCTAGTGTTGTTTCTCTGCTCTATATGCTATTTGTCTTCCTGTGTTTCGCCTCTCATATTTGTCTGTAACATACACAAAATAATAATCATAATAATCATTATCAACAAAATATAAATAACCAAAGGTCACATGTCTATTCAAGTTTGTTACCATTCACTGTATGATTATACACAACGTCACATGCTATAGTAATCATCTCTCATATTATATATTCAATAGTAATACATTTTTTATTCTATATGGATTCCTTAATGTTATCCAATTTATTTTGGATATTCACTGGATGGACCAGTTTGGTTCGTTACATTGGTATTACAATGTCTGTGATTTTGGCCTTTGGTCACACTATTTTTTCCGGAGGTCATATGTCTCAGCCTTAGGCCACTTATTTTTTACTTTCATTTTGAAAACCCGAGCATTAGGCATTTTCGCTGGCTTGTGGCCATTATTCTTTTAATTCCAAAAATTTGAAAGTGATAAATAGTAATACTAACTTTGAGGCGCAAATCTGAAAAGGGAAATAACCATCATTGAAAAATATGTATTAACAACTTTATTCAGGGAAAGGTCTCCATGCCTAAAATAAGTCCCATCAGATTTATATTTGGCTAATGACATTACATGTTATGTTTTCCCACTTTCAATCACCTAAGCCACTATATGAGATTTAGACACCTATTAAATACAGGAAGTTACTCATGCAAGTTATACCTAAACAAAGAAATAAAAACATTACACAGTAACAAACAAACTGTGAATATCAACCACCACTTACAGACTAGAAGCTCATTACTTTTGGAGTGGCAGCCTCGAGGATTTCCTCTAGTAGATTTGAATTCAAGTTAACACTGTTGGAAGTCATCTTAAGTTCTACTTTTGTAGTTGTGACCATATTACCATCAGAAGAGTCCATACTGGATTCTGCTGATTGCCTTGTTCCAACAGTTTATGAAAGAAACTATTGACCATACTCATAGCTTTCTTGTGGAAGAAAAAAATTAAGTGTTGGAAGTCATCTTAAGTTATACTTCTGTAGTTGTGACCATATTACCCATCAGAAGAGTCCATACTGGATTCTGCTGATCACCTTGTTCGAACAGTTTATGAAAGAAACTATCGACTATAACTTTGTTGTGGAAGAAAAAATAAAGTGTGGAAGTGGATCCATCACAAAGCAAGATTACTCTAATGAAACATTGTCCTTGTCTCCAGTAGTTAGAGTAAACGAGTTAATATATTACTACTTGGTAGTTTATCTCATATTGACATGGTTAACTGCTCATGCAACCCAGGATTTGATGTTATATCCATTCTCAAATTGAAACCCTTAGAGATGAAATAAATGAAGATACATGAAAAATGCATTGGACTATTACTTTCCATGTGATAGTGCGCTCTTGAGGATATGAGTGTAACAAATGCAATCAACATTGGGGGAAAATAAATTTAATTTGGCAGTATAGTGATAGACCAAGCACCATCAATAATGAGAAGCCAAGGCATGTAAGCTTTCAAATACACCAGTTGATATGGAGTTGAAAAGAATCTAAATTTACATTGATTTTCATGAGTTGTGCAAAGACCTTTTAATTTCTATTGACATGTATAAAACCTTTTATTGTTGTTCTTATATTGTAGTCTCTACTGCATCTGTTTTTTTCTTAGTTGCTTTATTATGATATTCTCTGTTGCAGTTTAGTTCAAGTATGCCTTCTGAAACCAATAGTTTTGTTCTCTTTCCAGAAAGGTCTCAATTCTTACATCAAGAGGTATGCTTGGAAAAATGCAAGGACTGAAGATTTATGGGCTGTTCTTTCAGAAGAGTCAGGAGTGTCTGTGAATGAGCTAATGGACTCTTGGACAAAGCAAATGGGTTATCCAGTGGTTTTTGCTAAGCACAAGGGGGACAAAGTGGAGTTAGAGCAGGTTCGTTTTATTAAGTTTTGGTGTTTTGAAGTTTTTTGGTCATTATATCCCCCATATCACATGCATGGACTTTTTGGTTTGTTTGCAGGTTAATGATCATTTGGTAAATACCATCTGAACAAACTCACATTAATAAAACTTTAGAACTAAAATAAGGAAATAGATGGAAAGAAAGGTAGGAATCTTTTAAATCAGAAGTTTCTTTACTTTTATGAGGGATAGTAGGCTCATATACATCATCATACATCATCAGTGATATTAGAGTAAAAATACTCAAGGATAAATTTTGGTCTCTAAGATTCCTATATTATATTATCAGGAATGATATATTCCAGGACGAGAGCAGTTTCTGGTCCTATAATATAATTTTCTTTGTCAAGTGGTCCAATATTTTCAAACACTGCTTTTAACATCCTTTTGGAAGATAGTCCAACCAATCTTGTTTTGTGCTTGTCAAGTGTACTATATACCTTATACTTTACCTTATAAACCTTCTTACAACCAATAGGGTTTTTACTGGCAAGAAGGTCCTCCGTTACTCAAGTCCTATTTTTTATAAAGTCATCATATTTAACTTGCATAGCTTTCTTCCCTTCAGGGCATCCTTTGGCTTCTTCACAACTCTAAGGTTCAAAAGAATGTTGAATGTTAGCAAGTAAAGCATAATTGCAAGCATCTAATTTTTTTACCTTTGTTTCTTAATGTCTTTCCATCCTCCCCTGGTTCAAGAATCTCATCCCAGAGAATTTCATCAAATGTTTTATAAAACCACTTGGGATGTCTATTCAGCTGTGAATCGACACTGATTTCATGCTGATTTTGACTGTTTCAGTACTAATATGCTGCTGATTTTCAGCAGTATCACAATCTTCTGTAAGAAATTTCAGACCTGACTTCTGGTTGGAAGTACTTTGAAATAAATTTGAATCTTCATCAAATTCCATATCACGAATAAAAACACATTTGTTGTTAGAAAGTGGCAACAAGGAAGGTCTTCTATCATTGCATGTGTCCTTGCATGCTAGAAGACATAAAACTGGAAGCCAAATGTATTTAATGTATTTTCCAAAGTTTAGACTTAGGAAAAGGTACATTAAGTGATCTAATTATTAATTGACTTAATGGAGTCACTTTTATAAAGTTCAAGTGAAAATAATTTGAGAAGTTTGAGGAAGATGTTTGCAGAGAAGGCAGAGGAGCATTCATCAGGAGGATTGACAGAGTGATTAGGCAGAGGAGAGGGCCGTACGGATTTGCAGAGAGAGAGGCCGTACAGATCTGCAGCTCGGTCGTTCAGTAGCAGCAGAGGAACCTGCACGTGTGAGCAGGGCCGTGCGATTTGTCCGTACAGTTGACGCAGAGCCGTATGGATTCCGTACAGCTGATGCAGGAGGCCGTACAACTACGCAGAGAGAGCCCGTACAGCAGCCGCATAGGAACCCGCACGTGTGAGCAGGGCCGTGTGATTTGTCCGTACAGCTGATGCAGAGCCGTATGGATTCCGTACAGCTGATGTAGGAGGCCGTATAGATCTATAGCTCGGTCGTACAATAGCCACAGAGGAACCTGCATGTGTGAGCAGGGCCGTGCGATTTGTCCGTATAGCTAACGCAGAGCCGTATGGATTCTGTACAGCTGACGCAGGAGGCCGTACAACTACGCAGAGAGGGCCGTACAAATTTGTGGGTTGTCTTGGTGAATTTCGGTGGCTCGATTTTGCCAGGTTGGGTAAATTGATTTTCTGGATTGTATTTGTTCTATATATTCATAATAAAATTTCTTCTCAGACTGTTGCATCGGTTCTCCCATCTTGGGTTTTATCTAGGGGTTTATACCCAAAAATATTTGTCTCCATTGATGCGATTGATGTTATATTTCTTTCAGTATTTATTTTCCGCTGCATAGTGAAGAAATCCATTTGTGGTTAAAAGTTATATTGGGGTTAATAAAAAATAATCTGGCATACTTTAACTCAAGATTGGATTTTAAGGAAATTTACATTTTTCGTCTTCAAGGTCAATCAGTCTATACTATATAGGCATTATGATACCCTGTAAACATCAACTTCTTGCATTTGGAGTCTAACTTACTATGCTTCTCTTCAAGAATGTACATATAAGCAACTGAACCAAAAACCTTGAGATGGCTTACCTCAGGATTCTTTCTATACCAAGCCTCCTCTGGAGTCATAGTGGGAACATACTTTGTAGGAGATCTGAATACACAGCAACATCGGGGAATGCACTTGTCCTCTAACATGCATTGTGCCATCTCCATAATAGTGCAATTCCTTCTCTCTACAATTCCATTTTGCTGTATAGGGTGTGGTATATTGTCTATGTATGCCTTCTTGACTAAAAAGTCATTGAAATCATGAGAACAAGCTCACCAACATTATCAATCCTAAAAAATCTGATGCTTCTCTCATTAGGTCATTTATTAAATTAAAGCACTTTAACGTACTTTTATTTACGTAAATATAAACTCCTATTTACTAAGAATGACCAATAATATTACATACACTAACATATATAACTTAAGCACCAAGTATCAATCACTCTAGTAGGCTTAGTGAGAGGCTAAGTGGGACTACTACTTGGTTTAAAGCCCTGAAAGGTCCTCAAGGTCCCTTTTTGTTCCTCAAGAAGATTACTAATATAGGCTAGAGCATATGGAAGGATTGATAAAACTAATTAGCATTCAAGGGTTTCCTTCTAGATTATCTATTTGTTAGGCTACCAACCAAATGAAGGATAAACAAGGACAAGCAAATATCAACGTGAATGCATAATTTCATTAAGATGGTGCATGTATATATACAAATATATGTGACCCTTGGTTTCATATTCCCAAGGAGTCTCCTGGACTTTTGATGACTCTTCATATGCCTTCAATATTTCCTAACCCAAAGGATTTGGTTTCCAACATTCCCCCCTTAATCCAAAGGGGTGTTTGCGAGTCCAAGAATCTGTCTGAAAGAGAGCTGAAATGTGAACAACTACCAATGGCCGAGTATTTCTTGACAAATTGAATTTTCCAAGTAAGTTAGCAAAAGCTGACGTCTTCTACTAAATGTGAAAATATAAGTGCTCTCCGAAGTGGTGGTTTTAGGATAACCACAAACTTAGTGATTTTGGATGACCACAAACTCGGTGGTTTTGGCTGACCATAAACCAAAAAAGATAGCAGAAGTTGATGTCTTCTACTAAATGGGTGGTCTTTGGATGACCACAAACTTGGTGGTTTTGGTCGACCACAAACCAAAAGTTAGCAGAAGCTGATGTTTTCTACTAAATGGGCGGTTTTAGGATGACAACAAACCAAGAGGTGGTTTTAGGATGATCGTAAACCAATGGAAGGCTTTGGAACAAGGCTCTATTTTTGTCGTCTCTCTATAGCTTCGACTCTCGCAATGGCTTTAGCTCGAGGCTCTAGTTGTCGGCTTTGGTTCTGGCTGTGGCTCAATCTCGCTAGTTTTCTGTCTGATTGTTAGAGCTTCTTCGAAACATGAAGCTTGATTGTCAATCCATGACAACCCCCCCTGTCAGGTACAAGGTGAGAAGCATGAAAACTTTCTATTGGATGGTGTGTTAATACTCGAAACCGAGTTCTTTGATATGAATGATATATTTTCCTTGCTTTTGATGACTATCGCGAAGAATTTATTCACCCATGGTGAAACTTTAGTCTTGCAGGTTTCATCAATTTTGAACATCTATCTAAAGAATGATTATGCTTCTTGTAATGCCAACAAGGATGGAGATCAAAACACTGATCCTCCATGTGGCCAATTCGGTGACAATGTTGGCATTGATACTGAACTGGAACACATGAAGATAAATCTTCTTGAAGGAACCCAAAACTCTAAAACTAGATTGGCTTGGCATAATTCGGAATATGAAAGGTCACTTCTTTATCATATCTGATACCTTATTATATCTGATACCTTATTATATCTGATACCATATCATATACTGATGCTTAACTCAAACAGGTGAAGATGTATCTTCTTGAAGGAATCCGAAACTCTGAAACTGGATTAGCTTGGCATAATCTGAAATATGAAAAGTCACTTCCTTATCATATCCGATACCTGTTCTATGTTTGCTGTTCTTGAGTTCTACTTCTGCCCAAGGTCTAATGATGGGCTTGGGAAGATTATGCAGAACATGTTCATGATGGTCTTCATCTTCTGCATCTGTTGTTGTTTCACTAAGTTGGTCTTGTGCTGACAGTTGATAGGAATCATTATCAAATTCAAAGAGGGTTGTTTTGAACAAGAACTAGGTCAGAATGTTGATTCCTTCTCTATTTCATCATGCTGGAGCTGTGATTAAGTCTAGAGAAGGTCCACTTTGGGTTGCGAATTCTGCAAACAGGTTAGCACAGATTGGAGAGTTGCCTTATTGATTGTGGCTGTGTCATCAATAGCAGTGAATATTAGAGTGTTAAGTAACTATAATAATCTTTTAGTTTCAGCCATTTAAAATGTTGCCTCAGACCTTAGAGGGCTTCTTGCAACTCCACCCGTCAACAACATATACTCTGAGCTCAAAAGATGAAGGATGTTTGGTTTAACTGAGAATGCACCCGATTACAAATACAATTCAACTAGTAAACTTCCAAAATGACAATTTGCAAGTTACCACTATTAGGCTGAGATAATGCCCTCTTCAGCTGTTGAGTTTAATCTTCTAGACTTGACTGCTCTAACCCTGGAAATGTGCCTCTTTAGTGTTAGCACAATATATCAGAGGAATACATCACCGTAGCATAGCTAAGTTGGCCAAGTGAGCTGACTTGATTTTGGAGTTGGATTGACATTCGATGCTTTGAGTCTTTTGATTACTAGGTTGACGATGCTTTTATAGAAACTTTCAAAATGGTTTTGAAGTAGAAAAACGAATTATTGGAAACATTATCCAATTTCTTTTACACAGTTCAAAACTTAAAACTCTTAGTTTGATGCATTTCTCGAAGACAGTGTCTCGCCTCATATTTATACTTATTGGCATTAGAGTACACCAACATGAATCTTGCTTGGTGAATAACAATAGAGAAGCCTTCTATATGAACCATTTACTGAATATTGCAAAGATATTGAACCATTAAATAAACAATGAAACACCTTACTTTCTGATGGAGGAGCTTGTACGTAGTTCGATGAGGTTCATATCATCCAAGGATTGCACATTGGCCAAGGAGCCGCCTTGAAATTGCCAATTAGTTGGCTCACAAACATGGATCTTGGAGATGAAAGTGTAAGATGTCCAATCTTGAAATCATGCATTAAATCTGCAGAAGTCACCACAGGGGACTTCATGATTTCACATGTAGCGAGACCCACAAGAACGTCTCCATGGGCTTCCCCTGCCCAAGCTTGAATGGAGTGATGACGACGTGCATGGATGCAATGCCAAGTAGATGAGCACTATGCTACTTATAGCCATGTTCTCCCAATGCACACGAAAGACGTGAGTACGCAGATATGAATATATGCAGAAATGAATATGCCAGGAGGTCTCACAATACCAATACCTCTGGGTATCAGCTCTGAGGGAAGCAGAACACATTCTGTGAACTAAAGCGACAATGCAAATATCAAACTGTGCAGTCTCTTTTCTTTTGAGGGGACGTCAAAATTTAATGTGTTGAATGAGACCGGTGTCCAACAACAAAGGCGATAGATCGATTCCATGGATGCTGGCTTCACATTGTTTTGACAGATGATAAAATTGGCTCTTTAGGGCAGATCTATTGTTATTATTGAACTTGGAGGCAGCCACACCACTGGACGTCAAGCAGAGTGCACAGCTTAAAGCCTTAAACCCTAGATTGCAATTTGTGGATCAAGTCTCAGCAATGGCAACCCTGGATTTGTGCGAATTGGCTTCTCCAATGATACTTTTCCAGTTGTTGTTGATGCCAGAACTAAATGCCCTAGAATTCAATTCGCCAACATTTTGAGCTCGTAAATTAAAAAACCTCTTATCATGCAAAGTTCTTCCAGCCAAAATCCTAGAGCAGAACAATTGTTTGCCCAAATCGCTATAGAAATTAGTGCTGCAGTGATTTGAACTTGAGACTACTTTGGAAGTAGTGGAAAATTCAATTCAGGCCGCAGGAAGGAGGAAGGTTGTGTGAATGTGAATTTATTTACAGTGCAGAGAACATGAGAGGGGGTTTGGCAGGGAGTGGGAGAGTGAGAGTCTCTGCATCAGAGGCAAGACGAGATCCAGGCATTAGGTAACCAGGCCGGGTTAGATATGAGTCACCGTTAACAAGATGGGGCATAACGAGTGTGTCTTGTTATGCTCAACCCTCTACATGGTTGCTACATTGGGTGCAAGTTTTGCATCAGAATGTTCAGAAGTATTGAGCAAATGACCCTGTTACCCTATGGTTGAACAGAGTTGGCCCTTACAAATATAGCCTTCTGTTCTGCAAAAACAGGACTTGAAAAACCACAAGGATTCAAAATGAAAACTAAGACAGTAACACCATTATAGGAGAGAGCGCGATTGGTACTTCAGAACAGGAGCTAATGGCGAAGAGCTGGAGTGTTCCAAGTAAAGGAGGGCCAACGAGGAGAGGTTGCTGCGTAACAGATATGGTGTAATAGATAACTCTGATACCACTGTTATGGGCTTGCAGCCAAATGAAGGATAAACAAGGACAAGAAAATATCAGCGTGAATGCATAATTTCATTAAGATGTTCCTTCATATTCCCTCAAACAAATGTGACCCTCAGTTTCATATTCCCAAGGGGTCTCTTGGATTTCTGATGACTCTTCATATTCCTTCAATGTTTCCTAACCCAAAGGATTAGGTTTCCAACACTATTTCTTTGGACTTAAATATTATTATTTATAATTTTTTTAGTTATATCGAGGAACTGAGTAATGAACATAACAAAACAATGGGCAAATGACCCTTAAATATTACTTAGAACAAAAAATAAAAATAAACATGTGTTGTTACTGTTCCCTGTCACCCCCCATATTGCATGGGTGCCCACTTGTGGCTTTCATCACATTCTCAGTGAGGTTACATTTTGATGGCTTGGTTGATGATGAATGATGTGCGCATTGTGTTTTGCTTGGTTACTTGTTTAATCATGGATGGATGGCCTGGTTGAATGCCAGTAGTATCAATGGTGCACTGGGATACGGATTTTCATGCTGATGGTTGGCTTTTTACTTATGGATGATGATGCTGCCTTGGTCATTTTGCCTTGAAGTGACTGTTAAAAGTATCTCTGCAGTTTCAGGGATTCTTGCCATGCCAAATTCAGCCCTTGAAAGCTACAGGGTATCTGAAAATTAGTAAGAGTTTGTGACTGTTTGTTTGAGGGAAAACCTGGGTGTGCTAACTTGCTAAGTCGAATTTAGGCCTGTTTCTGGCTTTCTAACAGCATTATTTCCAAGGCTGGGTATATTCTGAGCATCATATGAAGTGATTTCCTATAGCGACAGCGCAAAAGACAGTTTCCTGTGTATTAAAAATGCCAAACAGTTGGACAAGTGGCTAATATGATGGTCCTGTAGCAAGCCGCATTGTAGCAGACTCTGTATTTTCAGATCAGTGATTTCAGGCTTGGCTTGGGTGTAATCCTTTGAAAAGAGCAAACCTGTAGCAGTCAATGGGTCCCAGATATCTGATACATGCTCATGGAATGGCAGTTTGAGCGCTCTACTATTTTTGGACGATCTGGGCATAAAATTCATCTTTGAGTTTCATAGATGCATCTTAAATACCAAGCATCCACACCTTGATGATTGCTTGATCTCAGATGTTTGTTGGCTTGGTAATTCTTCCTTTAGGTGTTGGAGTTTTCTTGACAGGTTGGTGGACGCCCTTCATGATGGCTACGTGGATAGTTCACTTGGTTGGAGAATGCCCCACTTGGCAGGAGGAGCATTGTGCATCTTGGAGGAGGTCATCAAGCCCTAGATGGCATGGGGTTGCTTGGATTACCATTTGGAGGCTTGGAGTTGGCTTGAGGATGCTTGGGCTACGACAATGTTCTTGCAGGGGGCAACTGATTTAGTGGAGTACATTGCCTAGGAGGATATGGAGTCCATGGAGGCCTCTGATGGAGGCACTTGGGCTTACCTTGTGTAGCTACATTATCTTGGAGCCCTTATTGTGTTCATCATCACCTTGGAGCATGACATGTGTACATTGGACTATAGCATCTCACTTGTGTTGGCCTACGTGAGCTTGTTGTATGTTGCTTGTAAGGGTTTGGGCCCACACTATATTGTTGGTCTCCCTTACCTCACATATAAATAGAGGAAGGAGAGAGTCCTCATTCATATCACATTCATTCACTTGTATTCACTCTTGAGCTTAGATGCGTAGTTGTGTGCATTAGCTCTCTCTCTCTCTCTCTCTCTCTCTCTCTCTCTTGTACCCGATCTTCTCTTTCTTGGAGTCGCTAGAGTTTCTTGGTCTTCTTGGAGTATCTTGGAGCATCTTTTGGAGGTCTAGGGTTAGGGTTTATCCCTTGGAGATTAGAATTTTGTTATAAAATGCTAGGGTGCATTTGTTGGAGAAGAAGAAGAGGAGAGGATGTCTTTTCTTGTAAGAGGATGTGTTGGACTGATTCTTGCATATTGTTGGAGTTCCTTGGTTGAGCTAGGGTTTTGTTGATTTGCACTAGCTAGGATTTTGGGGAGTTAGTGAATTTGTACTAGCCTTGAGAGAAGGCTATGGTATGTACATGTTCCTCATCTTGAGTATAAAAATGAAGTTTTCAGCCGTCCAAAACATGCATTTTCACATTTTATTTTCAGTCATAGATGTTCTTCATGCATTTTTATTTACAGCTATATATGTCTGTATGAATTGACATAGGTGAAATGACAATTGTTAAGTGATTTAACATATTTATTGAGGAATCTAAGGAGCTGTTTTACTGCTGCTGTACCTGCTGTTGTATTGCTGTTATAGCTTCTGTAAAAGATAAATTTCAGGTCTGGTTTATGTGGGATAACCCGCCCTAGAAGGATGTAACTTATTCAAGTGAAAGCATCTTTTCTCTATGAATTGACTAGAAGTTTGGACTCTGTTTGGAAGTGAAATATTGTACTCTTTCTGCTGCTGTTCTATACACCGTTTCACAACAACCCTAAGGATGAAAATTCACAGGGTTAAGATCCAGGAAAACTCTAGTAGGCATTAAAAGTCAAAGACCTTGACCAAAGATCAAAATTTTCAAATTGGCTGTTGATATTCTTGATGGATTTCTGAAAGAGAGATATGGAGTTCATGGGGGTTGATAAGGCCCTCTACTCAACATTAAGGGGGCGGGCTGCAGGAGTTAATCTTGTGTTATAATTACTTCTCTCCGTAGCCCCTTTTCAGCTCAATGGGTTGCATAATTTCTATCTGAAATTTCCACCTCACTTCAATAAGATCACAGATATATCAGCTAGAGCTTTCAGCCTTAGGGCTGAACTGAAATATTAAAAATACACCCACAAATATCTCAAATCTGTCAACCATTAGTAATTTAGTTTAACCAAGTTCAAGTAGATAAACATTGCAAAATACTTCAACACTCATTCTATACAACAGCCCTTGGGGCATTATCTAATCAAATATTCAGATTTGAAAATTACATTCATTGCACCAAGAGTAGCAAGGTGCTTACAACCCAGTATGGGGAAGATGTTGTCACGTTTGTCACGTTTGTCACATTTGTCACGTTGCGTAACGTAATGTTCCCATGTCGGCTCGTAACTTATCAGAAATAAAAAGTACTTAAAAGGATTCATGTCCGCTCATAAAATAAAAATATTAAAACCAGCATAGATCGAGTTTAAACCCCAATCTATTAAGTTCCGAGAGAGATCCAATTTCTTGAGCTGTAATTTTTTCTTGATGTGTAAAAAGTTTAAGATAAAAAAAATTTACACCTCAAGAAATTGGATTCCTCTTGGTGCTTAATAGATCCGAGTTTAAGATGATGCTGGTTAAGAACAGAAATATAACAGCACATTTTAGATCTGAAGTTTCATTTAAGGCATGCCAAATTACTCAACATTTCAGCCTTTCTATCTAAAAAAATAGCATTATCAAAACATCCATGAAACTTGCACAATCACCAATAAAAATCAGATCTGCAAGTACAGAATCGAGACAGCAATGGTACAAATTCATATTATCACAATAATGAAGATAAAGCAGAATACCTCTGTGAATCCCAAGCTGGTAGAACAAGCCCTTTCAGTTCAGCAAAAACAATTACTTCACCAAAGCTTTCCAAACCCCAGCTAGGGCATCCACAATCATTGCAAACCCTAACCAACAATTACAAGGCTTATCAAGGCATCCCACCAAGCTACACAAGCCTCTCCAAGGAGCTCAACAACAAGCTAGCATCACACACAAACCCCAGGCACTCACATAACACAAGCTTCATAGTTCACACATTGTTCACTTGCATCTCAGAAGCCAAGGAACCTTGAGACAATCATTCCACATGCATTATCCGTGTTGGCAGACTAACTACATGTCCTTCCAAGATCCTTCACAAAGACATGCTCCCTAAGAGTAATTCACAAGAAATACACTCTCCTCCCTTTCTATATAGAGTTAGTGAGGGAGGTCAACATTAAAACATGGACTAAGTCCACAAGTGAATACTAGCCTATGTCAACAACAAAGCCTCAATTGTAACACTACAATAAAAATGAATGCCATATGGCACAATAGGGTTTGTACAACCCCCATGGTAGTGTGCCCTCCAAGTCTAGGTGTCCACTTGTCAAGTGGTCCTATAAGTAAGATGTTGCATCTTCCAACAATGGCTTTTTAGTTTAAGGGTTCCTCCTCAACATATGTGCAATGTGGCTCCAATGATCCTAGGGCTTCGTGCCCAACCTCCAAGTGCATAATGCCCCCCTCCAAGGTGGTTACTCTACATGTCCAAAGCCCCCATCCTCCTCAACAAGCGTGCTCTTGTAGATGCTAAACAGCCACATGCGTGAACTACCACATCTTGAAATCCACCTTCCTAGCATTGATTCCAAGGTGAGCGT
Organism: Larix kaempferi; assembly: GCA_027924585.1. Classification (NCBI taxonomy): domain Eukaryota; kingdom Viridiplantae; phylum Streptophyta; class Pinopsida; order Pinales; family Pinaceae; genus Larix; species Larix kaempferi. The sequence continues at coordinate 186,936 of BSBM01001712.1, forward strand.
ACGCCCACTGAGCTCCCCAAATGTAAGTCAATCAAAATACAACAAAGGGGCTAGGGGACCACAAGCCCTTCGGATCACATAAAGTGCTCCCCTAGTGAAAACACTTTTGGAGCAACTAAAAGCTAATATAGGGGTTTCGAATTATTGGTGTAGTTTGTATCATTATGTTCTTGGAAGGTCATATCTTATTTCATTTTTTGTAATTGGGTTCATGGCGAACCTAGCCAAACTTGATATATAGGCCCAATACCCTCTTGGGGTGTGTGCCCTTGTTATGTTGACCCATAACCCCTTCTTGAAGGGATGCCTGACTTGAGTTGTGTATAATTACACAACACAAGCTCTCATTTGTATCTTGTCATCTTGTGATCTTTATCTCTCATATAAAGTGTTTTAAGCTCGATGGCATCTATATGTTTGGCGTTCTCTTTTGCTTGGCATTTCTTTCTTTTATGTGTACTTGTGAATTTCTTGAGTGGCGCACTTGTACTTGGCCATATTTATCTCTCTCTCTTCTGTAGTGCACAAGGCTTATCTTCCTCTAGCACACCTGTGATCAAGTTAATTTTGTTTTGGTTTTCCCTGCTTTCTTTTATGAATCTCAACATGCGAGTTGATAAAATATTCTACAAGAAAAAATGAGGATTAGAAGTTACAATCACACAAGGTTTGGTGGCAGATGCATGAAAGCCTTGCAAGACAATTGTTGGGAGGCTAGAAAGTTGTGCGTTATGCATGGTTCAGTTGTGGGCCTGTGGAAACTCCGCAAATTGTGGCTTACAAAACAAATGTGATGAAAAAAGTGGTGGGCCTCAGATGGGCAAGGTTTCAGACCCACATGTTAAATTTAGGGTTAGATTAGGGTTTGCTGCAGAAAATTAAAATTTTTGTACTTTAATGCAGAAAACAAAATTACAAAACTAGTGCTGAGAACAAAATAGTACAACTGTAACAAATTAAGACAATTTTCATCTCTTTCAACTTTAGCACTCCCAAAGGTCCCCGTGTTAAAGTTGAAGCATACATTAACAATAACCAGTAGAGTAGCAGAAGCAATAAGACAAAATTATAACAACAGTAATAGATCTAACTCAAAATACAAAAGAACAGGTCTGATAACTTACTTGGAGAGTTGAGACCTTCCTTACACTAAAAAATTTAACTTTCAAAACAGACTATGCCTCTCAGAGGTTAGGGTTTGATGTAGAAAAATCAAAACTTATATACTTTAATGCAAAATTCAATATAACAAATGTATACTGAAACAAAATAGTAAAACAATAGTTAAACACAGTAATCTGACCGTATAATTTAAAACATAAATTTCATTTCTTTCACCTTTAACACTACCAATTTGGTCCTCGTGTTAAAGTAATCTTCAGTAACCCTGTTAACACTAGGAACCAACTGGCCCTGCTTGAGGTTAAGTACAAACCAGAGAGAGAGATGACTGGGTTGAGGTACAGTTAATCAGGGATGGTCAATGACAGTCAAAACACAGTGACAGTCTCAAGCATAAAAGATCAGACCCAAAAAGTCTCAGCACATAAGGCTAACCACAAGCAGGTATTCAACACATAGTAAAGACCACAAAAGATGTCTCAGTGTATAGATCAGATCAAAGGAAAGGTTCAACATGCATACAACAGACCCAAATAAAATCTCAACAAATAGATCTGATTCACAGAGGTCACGGTCTTCACGTGTGTACATAACCTACAAACAATTAGATCAAGTCCAGAAGGGTTTATCTATCATTAGGTGAGGGTATAAGGACCAACAAGTCAAAACATAGAACAAGGATAGATACATGACCCATAACCCTAGGACCAAGGGGTGTACCACAAGGTGGGCAAACAACCATAGTACCCATAAGAGCAAAACATCAAGGTGGTATAAAACAAAACAACTCAAGGTGGTACAAAACAAAACAACTCAAGGTGGGTGGATGATCCTACTAACCACAAGTCAAAGTGGTGAATAAAACAAGGTACCACAAGACCTGAACAACAGGGTGTAAAGACCAGGGATGAGCAACCAAGGTGGGGTGCAACCAATCATTTCTCTCTCAAATGTACAAATGTTCCATATAACCTGAAAGTTCATAATCACTGTACAAGGAAGGTCCACACTGGATGATGTGATCCTGTCGTCCTCCAGACTGCTCCTGAGGTCAATTGCTAGTGACTCCATCAAGGGGTGGCCAGTCCCTTGAGAAGACCATCTAACTCAACCATCTAGGAGAGGAGGTCATCACACAATCATCTTGGTTCACCGACCAAGATCCACCTGGTTAACTGACCCGATATGCACTTGCAAGAACTACTTTGTCCTCGTGACCAAGAATCTTCCTGGTCCTAGACCAGGAGGTCTCTGTCTCAACCTGTAGGACCTGCTTGGTCCTCGTGACCAAGAAATTGTTTGGTCGTTGACCAGAGTACCCTAGAGACAAATAGGAGCCCTAGTCACATGCAAGGGACTTTGCCATGGCATCAACCTGCTTGGTCCCCAACCAAGAACCCTAAGAGACAGCTGGGGGCCCTAGGGTACCTTCTAGGGTCTTACTCTTTACTCTGCCTGGTTAACTTGACCAAGAACCCTAGTTAGCTGACTAGGGTACCATCCTATTTGAGAATGGGTCTCGTAGCTACACTAAATTTAACACCAATCCCTTGAGAAGACAACCTAGCTTAACCATCTCGAAGACCTAGGAGAGGAGGGCATCACACATCATCATCTTGGTTAACTGACTAAGATCCTCCATTCATAAAGAATTGCTCTCAGCCCTAGGCTGAGCTTCAGTGCCAGACTGAATCATGTTGATCAACCTCCTGGTTCCTGCCCAGGTCCTCCATTCTCCCGGAGATTGGTCCTCAGCCCCGGGTTGAACTTTGGTCCTAGTTTGAATGTTGATCAACCACCTGCAGGACCTGCTTGATTGTTGACCAAGAATCTGCCTAGTCCTAGACCAAGATGTCTTTTTCTCAGCCTGCAGGATTTGCTTGTTCCTCGTGACCAAGAAATTGTCTGGTCCCAGACCAGAATACCTTAGAGATAGATAGGGGCCCTAGGGCTTAGCCACATGCTAGGGACTTTGCCATTGCATCAACTTGTTTGGTCCCAGACCAAGAACCCCAGTAGACTGCTGGGGGCCCTTGGGTACCTTCTAGGGACTTACTCTACCTGGTTAATTGACCAGGAACCCTAGTTAACTGACTAGGGTGCCATTTAGAGAATGGCTCTCGCAGCTGCATTAACTTTAACACTCCCTCTCAGCAAGAGAGGCATTCTCAACAACACTAAGCTTGTCTCAAAATTACTCAGACTTCATCGTGGACCGAGGCTTAGTCAACGCAACGATAATCTATTCATCTGACAGAACATATTGAAGTCTCTGTTAAAATTATATGCTACCATAGACTAGATTTCAAATTCATTAGCATTCAATACATTATTCACAATAGCAACATAATAAGGATCTCTGAAAGATACACAATCACAAGGCACAAAAACAATATACCCTGGGAAACCCTCTAGGAGAAGAAAACCCAGCAAGAACTCCCTCAATATAGATGATCAAGTACAATGCCCCAAAAATATGTCTCACAAATAAGAGAGACAAAAAGACCAAACTTTGGACTCAAGCCACTCCTCCTTCTCCTTCGCAGATATCTCTCTCTCTCTCTCCATTAATGCGAATTGCACAAGTGAGTGAGTGAATAAATGAGGGAAGCTCTCCCTCTATTTATACTTTACTTTTCACTGGCCACTTACCCTAACTAGGCCAACTTCTCTAGGAAGACTCAATTACCACTTATATTACATTTTCTTGGGTGCTAATGACCAGTTTTACAATGGAGGTTTATCCTTATGACCTTTACATGACCAAATGTAATAATGACATCCCCGTCGGAGGTAAAACATCCCCGACGGAGTTACAATAATAAAGTACAAGTAGAATATACTTTGAAGTTACATTAATTTAAAAGTCTCTGCACCATGTCCTTGACATAATGATACTTCCTCTTGATGTGTCTCGACCTGTCATAGAATACCAGAGTTTCTGAGAGATTCAAACAGCTCTGAATGTCAGCAAGAAACTTGATCTTATAGATCCACTTGGAAGTTACAACTGACTTCCCTTGTTTTCTGAGAATCACTTTACACACGTCATTATCCATTATCAACTAGATGTCTTCTATCATAGCACCTTTCCAAACCTGATGTTTGGCTGCCTCCTCATAAGTGGAGGATTCTGAATCAGTGACATGGCTCATCTGGGCTATCAAACCAGAGCAACCTTGAAGCCTCTCAATAGGCTTCTTAATGAGATCAACTGAGGACTCCCAGGCTTCCTTTCTCTACTCATCTGAAAGAGATAACTCGTGGACTGGGCTCACTTTCATGTCAATGTCACTGGGAGGCTCTCTGTAGTGACGAGAAACATCTTTCTCATAAAGTGTCACATATCTACTTTTCTTTTCTGCAATTCCATTCTGCTAGGGATTGAAGAGCTCAGTTGGCTCTCTCTTGATCTCTGATCTTACCAGTTGTTCCATTCTATTAAGGAACAAGTCATCAATAACAAATACCCGGTAGATTCTCTTTTGCTGACACTACGCTGACACTTGGTAGGATGAACATTTAGTAACTGATGCTGGAGCTACCTGCTCCTCTTGTACCTGAGCACACAGCTCCCTCTGGAATTGTGCGTCCAACTCTGAACATAAGTAGGATCTGCAGACTTCATCACGTGTCATCAGAGCAAGTCATATCATCCTCTTCTTGTGGGTCTTAAATTCAGTCCAATAGTCAGCAATAATCAAATTCTAATGTAATGTCATTCTCACATAATGGCATAGTCTTAGTCTCCATCCATCTACTAGATGCCATCAAGAACATAATATCAGCCATGTATATATGCAATGTGTTATAACAGTATGATTCACATGATATTTCAAACATAGGAGGGATAAATAAACCTCCCTCTTAATTTCTGCCTCCAAGCAGAGGTCACATGATCAAGTGTCTTGACCTTTTTGTATTCTACATCATTCTCAAGATCTCATGCATCATCACACATTTGTTAGTTTATTTTTATGAGATCATAACCCTGGGTATTTTAACACATATGATCACATAAATGAACTCTAACTCCTTTACACTTGCATACTCTGATCACATCAATCAATGAATCATAAAACTCTTTACACTGTAAAATGATCAACTAGAAGGTATCGGGATTATGATCAACCATATGAAGAGTTAAGTAAGCTTCATACTCATCACAGAAAACATACTTGAGTCAGACCATCTAGTTACAACTGACATACCTCTTCAAGGAGTCATCAAGTCCATAGCCTGTCAATTCCATTTTCTATTATTTCACCTAAGGTATAGACTAGCACCACTGAAATAAACACATCCTTTTCTTTAGCTATCTCAGAAATATTGATTTTAATTCTAGCATTGATGTCTGAATGGTACACTGTTTATGACGATAAATATCAGATCTTTGCCAGCTTTATCACTTTAATGGCTTATGAACTCTGCTGGCAAGTTAGATAAAGTTCAAACCCTTTCCTTAGGATCTATGTAGATTCTGTCAAACTGCAAAACAGAATTAGCTACAAACCCTAAGCTCTGATACCATGTTAAATTTAGGGTTAGATTAGGGTTTGAAGCAGAAAATTAAATTTTTTGTACTTTAATGCAGACAACAAAATTTACAAAACTAGTGCTGAGAACAAAATAGTACAGCTGTAACAAATTAAGACATAATTTTCATCTCTTTCAACTTTAACACTCCCAAAGGTCCCCGTGTTAAAGTTGAAGCATACATTAACAATAACCTATGAAAGCATTGCAAGAAATGTTGCAGTGTAATCAAGCTGAAGATTGATGTTGGAATTTTGGCAGATTGTAGTGCCAAGGTTGCAAGGTGGTTTAAATACTGCACCCATAAATGTTGCGAGTCAGCTGCAAGAGTTATGGATCACAACCCCAAGGTTGCCTAAATATTGCAACATAGCTTCAAGAGTTGTGATGGATCACTAACCCAAATATACAAAACAATCTAGAGAATACAAGCTCCAAATATTGCATGTTAGAGTTGGAAGCTCTGATGAACACTAAAGTTATAGAGTATTGCTACTCTCAAATGTTGCTGGTTAACTTATAGGGACTGAGAAGGACCAAAACCCCAATGTTGCTGGAGGAACTAAGGTTGCAAGATCAACAGTAGAAGCTGAATAATGGTGAAAGACACTGAATTGCTGTGATGTAATAACGCAAAAGGTAGTCGAATAACCCAGGTGTTTGGTATTCCAGCCTTTATCTTTTGAAATTATGGCCTAGCAGTGTGTGTACACACAGAGAGAGAGAGAGAGAGAGAGAGAGAGAGAGAGAGATGTATGATGAATGAGGGTTCTAGCTAATCTATGCCTGAGATGTTAAGGGGCAGCAGGAATAAATGTTGTGGCATTTTATAATAGAAGCTTAAAAATCAATTTTTTGTTTACAAATCATGGACATTTTTTGTTTACAAATGTTATTTATGTAGCGTATTGAGTATGTGCATTATTTTGTTTAGGTTCTGCATTTAATGCACTTCTAGTTGTATACAAAGTCACGTGGTTCTAGTTTGAGTTTGAGTTCGATAACGATGAGATTCGGGTATGGTTCGTCATTAATTTTGTGTGAATATATATATATAATAACTGAATACATATAAAAAATTACAATATATTAATGGAATTTTCAATTAAAAAGCATTATATTTTTATTAAATAAAAAAAGCAGTAGAACCCAGAACCCATAGTGTAATGAGTAATCCACTCGTGCCAAGATTCTACCGTTTCTACATGCATGTGCCCCCCATTGATTCTCTCTCCGCACATATATTATGTACATGCGTTGGCTCTTAGAGGCACAATGGCCCTCATGCAAACAAGATTTGGATGTCTGCCCCCTTGTAATCAAAATTTGGATGCTTGTCCTCATTGCAGAGGGAAAATTTGGATACGGGTGGTCTGAGATTGTTGAAATTTGGTTGAGCTTTGATCTTTAATTCTTTTAGATGCAGAGACTTGAAGCAATGAGACAATTCAATCCATGAAATTCATACAACCATAACACAAGATATACCCTGGGGAAAATTCTCAAAATTATGAGAACAAAAACCCTAGCAATTCTTCTCAGTATAATATAATGGATAGCAGAGAATGCTTTCTTTTACATAGAAGATTGCTTTCGGAAGATAAGAGATCATCAAACTTCTTGGTGAAGATACAAAAGCAATAGAGAAGAGAGATCAATCGGATGTGTGCCCTGCACAACAATAACAAGCACGAACAATAACCTGCACAAAGAGAAGCGCCTTGCCTTCAATGGAGAAGAGAATTCGCTTCACACTGGATTCAACAATCTTGTATATCATATTGATACATTCTTCTCTTCTATTTTAAACTTCTAACTTTAGAATGAGCTCGCCCTCAAACTGGATGTATTAATCTTGCATGGAGTGATGCGCCCCACTTCTCATGCAGTGCTTCATCTCACTGAGCTGTCACTTAGGATGAACTCGCCTCTTAACTGAAAGCCTGACCACTTAGTTAGGTGGCTAACTTAAGTGTCGACATGCAAGTGTCACAACTCACGTGTCATCTTTTAGTTTAACATAAGTGTCGTCATGCAGTAACACTTAGTTAACTAGATCTTCTCTTTAACTGAAGTGTCGTCTTTTAGTTTAACTAAAGTGTAAATACCATACTTACCAGACTCGGAATCGGCAATAAATCGGTGAGGAAAAAGAGCGAAGAGTTTGAATCGGATCGGGAAAAAATCGGCAAATAAAAAAATTTAAATATATACCTAAATATATTAAAAATGAAAAAGTAAAAATAAAAATACTAAAATATCCTGTAAATATAATTTTTCCAGAATACCAAATATATTAAAAATAGTAAGAAAAAGTAAAATTAAAATACTAATTACTAAATACTAGATACTAAATACTAAATAGTAAGAAAAAGTAAATTGTTTAATGGTTGATGGCGTCTGGGTTTATGGCTGCCTCCTGTCACAAAACCACTTTCACAAAAAACCATGCCCAGAGCTCGCACACAAATGCAGAATCCGCGTCAAATATTACATAGTGAACAACCCGCGTCGAAGCCTACACAGGCTACAGATGACAACCTGCGTCGTTTGCTTCTGCTGCGAAGATTACAGACTGGGGTCGAGAGTTGAGAGTGTTATTGCTGAGAAGTGGGAGACTGCTTTGTTCTTGCTGAGGGTGCCCAAAACTGGATGCTGAAAGCGCGCCCTAAAACGAAAACAATAGGAGGTAAAAACAACATCGAGAGTGGGAAAAAAGACGCCCGAAAACGATGGGAAATGCGGCAGAAAAGGGCGGGATCTTAGGGTTTCGAGCGACCGACATGTGGCCCGAGACAAACTCGTCGAGCTGAGCTGATCTGAGCTGATTTTTTTGGGATCTCCGAGCTTAAATCGTGGGCCACCAATTTTGACTCGGGCTGCTCCAAATCGGCTCGTTTGGCATCTGATCCAAGTCAAACTCGGGATAATCGCGATTCTTGTAACTATGGTAAATACTTTAGTTAACTAGTCTTTTTTATTTAACACTTAGTTAATTGAAATCATGCTGATTGATTTACTTGAAGTGACCACTGTGAGTTCTTTAGTTAATTGAGGCATATCTTTAACTGAAGCATTGATACTTAACTGAAGCTTTAACAATCGAGTTCTATTTAATTAGTTGAAGTGTCTGCATGGGCAATTTCGAATTCTCTTGATCTCTATGTTTTATCTTTTATTTCTTTATCTCTTACTGCATGGTCAATATGTGCTAACTTTAATTATCCATCACATTACATTATACTAAGAAGAATTATCGGATGCTGTGATCATATTATATTATTCTGGACCAAATGATCATATGCTAAATCAGTTTAGAGGTGATCAATCTCTAAACGAGACTTAATAACAATCTGGTGATCATGGTTAATAATATATCACACAACATTGAATTCTTTTAACAAGTAAAACATGACCTTTATACAGAAGGTCAACCTCTATATGGGAGGTCCATCTCATGGATACCTTTATATGGAAGGTTCACCTCTATACGGGAGGTCCATCTCATGGATACCTTTATACGGAAGGTTCACATGATAATCATGACTTGATACACACAAGTCCAGAGCCTTGTCCAACAAGACTTTACAACATCAGTACTTTGATTAATTACCTCTATATGCGAGGAATAAACTTTACACGGAAGGCAATCAAAGTGCTCACCTCTATACAGGAGGATCAATCTTGACTACACAAGATTGGTTTGGAGAATGTCTCCTGATGCTGTATATTTAACACTCCCTCTCAGCGAAGGAGGCATTCTCTGCCATACCAAGCTTGTCTCGGAAGTACCTAAACTTCGTCACTGATAGAGGCTTTGTTAACACATCTGCAATCTGCTCATCAATAGCAATGTATTGAAGTTTCACTGTACCTTTCTGGACCATGTCTCGGATGAAGTGATACTTCATTTCAATGTGCTTTGACTTGTCATGAAACACTAGGTTTTCAGAAAGCTTGATGCAACTCTGATTGTCACACCTAATAACAGTAGGCTCAAGCTTTTCACCGAACAACCCTGCAAGTAGCTTTCTGAGCCACACTGCTTCTCGATAGGAAACACTAGCAGCTATGTATTATACTTCGGTAGTGCTCTGAGCTATAGAGCCCTGCTTCTTGTTGGACCAAGATATCATAGCTGATCCTAGGCTATAACAGTAGCCGGATGTGCTCTTACGGTCCACAATGCTTCTTGCCCAGTCTGAGTTTGTATAACCAAGTAACATGACTCCTCCACTGGAGGCATATTTGAGTCCATATGAAATTGTACCTTGAAGGTGGTACCTAATCACATGCTTGGAAACTGTCCAGTGTTTGTGTCTTGTATCAAACATAAATTGACTCAGAATGCTCACAACAAAACATATATCATGCCTCGAATGTATCAAGTACATTAGTGAGCCTATAAGCTGCCTATACAAAGTGGGATCTACTGGATTTGATCCAGAGCCTGACTCATGAATTCTTCCTCAAATTGGAAACCATCGGTGTAGTCATAGATTTGCAATCTATCATGCCAAACCTGCACAATATATCCACAGTGTACTTCCCTTGAGATAGAAAATTTTCATCTTTTCTTTGCCAGATCTCAAGGCCAAGAAAGTAGTACATTAAACCTCAGTCTTTCATCTCGAACTGTGATGTGAGCTTCCTCTTGCACCAAGCTATCAGATGTTCCTCTCCAGTGAGAAACAAATCATCAACATACAGAGCCAATATCAACGGCTGGTTCTTCACTACTTTGAAGTACAAATTTGGATAGACTTCACTCTTACAGAAACCCAATTTTTGAAGGTAGCTATCAATTCTGGAGTACCAAGCCTTGGGTGCTTGCTTAATCCCATATAGAGATTTCTTTAGCTTGCAAACATGGGACTCCTTACCATGCACCACAAATCCTTCAGGTTGTTGAATATAAACCTCTTCCTCAACCTCACCATTGAGAAAGGCTGTCTTCACATCCATCTGGTGAAGTTTCCATCCTAGAATAGATGCAAGTGCAATCATTGCTTGGATTGTGGTGTACCTTGTCACAGGGGCAAAGGTCTCATCATAATCAATGCCTTCTTTCTGAGAGAAACCTCTGGCAATGAATCTGGATTTATACTTCTCAATGCTACCATCCACAACATGCTTGATCTTGTAAAGCCATCTGGAAGTCACAATGGACTTCCCATCAGGTTTGGGAACAACCTCCCAAACATCATTCTTCATTATATAGTTGTACTCTTCTGTCATTGCATCTTTCCAAACTTGCTGCTTTGCAGCTTCTTCATATGAGGATGGTTCTAAATCACTGATGTGACTCATCAGTGCAACATACCTTGAATATCTGTCAGGTTGCTTACGCTCTCTGGATGAGCTTGTAGGTGCTCCATGTTTCTCTGCATTTTGTAAGATGTCTCGACACCAAGCAAATCTTCTTTTAGCGAGAGATTCATCAAGTGACCTCTCAATCAGTTCTACTGGTTTTTCAGGAGCTAGCGAATTTGAGGCATCTTCTGGTTTCTCCCTCTCTAACTCTGAAGGGGGACAATCAGACTTGGGATCCTCCATCTCTGAATCACATTGAATCTCTTTTGATCTTTTGAAAGCAGCTTCCTCATGGAAGGTAACATCTTGGCTGACTTCAGTGTCTCTCACCAGATGCATATATTCGGTATGCTTTGGATGACTCGCTATAACCCACAAAGGTGCCTTTCTTTCCAGAAGGCTTCATCTTTGCTCTCTTTTCTTTTGGTACATGAATGTATATCAGTGTAGTCAGAATCAGACTCGACAAATACTCGACAAGGACTCGGTGACTCGGAAAGGACTCAACAAATATGAAAAAAATTAAAATTAATGTTTTGGCAGTCTGTGGAGGCTGCCATCACAGCCTACAAGCTTGTAGGCAGCCGCATGGGGTAGCCAACAGGCCTGTAGGCTGTGATGGGAGCCTACATAGGTTGCCAAAACACCAAAAATTTAAAAGATTGATACAAAACTTTAAAAAACATTAAAAAGTTAAAACAAAAAAAATTTAAAACCAAAACAAAAAAAACAACCTAAACTTTTTGAAACTTGAAAGTTGAACTCGACGAGTCGACCCTGCTCATTTGAAATCTGATGCTGGCAATTGAACAACGAAATCCCGTCAATCCTTAATGCTCAGAAGTGAACTCCCGTCGAAGTGAACTCTTGTCGAACTCCTGTCGAAGTGAACGCAGACAACTGAGAAGAGCTTGGGGGCAAATGAGAAGAGCTTGGGAGCCAGTGAGTTGACCGTGTGAGTGAAAAGGGAGAGCGGTGCCTTCTTAAAAGTGTTTTCCCTCCACGCGTTCCCTCCAAAACATAGAAACAGGGCATACGTGGATCTTTTCGGCAGAGGACATGGACTTGGCGAGTTTGACGAGTGTGGGTCGAGTTCGACGAGTATGGCGAGTCCGGGTCGAGTTCGACGAGTGTCAAGTTTGCCTGCGAGTATCCCACGAGTACTCGTTTGGGCAACCACTTGGCAAGACTCGGCAAGACTCGCGAGTGGCCGCCGAGTCTGACTACATTGATGTATACTAGGCTCCCGAAGATCCTCAAGTGTGAGATGTCTGGCTTCTCACTGGTAAACACTTCTTCTAGTGTCTTCACATCTAGAATGGCATGCAGGCTTTTATTCTGGATGCACACAGCTATACGGGTGGCTTCTGTCCATAATGATGTAGACATATCTTGATCGTGCATCATGGCTTTTGCAACCTCACATATGGTTCTATTCTTTCTTTCGGCAACCCCATTTTGCTAAGGGTTATATGGCACTGTTAATTGTCTATATATTCCTTCATCACTACATATCTCATTAAATGCATGTGAATCAAATTCACCTTCATTATCGGACCTTAATGCACGAATATGATTTTCTTTCTAATTTTCAACTAGGGCTTTAAACTCTTTAAATTTGTTAAGAGTTTCACTTTTAGCCTTCATGAAATAAATCCATGACTTCCTAGAAAAATAATCTATGAACAGTACATAATATAAGAAACCACTAAGGGAGGGTGATGACATGGGACCACATACATCAGAATGTATTAAATCTAAAATCCCTTTAGATCTAGTAGAACTGCTAGGAAATCTTTTCTTAACATTCTTCCCAAGTGCACAGCCCCGACATACACTATCATGCTGAAAATCAAATATGGGCATACATTTTACCATCTTTTGAAGTCCTGGTAGCGCTTTGTAGTGTAGTTGTCCAAGCCTTCGGTGCCATAGCTCGCATGGACTGATAGTGTGGTGAATCATAGCTTGAATGTACTTCCCGGGTACCTTGTAGAGTCCTCCCTCTCGAACTCCAATCACAGCAGTAGATTCTAGGCTTTTGTTCTTCGGCCATAAAAGTGCTTTGTTATCCATGAAGATAACTTAGAAGCCTTTGTCTTCAAGAACCGAAACTGAGAGGAGGTTCTTCTTCATGCCTGGAACATATAGAATGTCCTCCACATGTAGAATATCACCGGTGCTCAGTTGGAATGAGGTGGATCCAACTCCTTGGATTAAATAAGTTGAGTTGTCCCCCAACTCTACCATGCATGTGAATTCTTTCTCTTTTAGATCGGTAATGGTACTCTTGTAACCAGTCATATGTTTGGATGCACCACTGTCAATCAACCATGTGTCTGCATTTGTGATGATGAATCCCGAAAGGGATGAGACAAGATAATACTCCCTTCTTGTCTCCTTTTCTTCGGATGCATTCTTTTGAATGATTTCATCTTCTATGGCGGTAGAAGCATGAAACTTTCCTTTCCGCTTTGCTCTGCAATCTCTTGAGAAATGGCCTTTCTTGTTGCAATTGAAGCATATAGCTTTTGACTTGTCAAAGCCTTTGTTGAACTCCTTCTTCTTTGAATGAGAGAACTTCTTTTGAAAGAAGGGTTTCTTTCCATTCTTCATTCTTGCCGTGAGGGCAATATTTTCTTCTTTGATGCACACTGACTTGCTATGGATTCGCCCCTCCTCTTGGAGGCAGTCATGCCACAACCTTTCGAAGTTAGGTTGTACCTCTCGTCCATTTACTGCATCCAAGAATGTCTCCCATGAGGATGGGAGACCATCAAATAGCGGTTTGGAGAAGATCATCTTTATCCACCACTACTCCAATACTAGCAAACTGATCTCTTACCTGAGAGATCTTGGAGACGAAGGAGGCCACTGTCTCATTTGTCTCCATCTTTAAGTTTCAAAGCTTATTCTTCAATGCCCTCTTTTGACTCGGGGCCTTCTTCTCATATAGATTAGTCAATGTATCATAACATTCTTTTGCGGTCTTCAACGGTGTGATCACAGGCTTCAAGTTATCTTTTACCGAATCATAGATGATCCGTTTAGCCTTAGCTTGGTTCTTCTTGAAGTTGATGCGCCTTGCATTAGATGTAGGCTCCTCCACCAAAGTGGATACATAGCCATCCAAGTCATGTTCCTCTAGGATGTTGAGAATCCTAGCCTTCCAAGTGTTGAAGTTTGAGGTGCCCTCAAGACGGTCTTCCGTTCGTACAAAGACTGATGCCATAGTCTTCAAATCTTATGCTCAACTTCTCAGGATCTACGTAGGCTCTAGCTGGCATGCAAAACTGAGCTCCTTCACGCCCTGAGCTCTGAGACTGTAACGTACCCATTATCCACTTTCAACTTTAGTAAGGATTTGAGGTGTAAATTTTTTTCCTCGACATCAACAACCAAGTTATTAGCCACATTATATTCAAGGTCACATATGTTCTTCCATTGAAATTAACATTTCATAAGAACACTTGTTCAATCATCACTTGTTTTCATAACACTTATACATTACACATGATTAGCCATCCAACCTATGGCTCATTCCATTTGAATAACTGTATATTTGTGCTCATCCAATACAAGGTGTAATCCATGAATGATCATCACATCAACAAACATCCACCAGCATCATTTCACATGTAACTTATGAAATAGACATGTATCATACTTTTAAATAAGCAACTTAACATTTCAGATCACATTTCTATAGTAAATAAAAACACATCAAGTACACATAAGAAAGAGACCTGTATACGTGGTTCACCCAACTCTTTGGGCTACATCCACCAAGGAATTGTCGCATCTTTATTCATCAAAAAGACGAGTACAATCTGCAACACAGTGTGTGCAATATTTCTACTTTCTGAAGCCTTTCACATGGAGCGCTTTCAGACCATCGACAATCAATCTCATAATCATTACAAGGATTTTCTCCGAGGATGATCACCATGAATAGTTTAATACAAGAGAAGTGCTACAAGTGTGCCCTACCCGAGATAGCACATACTATATACAACTATGATAAGTTCTTGGTTTATCATACCCCTAAACCAACAAATAGGCATGGAACAACTTACACTCATTTTCCCACACATGTACTATACCAAATGTACATTTAAGCTTATAATAAGGGAAAGGGGCTTATAAATCGATCTTATAAGTAATCCCCTAATTGCTTGCCTAAAATATTAGCAAGTCTCGAACTTGTACCAGCATAAGTTTATGCTCTTTAAAGAGGGAACAAGGGTAAAGCTTAACCAGCTATCCTTTCCCCAATGCCCTGCAACTTACTCAGTCAATCAATTAAACAAAGATATATTAAATTCCACCATAGAGAGTATAATATACACCATAAGAACAAATAGTGTACACGTAATAATCCTCAAATCCCTGCACAATACAACCGCAATATTAAGCATATAATATACACTATAAGAACAAAATAGTGTACAGGGAATAATTTCCAATAGGATTAAGAGGAAATAATTTCCAATAGGATTAAGTACTCAGGCTCAATGTAAAGCCAATTAAATGGTAATGTAAATATAATTTACATGAAAAGGGGATTAAGCATTCACCCTCACTGTAGAAACCAGTAAATAACAATGTAAATGTAATTTACTCAAAAGGGTTTCCTTCCCCAATGGATCCTCATGATTAATGTAAAACAAATTAAATAACAATGTGAATATAATTTACACAAAAGGGATTTACTTACCCAACTCTGCCCAGCCACTAAGGAGTGATTTAGAGAAACCTCATAAGATATATAAATGAGAAATCCATCATGCACACTTACTCATTTTATCAAATGAATATAAATACGGATCTTTCCCTATTGTGTGCAGTAAGCCTTAAGAGAAGCAATATATAAATATATATAAAACCTAAATTTAAAAGGATCTTTCAACCAACTCTGCGCAATGGCCAATCAACGTGCAGTGTATGCAATATATTAAATGAGAGTACAAAAAGACAATCCCAAGTTATGCGCAATGGCCAATATTCTGGCAATATGCAAAAGCTATGTAAATATATAGAACAATAGAACTATGGGGATCTACGCAGCAATCAAGCAACTAAAACAGACATATATTAGTTTATGAATCTGGAAGCATATTCTTCACACCAGCGATCCCCAATCTCTGCGCAATCCTACCAATAGCACCCAACATGCAATACAGAAATATATATTAATCACAAGTAGGTAAACGATAAGCAAGTTGAAGCAATCACATCCAGTAAAAGTAAAGATATCTGAAACCAAACAGGAATCATCCCCCACATCCCTGCGCATGGACTGTATGCAACATATAATACATTCAACAATAATGTAAAACTTCAATCTATGAAATGACAAACAAGGATTCAACTCTCAAAGTTCTGCGCATAATTTATATATTCTATGTGCTACACCCTCCAGGTCAAGCAGCAAACACATAAATAAAGTTGGAAGGAGGATACCAGGCCTGTGCAATCATTCATCAGGTTTAATATAACCATCCTCCCTACATTCATTCTCCCCAATGCATGCACAAGAATCAAAGGAGTAATGCCCTTCCTCCAAGCATATCGGCAGTCCAGGAATGATCCCCAATACAGGCTCAATGAATAATCTCCTCTCAATGCAGCCTCACATAAGAAAAAGAAAGGGCTCACGCCCTAGGAGATGCACGCAGCCAGCTTGAAGAGAAAGGCCCACAGCCTTGGGAATTCACTCCAACAGCATGCAGAGAAGGTTCACGGTTAAAAAGTCCCTGGCATCATTCTGGAACAAAATCTCAGTCAACAACGGATATCTCATACCGAGAGCAGAGGGGTCGAGCTCCAGAGCTTCCCCCTCCCTCAGCGCATCACTATGAATTAATATACAAACGGAGGCAGAGGGATGGAGCTCCATTGAGAGTCCCTCTCCCTTCAACGCACAGACCCTTAAAATCAAGGGACTGCCCCCTCCAAGCATCTGCGCATCCCCCAATAAATGCCCCACTCAGCCATTAAAAAGAAAAAGTAAAAAAGGAGGAGTAATTACCAGCCATGAAGAAGGAGTAATTACCAGCAGTAAATAAATTCTCCAGGAAGCCATAAAGAATAAGTAATTACCAACCCGTAAATAATATTCTCCACCAAGAAGTATAACCCACATACATTTAATAAAAAGATATATAAAAAAATAATAAACCTTTTCTTTAGAAACGTAATCTTTTACTCAGATTAACTTTTGGTAATTAGCCATAAGTGTTAGGGTTTTTATATACCTAACTTTTCTCTTTTTAGTTAGTGAAGAAGACCACTTAAACAATTATTTGATAAATAATTTATCTTGTATCTCTATAAATACATGCTTTTTCCAATATACTCTGTTACATAATAATAATATTCCACACAAAATAATAATATTTCACACATATAAGTATAATGCTTTAGTAATTACAAAATAATATTTTATATATATATATATATATATATATATATATGTATACACTAATGGTTTAAGTACACATCCGTATATATTAATACATTATTAATATCTATAGCATTATTGATTAATGCATTACAATGTAATGGATATAAAGTACTAATAGTACTTTATCAAAGTAATAATATATATATATATATATATATATATCTGTATATATATATCTGTACATGCAATCTAAGTAAGCATCTCTATAAACATATACAGTTTCTTTTACAAAATATTATTACAACTAATAATATTTATGCAAGGGTTTCTACATATATATAGTTTCTTCTTTGCATTTCAAGATATTAGGGTATATAATTACTAATTATTATTATAACTCATAATAATTATTAAAATAACTTAGCTTATGCTAAATAATTAGGTAGTGGGTTTCTATGAAGAAAACCCTTGATGTCCTTTGTCGGGACTAGGATGTCAAGGACATCCGTAGGATTTTCTTAGTTTTACTTAACATCTTTTAGCATAGATTAACTTAGTGTTAAGTTTTAGGCCTTAGGATATGTTGTCTCTCAAAACTGGCATGCGTGTGTTGAAGCCCAAAATGTAACACACTAGCTGGATGACAATTCTCAGGAGAGAGGCCAATGTCACCACACTCCTCTCCTCTTCGCTTCAGGTTGGCTCTTCTCCAACTCAAGGGAGGTATCCCTAAGGTAGGATCGCTAAGGCAGGTGCAATGGAGGGCAAGGTGAAATGAAGAGGCTGCCTTAGAGAAACAAATGTAACAGGAAAATGGGTTTTGAAATAGGTGATGGAAAAGACGGGAGGATCAACCCTCGAAGAAAAGGCCAGTGCCAGTACCAACAGGGAGAATGGAGTCAAAGAGAACTCAAGGGCGTTACACACAAGGGAGATTAGTCTAGGACGTCGCATGATCGAAGACACGGGGAGCATGAATATAACCGACTACATTCTGCTACTTCTAAGATAGTTCGAAAATGTGACGTAAGCAAACAACTTGACAACCGCAAATGTTTGCCCAATGGGCTAGAAACCCTCTACGCTTGATTTACTCTACAACTTGAAATAAAACTCACAACCACATAAAAGATGCTCAATCTATCCAAAAAGTCCTGTCATGGTATTTTTTCTATAGGGAAAAGCTCCCAAAATTTTTCCATGGTTACAAATGGGGAAGGCTGGTCCCTTTTAAAGACCCCAAAACCTTCCATCTCTTTCAAAATAAAAATAATAATAGAATAATGGAGAAAAAGGTAAATCCACCCTTTTTTCTCATCGAAAATGACCAACTCCACTTTATTAATGGAACCCCTGCTAACAAATCGCTTCTTCTAATAGAAAAGTGGAGGGAAATTTTACGACAACAAGCTGCCTCTACACACAGTTGTCATCCACAAAATTAATTCGGCTGTCAAGGATAACAGAGAAAGCAACAGGTGGCTTGCTGCTGACTGTTGCTGAATATGAAATCAATCACCAGAACAACTGTTAGAATAGAAATCGACCATTAGTGCAATCGAATCCCTTCTAAACGGATGCTTCCAAGTGGACGAGTTTCACAGGTCACTGCATTTTATGAAGGCAGCTGTAACAGCAGTTGGCAAAGACGTGATTTTAACACCGAACGTGAGATACTGAGCTACCAACGACGGATCCTTGTGTCCCTCGATGAACTCTTAAACAAAAAAACTGCTGTTCTTTATTATTTCATTGAACCCCGAATTCTGGCGTTCGACGGTAATGCTGTAATTGGCTGCCAAAGGAAACTCCATGGCTCGGTTGTTAAAAATCATGAATCCAACAGATGTGCCTCGATTTTTCAATGCTTCACGCTTTTGTCGAGATGGTGGATAGCCCAAGATCGATGGCACGGGTAATTGTGAGCCGGTGCTAGCAACAAAAAAAAAAGATTTAAAATCCCGTGTGCAGGCATGATTTCGAAATCAAAGGAGGACCAGATCCGAAATTTGCTGCCGCGGTTGTGACCTGCTTGAAACCCGAGCTTTAATTCGGCTGCTAACTGGAGATTGCTGAAACTCGCTGCCACATGTTCGATATACCAACAAATGCAAATCGGTGGGCGATTTTAACCCGTGAATCACCCATCAGCGTCAACCCTGCGTATTTTTTAGAAAATTAATAGCCGTCGAATGATCAATGACCCGACTTCATTTAAATATGCCCTCGCTAGATCCTTGTGACCGATTTGGTGGACGTGAACTTCAGTCACAGATTTCTCAAATAGCAGCTAAAGTGATGACAACAAATCGAAAGAAAAAACTTGGCTACCGATGATGTGCGATCTGAGCTCCACGTAACCCTTGACTGTATCAGTTTGGAAGTTCATGCCTTTGTCGATATGGTAGACAACTCATAAAAATGGAAATGTTTAAGGATCGAATCATCCTCACATCGCACCATTAAAACCCCCAACATTTTGCAGCTCGGGTTGTTCTTATACAGTCGCAATCATTTGGGGCAGAATAAATAAGAACCGGTAACCCCTGTAATTTTCAATTTTGCCAGATGCTACGCAAGCATCAGAAATCGCTGCAAATCCTTTTGTTGTCGGTGTCCTGTCACACTTTGGGAAGTGTGGAATACGGTCGATGAATTCATTTGGTGCTCGACGCCCTCCAACAGATTGTTGACCCACACAAGCGATCATTAAGTTGGTGAAACCTTGGATCCTCATAATCAATGGGCTGTTTCGCCAATGCAACTCCCTCAGACAAACATTGCTAGCAAATTTCTTGAATTTTGTTTAATCTCGCCAGTAATCTCGCTTCCTAAGTTTGAGCTAGTTTGAGACACGAAATTTCCGAAGAAACTCATTCAAGATGAATCGGGCCACATTGATGAGCTATGTAAAAGATTTTACCCATTTCAACAGACCTGTTGTCGTTGCAACACTTCCCTCAACAACATGAACTGCAGAATTAAATACCGTTGTACAAGCCTCGCAAGCAAAGAAGATGATGCAGGGGCAACCTCAAAGGCTTCAAAACCACTACATTTCCGGCTACGATAGTTCCTATCAGTGGATCCATGGATCACGCTCCTCTTAGAATATCTGTAAACAAATGCTGGTAATGAGCTGCTACAGGATTTTATCACTTCATTGATTTTGCAGGTAGATGGAGGCTTTTCTTTATCACTGTCAGTCTTCTCCTTCTGCTTTGAAAAGACATTTGAGTGAAAGGAAGTGTGTCATGCAGAAACATACATTCGCCCTTGATATAAGAAGGACCTTTCCAAAATTTCACTTGCTACTGATGCTTCCCACATTTTGATTTCAACAACCTTCAACTGCCATTGTTCTTCTTTGACCAACATTGCCGACTCTCCATTGAAATCTTCAAGCAGCAGTTTCATCTTGTCTCCAAGTGATCGCCCATGCAAAATGGGGGGGTAACAGGATACTTTTACTGCCTCTCGGCAGTTAAGGGTAATTTCGGCGTCCCCTTCAAGGACTAACTGAAACCCAAACAACTCAAGTAACCTTCGGTGAACATTACCGTTCACTCAAGTCTTGCGACAACAAGATAACATATGTCATCAAGTCATGGCTTCCAAGCCATTCACCTCTTCCTCCTGAGAGGATTCATGCCGTCAACATTAGGTTGCAACATGAGCCGAGTCTCCTACGTCTAGCATTCACAAATTAAATTACTTAGCTTACAACGTTTACTGGTGGGGCCTTGGCCTTGAGATCCTCACCAGCAAATAAGTACAATAACATTTACACCTACAAAGAATAGTAGGGGGGTAAAAGAGGGATATTATAGATACCATGTTGAAATTTGGTTGAGCTTTGATCTTTTATTCTTTTAGATGCAGAGACTTGAAGCAATGAGACAATTCAATCCATGAAATTCATACAACCATAACACAAGATATACCCTGGGGAAAATCCTCAAAATTATCCAACAATTCTTCTTGGTATAATATAATGGATAGCAGAGAATGCTTTCTTTTACAACATAGAAGATTGCTTTCAGAAGATAAGAGATCACCAAACTTCTTGGTGAAGATACATAAGCAACAAAGAGGAGAGATCAATCGGATGTGTGCCCCACACAACAATAACAAGCACGAACAATACCCTGCACAAAGAGAAGCGCCTTGCCTTCAATGGAGAAGAGAATTCGCTTCACACTGAATTCAACAATCCTATATATCATATTTATACATTCTTCTCTTCTATTTTTAACTTCTAACTTTAGAATGAACTCGCCCTCAAATTGGATGTATTAATCTTGCATGGGTGGTGTGCCCCACTTCTCATGCTGTGCTTCATCTCACTGAGCTGTCACTTAGGATGAACTCTCCTCTCAACTGAAATCCTGCCCACTTAGTTAGGTGGCTAACTTAAGTGTCGACATGCAAGTGTTACAACTCACGTGTCATCTTTTAGTTTAACATAAGTGTCGTCATGCAATAACACTTAGTTAACTAGATCTTCTCTTTAACTGAAGTGTCATCTTTTAGTTTAACTAAAGTGTAAATACTTTAGTTAACTAGTCCTTTTTATTTAACACTTAGTGAACTGAAATCATGCTGATTGATTTACTTGAAGTGACCACTATGATTTCTTTAGTTAACTGAGGCATATCTTTAACGGATGCTTTAACTGAAGCATTGATACTTAACTGAAGCTTTAACAATCGAGTTCTCTTTAATTAGCTGAAGTGTCTGCATGGGCAATTTCGAATTCTCTTGATCTCTATGCTTTATCTTTTATTTCTTTATCTCTTAGTGCATGGTCAATATGTGCTAACTTTAATTATCCATCACATTACATTATACTAAGAAGAATTGTCGGATGTTGTGATCATATTATATTATTCCGGACGAAATGATCATATGCTAAAGGAATTCACTTTAGAGGTGATCAATCTCTAAATGAGACTTAATCAATGTCCCCCCAAGGTTCCGAGATGACGAGACGCAGGTGCAGGGAGAGGCACATTCGGGACGTGTGGAGACCACCCCCAAATTTTAGAGAAATTTGGGGGGGACGACGGGACGCAACACTACATTCATCATTGTGCAATCATGCAATGTAAATGCAAAGTTCAATAACAAACCATCCCATGCAAATTAGTGAATTACTAAACACTACATTCATCATTGTGCAATCATGCAATGTAAATGCAAAGTTCAAACACATTACACGATTCATCATGATTATATTAATATATGAATCTATGATTAACATGGACATCATATTTCATGTTTGTCACTTTTGAGTCTTTGTCATTTGATATTTCAGTTTTGTTGAGTTTCGGAGTTTTGGGCGGGATGCCCACAAGTCTCGTCGGAGTTTCGGGCGAGACACCAGGAAGCCCCCCCAAGTTTCGCTGCCAACCGAAATGTTTCGCTGTGCGTTTCGCCAAGTTTCACCCAAAGCGAGACATCTCGAAACGTTTCACATGGAGTTTCGAAGTCCCCGGGACGCAAGAAACGTCGAAACGTGTCCCGTACCCTTCGGGATGTGTCCTCGTGGAATACTGGACTTAATAGTAATCTGGTGATCATGGTTAATAATATATCACACAACATTAAATGCTTTTAACAAGTAAAGCACGATCTTTATACATGAGGTCCATCGTCTATACAGGAGGTCCATCTCATGGATACCTTTATACGGAAGGTTCACCTCTATATGGGAGGTCCATCTCATGGATACCTTTATATGGAAGGTTCACATGATAATCATGACTTGATACACACAAGTCCGGAGCCTTGTCCAACAAGACTTTACAACATCATTACTTTGATCAATTACCTCTATATGGGAGGAATAACCTTTACACTGAAGGCAATCAAAGTGCTCACCTCTATACGAGAAGATCAATTTTGATCAAACAAGATTGGTTTAAAGAATTTCTCCTGATGCTGTATATTTAACAGAGACCGTCATCTGCACCCTGGATGGCCCTATTTTAATTTGCAGTTTATACAAGACCTCTTATAGGTAAGTTAACATAACATTTACCCTGTAGATTTTACAAATGGAATTTGATGTTAAGTTCAACGAATTTAAGGTGAACTCAAGGTGAATTCAAAGCAGACTTTGAGATTCGGAGATATTCGAACTATGACCTTCAAATTTGACCAACCTTGTGACTTAGGTTCTATACATAGAATTTAGGATATCATTGTGCATATAGAAGCTCAATTCAGATAAAGGCAATCAAGGTGTAGGCGTATGTGGGGGGGAAGGGTGTGTTACCCATTACCCCCTAAGTTGCACTTAGTTGGACTTCAGTTGAGCTGCCAAAGTTTGAACAAGATAATTGTTCATTATCAAAGTTCAGAAGTCCATACAGGCCATTTTTGGCCCCTTTTTCATTTTTTGCATGTTCACACCCCATGGGGATATGTAATAAGATGACTTAGCATGATGAACTTATGTAAAAGGTTTGGCTTGCCTATGGCTTAGTCATCAATACATTTCTAGTGTGTTTTTTCCTTGTTAATTATATATCGTTTTTTAACGACTTATAATTTTCGAGTTTTTCACTTAATCCTCCAAAGCTGGAGTAATTGTCTCGGTGGTTAGGCCATAGGAGGTTATTAAAACCTAGGTGTCAATGCATATTACCATGCTAGTAATTATTTTTGAGTCATATGTATTATGAACATGTGCTAAGTCCCCCTAGGTGTTTTTAATTTTTAATTTTTCCATAAAAAGCGGCCTATTTTAATTGTAAAAGTTCACTAAGTCATGAAAGTGGTACTAGGAAGTGGTTTTTGCCATGCGGGTGCTCGTTTTCTAACCTAGAGCACCCACTTTACCGATGGACCCACTTTAAAGATAAAATTAGTGATGATTTATCACTTAAGTTTATTTTTTCTCGAAAAGTGAATAAAAAAGACAAAAATATAGAAAGAGTGAAAAAATTAGCATCTCAAAAAATCAAGGAAACATGTTGGATACATGTCTCCTTAGTTGTCAAAGTAAAGCGGAAAGTTGGAAACCTTTCCAACTTATCTAGATGCCTAAGTCTGGCTAATTTGAGATAAATCAAAGCAAATTTATTTTTCCTCAAAGAGGGTGGTGCATTTCCTCAAATGGGGCGCATCTCTCTTAAGCAAGACTGATTTTGTGAGTTAGTTTTTAGAAGAAAGCTGATTTTCATCAGTGGCGCCCATAGATGCAAGCTCATCCTTATAGTTTTTAGAAGAAAGCTGATTTTCATCAGTGGCGCCCATAGATGCAAGCTCATCCTTATCTTAGTTGGCTAAGTGTGCCCTCTTGGGCTCTCTGACTTCTATTTAAACAATGCTCATCTCCATCATTCAGGATGGAAGGTCGAACTTATGCTGAAGCTCTCTGTAATATTCTTGAAGTATTTTTGTTAAATGAATAAAGGCTTTGGAGGAAAGAATAGTGTGGCTCTCTTCATGTGTGTTGATGTTAACTATTAAACTTATGAGGTAATCTGTATCTTTGTATATGCTTGTATCTTGCTGGTTAATCTTTGGCTTTTCAAAGGGAGTTATCTCCCAGTTGGATAAGAGTTGTAGATTTGTTTATCTATTATCTTATTGTTTAGTTACTTTAGATCCCTTAGAGATACATGTTATTTTTTGTTTAAATGCATGTTTTCTAAGCTTCTTTTGTAGTTAACACCGATGCTTTTAACCTTTCTTGTGCAAGCGTGTTTAAGAGTTGCAAGTTGTCTAGCTTGGAGAAGAAGTTGAGTGAGCAAGCATCTTCTTCATCTTTAAGCAGTTTCAAGAAAAATATAGTCCCTTCGAGTCCCACTGCAAAGACTAAATCGCCCAAAGTTCAAGGGCTTGATATTCTTCACCTTCTTTCATCTCAAATTAAAAAAAAGCTTTTGGTTACTTTCATGCATAGTTAATTAGTTTAATTCATTACAAAAGATATCATAAGCCAACCTGATTTAAGTATGCATTCATAAGTCAGATCTGGTTTTTTGTCCAAAAGATATCATAAGCCAATCTGATTTAAGTATGCATTCATAAGTTAGATCTTGTTTTTTGTCATAAAAGATTTGTTTATCATAGATTTAACTCTTAAAACTAAGTACTTGCATTTTATAAATTATTATCTTTTCAAATACTTAAGTAGGGAGCTAAAAGTTTATGCCTTTTTTTGATTAATTGGGCATCTTTAGCTCAAGTTTGTTGGCTGCTTTTCAGCTTTTGACGAACAGGTAAAGAGAAGTGTTGGCGAAATTTTGACACTCTAAGCCATCCAGGAACCCATCTTCTTTTGTTCCTTGCTTCAGGCATTTTTAAAGCCTCCAAACTTGTAAACTTGTGTTTCCTGATTTATAAAGGATCACAAGTATCCCAAAGATTGTAATAATCATTAATAAAAAAAGAAAAGCAAGTGGGCTACACAACGCCCACACCAATCTCCCTGGGGGGATCTGTATCTTTATTTTGTGTGCATAATTTTTTCTGACCTTTTATTTCCTTTCTTAGATTAAATCACTTCAGCACTCACTTCACTTAGTCGCTTTTATTTTTTATTTCATTTCTATTTAAGAGTAATTGAACCTTGGCTTCTGTCCCCAGTTATGCTCTTGTGACCATCGCAGGCTTTCCTGACCTTTTGTTAATAATCAGAAAGGGGATATTAGCGGCTAGTTAATAGGGAAATCCATTTGAAACTCTATCATCAAAGTAAGTGGTTGCATTGAACATGACGAGAAGTCAGGGGGACACTCATTAATGAGATTCGTTCTCTCCTCGTTGGACATCTGGCACTGTTGCTCTGCACTTACCATTTACAATAAATTCTAAGTGGGACAAACCCAAAATCAACCCACTCTTAATCAACTCATCTAATAATCTAAAACTGACAAGAAGCATCATCAAAACATTTACCTTTCAGCAGCATCCTTTTATTTTCTTGGTACTGTTCTATTTCATGTTTATTTGCTTAAGTGAATTCATATGTCGTGAATGTTCAATTAATCTTATGCTGATAATTTAAATATTTGCTATTACTCTTGTTTCAGTATTTTTAAACTCCTAGAATCACTTTTACTTTTTGTAAGGAGGTGGCTGGCTAATCTTTTGGCAACATCAGTTGGAGTCCATTGGCCTCTCGGGGTCAATCTAGTACCAGCCAAGTTAAAAAAAAAGTGGGAAGTTAACCGTATTGTTGCCAGTTTTAGTTGGTTGCTATCTGTGTTAATCAGCTAATCTTGTGTGTATTTTGCAGTCTTTTTACCTCTGCTATTCTCGCAGGGGAGTCTACTTTGTCATTTGGACTCTTGTGGTGTTATTTGGTGGTCTCTTTTGGTTTGTGGGGCCACTCTTTTTTTGCAGTAGTTAACTTTTATTTGGTGGTGCGGCAAATTTTTAGCATAGTTCTTGGTGGGGGGTAGCTGTCGTTTGATGGTGGGGCTGCCCACCGCAGTCCTTCACAAACTTACACCTGCCAGTGGTGTGCCGATTGGGCCGGTGTCCTCCCATTATGGGTGACCCTTCTCCGATTTCACATAGCATTTCAAACCCTCTGCAGTCTCGGACTGATATGGGAGGAGGTAACCCTAATTCTTGTAGGCTGTTTGGAGATAGGGCAAAGGCTAAGAGGCGGTTGAAGATTTTGAAAGCTCGGGAGCTCATGGACAAGTATGAAATCGATTCAGACTTTAATCTGGCCCGGATTGAAATGTTAGCGCAGCGAGCTCTAGTGGGGAGATTGGAATACACCTCGGGAACGAAGTTAGAAATTTCTGACTGGGTGATAAGTTTTGGGTCCCTTTGACGGGAATGGCTCCGCGTATCAACTTGTTGATGAACAGATGGATATTGTTCATCTTTCCAGAGGCTTTTGATATTGAGCAATTACTTTTGAAGTTATGGGTTTTTAAACAGGGTTCACTCTTTCTAAAGCGTTGGCATGTGAATTTTGACCCCCTGAAGGAACCCCAAGGTATTAGGCACCTTTGGATGCTCATTCTTGGTTTGCCCATAGAAATTTGGTCTGAAGAGGTGATCATGGGCATGGCGATTGTGGTGGGAAGGTTTATAAGATTTGATAAGCACAATCTGTGTGGAATGGATAGAAGGGTTGCAAAGGTAATGGTTGAGATGGATATGAGACTTGGTCTGCCTGCTGAAATTGAGGTCGTGTGGGGTAGCAGGGTTTGGAGACAGAGATTGGACTTTTATAAGATTCCTTTTAGGTGCTTTGGGTGTCGGAAGATTGGTCATGTTCAAGCCAACTGCTCCTCCTTTCGGCAACAAAGAGCGGATTCACATTCCTCTGAGCTTTCCACTCCTAAAAACTTGCAGTCAAAAAGGTTTAGCTTGAATCCGGGTAAGTCTGTCCCTAACCACTTGGAGTTGTTTTCAGATATTTCTAAGGATGAATTATTGTTCATAGAAAAGTCTGAGAAAGAACTTTCTAAACGCATTTCCAAAGGGGAGATCATTTTGAGATATGATTCTGTAATTGGTCTCTTAGTTGACAAGGGCGGGCTGGTTCCTGATAGGGCTCGGGTGGGACGTAGTCTCCTTTCTGATCTTAATTCAGTGGAATTAGTTGATTCCCTTCCTTCTATCCCTCTTTTAGAAGATGGTTTTTGTCCTAAAAACCCTATCCTCATTCCATCTGATGAATTTAAGGAGATATCATTTGATTTGAAAGAGTCAGGGTTTCCTGTGTCTAATCCTTTAGATTCGTCTTTGCCCCTTTCTTTGGAAGATAATTCTATTTTAAATGAAAGTGGTTACCTGCTATCTGAAAAAGGTCAAGAGTTCCCTCCTTTGTCCATTTATTCAAAAAACCCTGGTCTACAGTCTGATGCCATCCCTGTTCATTCCCTCAAATTCCAAAATGTTACCATCCGAAGAGGAAAAAAAAAGAAGAAATCCTTACCTGTTTAGTCTAACCCTGTTTGTGATTCTTATACCCCTGTCTCGAAACGGTTAGAGGATGAGGGTTTTGATTCTACCCCATTTCCTGAGGGCCTTAGAGCGGCGTCCCCCTCTGCAGCAGGTTCTTAATGTCTATCATCTCCCTTAATGTCCGTGGATTGGGTAAGGTTTCTAGGGCTCAGGCCTTATCCAATATTGTATCTGCTACTAGCCCTGCTATTGTGTTACTCCAGGAAACTATGTGCGACGATTCCTTTGCTATCTCCAAAATTTGTAAGGTCCTGCCTAATTGGGATGTTGTAGCTGTTTCTTCATGTGGACTCTCGGGGGGTCTTGCTATTGCTTGGAATCCAACTCTTTTCTCCTTTAAAGCTCACTCCACTCCATGGGGTATCCTCCTGAAAGGTTCTTTCTGTGGTTTTAACCAGTCTCTTGACATCCTAAATTGCTATGCCCCCTACAAGGAGAGATTGCGCTTTTGGGAGTCACTTCAAGATTCGGGTCTTCTGAGACTTCCTAATCTACTTATTGCAGGTGATTTGAATCATACATGTTCAACTTTTGAGGTTTGGGGACATTCGGCTAAGCTGGATGATATGGCTGGATATTTTTCTAAGTTCTATGAGGAGAATGATCTAAATGATATTGTCCCTGTTAAAATGAGACCTACGTGGACAAATGGTAGATGTGGCAGAGATGGGGTACATAAAAGACTTGATAGGTTTCTCATAAAGTCTGATTTTTTGTCTCAGTTTCATAGATACCGATCCTGGGTCTGCGAGAACAAATTCTGTGATCATTGGCCTATTGTGTTACAGCTGGATGACTATGGACAAAGGTATTCTTCCCCATTTAAATTTAACATCTCCTGGTTAAATGATGAGCATTTTTGCATTATGGTCAAAGAATTCTGGATGAACTACAGGGGACAGGAAGATAATTTAGTCGTTCACTTCTGTCATAAGCTAAAAGCACTAAAAAGAAGTGGTAACAGGCTGGATTAAAAATAGAAAGTTGACTGATCAGTTGGAAATATCTCAGTTGGAGTTAAAGATTCAGAAAGCTTTTGAAGAAAATCTTTCTAACTCCTTAGATGAAAAATCATTTGAAGCATTGAAAAAGCTTGAAATTAAAAAAGAGGAGCTGCTAGTTCAAGAAGAAAAAGAGTGGCGTCTCAAGAGCAGAGCCATCTGGCTGGCTCATGGGGACAAAAATACAATTTTTTTTCATAAATTTGCCTCGGCTAGAAGAAACATGAATTCCATCTGGGAAATCCATGATGCTCAGGGCTTGATGATTACTGGGACTGATCAGATTAAGATAGAAGCAGTCAAATTCTTTGGGAATTTTTATATGGATGAGGGCAATTGTGTTTTGCAAGATCAGATCAATGTGGCCAGGCTTTACTCGAGGTTCTTTAATGAAGATAACTTTGAGCATTTGCAAGAGGAAGTCTCTCTATCTGAAATTGAGGCTACTTTAAAGTGTTTTGCCAAAGAAAAAAGCCCCGGGCCAGATGGATGGCCGGTGGAGCTTTTCATCCATTTCTTTGATGTAATGGGAGATGATTTAAAAAGTATGGTAAATTTCTCAAGGGTTAATGGTGCCATTCCCGGAGGTCTCAATTCAACTTTTGTCACCCTTATCCCAAAAAGTAACAAGCGTATCTCCTTTGGAGAATTTCGACCGATAGCCTTATGTAATTTGGTTTACAAGTTGATTGCTAAGATAATTGCTCAAAGATTGAAATCAGTACTCTCAGAATTTATATCTCCAGAGCAATTTGGGTTTCTCTCTGGGCGCCAGATACATGATGCTTTGGGGATTGCTCAAGAAATATTGCACAACATAAAAATAAAAAAGATGAGAGCCATCTTGCTTAAAATGGACCTTGAGAAAGCTTATGACCGCATCAATTGGAATTTCTTGAGATTAATTTTGATAAGGATTGGTATTCCTCCTCAGGTGATTAGGTGGATCATGGCTTGCATCACCTCGATGAATCTTGCAGTGTTAGTTAATGGTTCACCTTCTTCTTTCTTCACCTGCTCAAGAGGGATCCGCTAGGGATGTCCTCTGTCCCCTCTGCTCTTCATTCTAGTTATGGATGGGTTTAGTAGGCTAGTTAATCAAGTTGTAGAAAATGGTTGGATCAAGGGTATAAAGCTGGCTAAGGATTGTGTGAGCACGCACATTCTGTTTGCGGATGATGTTTTGGTGGGAGGTATGGAGACAGTGGCAGAATGGCAAGTTTACAAAAATATTATACAGATTTTCTGTAATGTGTCCGGAATGAAAGTAAGCTCTGCTAAGTCCAGTATCTATCATCTTAACTCAAATGAACTATTTCTGAGAAGTATTACCTCCTTCCTTCCCTTTCAGTGCTGCCCTCTGGAGGAGGGTTTCAAATACCTGGGATTCCTATTGAAACCTAATAATGATCTCATCAAAGATTGGCTCTGGCTTTTGAGGAAAATTGAGAACCGGATTAAACATTGGTCCTTCAGACTTCTGTCCATTGGAGGGAAACTTGTTCTTGTCAAGACAGTGCTTACTAGCATTCCTGTCTACTGGTTTTCTTTGCTCGAAGTGCCTTCTTTCATCATTTCTGCTATAAGAAAATGTTTATTTAACTTCCTTTGGACAGGGAATTCTGATTCTACAAAATTGCCAAGGGTTGCTTGGCATGCCATTTCAATGCCCGAGAGATATGGGGGTTGGGGAATCAAGGACTTGGAAGCCTTCAGTGCTGCTCTCAGACTCAAAAATCTTTGGCGATGTATGTTCGGGTCAACCTTGTGGGCCAAGATTATGCAACATAAATTATTAAAGCCAGACTTGTTAACCTGGATTAGAAATCCGAGATTAAAAGGATGGAACTTCTCTCCTGTCTGGAGGGGTTTCATGAAAGTCTACATTTGGATCAAGAAAGATCTTTTATGGCAAGTGGGATCGGGTGCTAATATCAAAGTTGGGTTGGATTAGGTAATAGGATTGGAAGACTCTTATCTGCTTTCCACTTCTTTAGTCAATTACCTACAGGTGATCGGGTTGAACACTCTTGACAAAATTTCGATTCTTAGAAATGGTGACAGTTCTGCTACGTGGATGAATTCAAATGATCTTGGTCTATCTGGCGTATATGCTTCTGAATGGGAAAGATATACTAGAGCCTTAAACTCTGCTGGTGTGAAAATCAATCTTGAACCTGATCGTCTGGTATGGAGTGGGAATGCTATGTCTGGAATAGTCACTGCAAATTCTACATACATAAGAATAATTTAAAGTAATAACATCTTTCCTCAGGACTGGTGGTACGAGAGACTCTGGAAATGGCCTATCCCTTTGAAAGTAAAATGCTTCTTGTGGTTAGCTATACAAGATAAACTTAAGACCTAGGAGAATCTGCTTAAGCGTGGCTGGATTGGTCCAAGTAGGTGCAGCCTTTGCTTGGCTGCAACCGAGACTTCTCAACATCTCTTTGTCAATTGCAGCTTTACTACCAAAGTCTGGGCTTATATCTCAGCATTTCTGAAGATTACCCGTCCTTGGGATGTGGGTGAATTCAAATTTTGTTTATTAAACTGGTTCAGAAACTGTAAGTCCTGTTTCAGCATTGCAATATGCATTTCTTGGGCTATATGGTACACTAGGAACTGTGCCATTTTCCAATATATTCAACCAGATGAAAAGGTATGTGGATTGACTGCTATAAAGATGTTCTTGGCCTATAAGGATGAGGATTACAGAGTAAAGGTTGACAAAGTTCATATTTTCACTCTCAAAGTAAATCAACCTATCTTATTTTTTGATGGAGCATCTCAATATGGGATTTGTGCAGTAGGAGGGGTTATCTTTCTGAATGAGGATCACCACTTTACTGTACGCCTCAACTGTGGAGCTGGTTCGAATATGAAAGCAGAACTTATGGCCCTTTGGTGTGTTCTTAAATTGGCAAACATTTTTGGTTTAGTAAACCTTAAAGTCTATGGTGACTCACGGGTAACAATTAAGTGGGCAATGGGGCATTTCAAGCTCAACGTCACTAGTCTTCGTCATTGGTGCATTCGCACTCAAAGAGAGATCGCTCTACAACACAATATCTCCTTTGAGCATATTTATAGAGAAAACAACTCGATGGCGGATAAACTTTCAAAACAGGCTTTGGAGGGCTTGGAAGGTCAGCTTATATGGGAAGAATGGCTGGAAAATGCCATTGTGGATAGTGGTGAAATCTATTTTTTTGACTAAGTTGCCGGATCTTTTTCTTTTTTTGTAGAGGCTTGCAGTCTTTCAGCTATGGTTTTTTTGAGAAGATTGTAATGACGATGATTGTTTAAGCTCGATCTTGTGATCAGATTTTGATGATTCAGTTAATGAATCAAGAACTTCACTGTACTATTTGATTCTCCTGGAATATCAATAGTAGTTTTTTTTCGCTGAAAAAAAAAACCTTAGTTATTTTATTAGGGACCACCCCCCTTGGCTTCGCTATGAGTTGGCCTAGACGGAGGAGTCAAGTTTCCAGTGACAGTACTTGACTCGTGACTTGCCCCCAAGGACGCACACAGTGGCTTGAAGATTTCTGCCACGTTACCCGAGGTGCGTATTAGGCGGCAACAGGGTGCATCATGTGTTTGTATATGTATATCAAAGGAAAAATCTTATTACATTTTATTTCATAGAAAGAAACGGTTTGTGATACATTCCTTGCCATCCTTATGCTCGGCATCCACTTGCCGGAGGACTAGATGGCCTATATACATCATTAAGATCAAGGATAATCTGGCCGTTTGACATTTTACCCATTTTGATTATCAAAATTTTCTCAACAGAACAAAAATGAAAAGCATCCATCTTCCAAAGTAAAAGAAAGACTCTGAATACAACTGATGTTTGTGTATATATATGTTTAAAAAATTACAAATTTGAAATAGTAAAATTCAAATTTAAAATGTAAATTAATACTACAGATGAGAATGACAATATCATAATCACAATTCCAGTTTCACATTCATGATTTAATTTTCAAAACTTCAGATTTAATGATTCAACATTCAATGCTCTACTGAAAATTTGATGTATGTAAGTAACTGCAAAACATGCTCAATGTAATTTACTTATGAGATATAAATCATTGGTGGTCTGCTCACTAACTAGCAATGTCGACGCCCACAGGGGTGTAGCTCAACCGGCGATTCGCTTGATATGAAGGAAATGTTGTAAATGGAGGTCATGAGTTCAAATCACCCCGGCTTACCCATGCCCCATGCTTGCGGGCTGTTTGGGTGAGCCTAGGGGTATAGTGGCAGCGGACGAGATTGGATCCCTGGACTCCGTGTCATACGAGTACCAGCCCCTTCCCAGTTGCTGATTCCCCTAGTTACAAAAAAAATAAAAAAATAGTAATGCCAACAATGAAATAATTTTCATGTTCTATAGATCCTCAATCAAGATGCTTTACATGTACTTGTTGCTCTCAAGCTATGTTTCATCTGTTGGGTTTGTAACTGGAGGTAGCTCCACAAGGGCAGTGGGCACCTTGTTGGATGTCATTGCCCACACATATGGCATCGTTTGTGATGAGGGGTGTTATGAATGCAATGCATGTTTTCTTCTTTTTTAGTTTCTAATTAGTTTCTCCTCACTGATGAGTGGAACTGTAAGTACTCCAATTCCTCTCACAAGCTGAGGCACTGGCACCCTATGCACCCTCAGCCTTTCAAAGCAGGATGATGAGGGGTATTGTGAATGCAAAACATGCTTTTTTCCTTTTTAGTTACTAATTAGTTTCTCTTCACTGATGAGTAAAACTGTAAGTACTCAAATTCCTTTTAACAATCTAAGGCACCGGCTACTTGTGAGATTTACCCTATAGGGGATGACTCTAGTTCTTCGGCATGTGCAGGGGGAATTCGACAGCAATCAATTGGATCTTTTCCACAATGCCTATCACTCATTTCACTAAGCCTCAATTGTGCCAAACTCACCTCACCTGTGTCAAAATTGGGCAAACTGAGTTTGCACAAGGGATGCTTACTTTGAATCTACTCCATAAATCTTCTTTCCTATTGTCATGAATCCTTTCACCACTTCTCTATAGCTGGAAAGAAGCTTCTTCTTTATTTGTTCAATGTTGTACCATTTTGGATTCAAGGCATAAGATGACATATGAAGAGGTCTGTTTAGTTTGTTTCATCATCCATGTATAAATTGTTCTAATTATTGATATTGTTTGAGATGCCATTTCTGTGATGGCTTCAATCTTCTCACACATTCATATAACCAATATGTTATATTACCCACTGTTCAGATATACATAGCTATGTTTAGTTATCTACCTATTATTATGCTGGTTAGCAGCCCCATAACGAACTGGAGATGTCCTGCCATACAGCCTGAAATTTTTATAAGAGGTATGGGTTATGTCCCCAAGTGGTTGGGATGGATCATTCCACACCCTGGTGTGGGACAGATGCACCCATGTGTTCATCAGGTGTGGAATGTGTGCATCCTCACTACCTAGGTTCATATACCTCAAGGGAAAACTTTTAAGCCATAAATTGAAAGCAGTGGGTGAACTATGTAGTATGTAACCAGTCTAAAAACTGCAGGCAGGTGGACACTTTTAGATCAGTTCGGTATTGGAGACGCAATGAAAAGCCATAGGACATACAAAAATTTGGAACTACATAGCAAGTTCATTATCTCATCAACATGTCATTAATTGTAATTTGTGTGGAACAAATTATGGAAATGAAAACTATGGAAAGGTAATAAATAGGTGAATAGGAAGGGATAATCCCATACAAAAATTAAAGATGAGAACATTGTTATCCCAAAGGAAAATGATAATAGAGGGAAGCCACTAATTCGCACTGGAGGTAGATGAAGAGGTGGAGGAGGAGCGATCTCCTTCATCGTCAATCACTGTGAAAGTACAAATGTAAAGCCTGATGATGTCCTTGGAGAATCCCTGGGTAAGAGTTGACCAGGTTGGGTGATCCAGGGGGGAGCTCTGGTACAATCCTCCCAAACTCTGTTAACATCTGAGGCTGAAGGGAAAAATCTAGTCTGGGATATTCACTATTTCCTTCATTCTTTTATTAGGTTGATTGTCTTGTGGTGTATCGAGATATCTTTAGTTGAGATGAAGCTAATTGTTGCAATGACAATTGCACATATTTTTCTTTCCCATTTCAGAAGAGTCAATGATCTTTGATACTCTGCCCATACTCATTTGGAAATATCCTTGTTTATTTACGTGAGAGTTATCTATACTTGTTCTTTGTGGAAAAATCTTAACTGTGTACAGATACTTGATTTTTACTGTTTCAGATAGAAGAATGAGCAATAGAAATTGTATTGATGTGGACATAGTGTTATCTAATAGAAACTTCTTGAGAGAGAAGAATGTTAGATGTGTCAGTCTGTGCATGACAAGTTTGATGTGGTTTCCTATGTATGCAAGTGATATAAATTGATTTCTTATTGGTTCCAGAAGGATTTAATGTTTAAACAATGGGAGACTTGGTATGGATTGGAGCCTAACCTGTGATTCTTATGCCTTTCAGTCCCGGTATTTGTCAAGTGGCAAACCTGGTCATGGGCATTGGGTTATCCCTATCACTTTATGCTATGGTTCATATAATGCCCGTAAAAATGCACTTTTACATGAAAAGCTTGGAAGCGTCAGTCTGCCAGGAATAGTGGATTCCCAAAAAGATGCAGGTTCCCAACCAAGCTGGATAAAGCTAAATGTTGGACAGACCGCATTTTATCGTGTACAATATGATGATGAGCTTGCAAAAAGACTAAGGTCTGCTATAGCAGCAGAACTCTTGGATGCCACCGATAGGTTTGGTAAGAATTTAACCTATTATATATACTAAAGAATCTATACATTTTAACAAGTTAGCTTTGATAGGCAATTAACAATCCATAATAACTGGTGGTACTGATTCTTTGTCAGGCATTTTGGATGACACGTATGCATTGTGCTCTGCCTGCAAGCAGCCATTGTCAGCATTACTTTCTCTGATGGATGTTTACAGACGAGAGCTCGACTATTCCGTCCTATCGTGCTTAATTGATGTCAGTATTTTTATCTTGGATTCATACTTATTGTGTAACTTGAGTAGAATTATTCAGAGTAGATCTTGTAGTATGTTTCATAGATACTTTATATTGCAGATCACTTACAAAGTTTCGAGCGTGGTCAGTGATGCTATTCCCCAATCAGCTGCTGATTTTAAATTGTTCACTATTAATCTTCTTCAGTTTGCTGCTGAGTAAGTTTGATTGATATTTTTCTTTATCTTCAACTCATTGATTGCCAAATTTAAGTTTATTAGTTTCCTTTATTACAGAACT
This sequence comes from Larix kaempferi, assembly GCA_027924585.1. Lineage (NCBI taxonomy): Eukaryota > Viridiplantae > Streptophyta > Pinopsida > Pinales > Pinaceae > Larix > Larix kaempferi. The sequence goes on from BSBM01001712.1 coordinate 223,603, forward strand.
GGACAGAACATTTGCTGGAAATCTGTAAGTATTGATGTAGGGTAAGATCATTTTGTATTGGCTTTCATTAGTGATTAAAAAGATAGGAATTCTAGAAGAATTAAATAGGATTTAGCTTCAGTATTAGGAAAACATGGCTCTTGATTCACATGGATATGAGTGAGGTCTTAAAATGGACTTTGATGTCAAAAGCATGTTCTGTATATGTCGTGCCTCAGCTGGCAAAGATTTCCATGGAAGCTAAGCTTCAAGATGATGCCGAGGCTTATTAGACTGTATTTCCTAGTATTTTGGGCCACTGTATTTCTGGTTCAATGTGCACCCTTATTAATTATCTGGTGCTCTCTATTTATCTACACACACACCTAGAGTCTGTACATCTTTACAGCTCACCTTTCCTTCTCTTATTTCCACACTCAACTGCTAAGGAATTGTTTGGGAGCAAATTTAAAAAATGTTAAATGCTTATCAACAAAATAAGCACCACCTGTATAAATTGTTCAGGTTGTGAAGCCCTACAACATGGTATAAGAAGAAATTCTCCCCTCTAAATATTTGGTCCAAAAAAGTGGGGTTTTCAGGGAAAAACTAAGAATGCAATATAAAAACTGTTTACCTTTTATGCCAAGTACTTAGAATTAAGAACTTCCACCTTCAAAATGTTGTAGATATTTGGTCCAAAAGTATGTATTTTTCAATGTTCCCCCAAGTTTCTGGGCCGGGGGGAAGCGGGAGCGGGGAAACGCACATTCGGGATGCGTGGAGACCACCCCCAAATTTTAGGGAAATTCAGGGGGGACGGGGCGACGTCCCTAAAATTATAAAAATAAAATAAAATACCAAAAATAATATTTCATTTGACATATATTCATGATTGTGCAATGGAAATACTAAATATATTGATTTATTTTCTAAGTAGTACTAAGTAGGGATTGTAAAAAGTGAAAATAATGGTAAAACATAAAAAAAATATTCTCAGGGGCATGGGTGGGGGGAAACGTTTCGTCAGGAGTCCCCGGGACGCCGAGACGCAGGAAACGCGGGAAACACGTCCCCGACCCTGCGGGACGCGTCCCCGTGGAACATTGGTATTTTTCAGGGAAACACCTAGAAATTAGAATGCAATATAAAAACTGTTTACCTTTTATGCCAACTACTTTGAATTTAGAACTTCCACCTTCAAAATGTTGAAGATATTTGGTCCAAAAGTATGGACTTTTCAGGGAAACACTAAGAATGTAATATAAAAAACCGTTTACCTTTTATGCAAATTACCTAGAATTAAGAATTTCCACCGTCAAAATGTTGTAGAACTCAAACGAGTAGATTGGTTTTCGTAATTTCTACTTTCTCTAGGGATGAAGATTAAGTGAAATATTTCATTATAAAAGTCATCTCTTGAATTAGGCTTCGAGAATTTGCGAAGTGAATACCAAGGAAAATTTTCCATTGTGAAGTGATCGCATATTCTGTCAGTTACTTGACACGATTTTATATTTGATCTTTTCATCACAAATTTTTCTACCTGTGCTTCTGTCTATCCAGAACTTTTAACAATTATCCAAGTGTCCTATAGGCAGTTGGATGAGATTCATGGGACCAAACAACTTGAACCCTGTGGATCCATAGGGTGCTGTTCAGGTCTGAAAAATATTCCAAGGATACATATATAGCATATGGCTAACTATTCAAGTATGCCATTGACATCAGCTCATACTATATATATTCTCTTAATCTGTATACCTATATGCACATATGTATATACGACCCCTATGTTAGCTGAAACGAGAAATAAGAAATATAATGGGAAATGATTATGGAGTGAGAAACAATGGCCAGATGGTTTTGGGTTAATAAATGCTCTCCCTTGCTATGCATATTATGCACATATAAGGTAATTTAATCAATGTAAATCTTCAAGATTCAAAAGTAGTGCACCATATGTTTCATATCAAAGTTATAAATTAAATTACATCTACATCATAATGTTGATGTGTTTTGTTCATTTTTCCTAAACCCTAAACTGCATGGATCTTTGTAGCATCACCCTCTGTTGAAGCACATTCCAAAGCCTTTGATCTGTTGGAGGAATCTGTGAAAGCTGGGAACCTTCATCATGAACAGCACTGTATTTATGCTCTTTTGCCACCGGGAGCAGAGAAATGCCCAAGAAAAGATGGCTCCATACCTTCATTGCTTCTATACTGTTTCATAGAGAAACAATAGCCTGTTGTGCCTTTCTGTTAATACCACAACAAATGCAGGTTCACCTTGTGGAGTCAATGCGAGGATGGACTAACAACTTTAAAACACATAAATTATAGTGGCTTACATATGTTAATGATTGTATTTTGTAGATTATTAGGAAGCTCCTTCTTCAGAAATCCCAGATTCTCCTCATTCAGATGATCAGAGGGAGGAGGATAATTAGCCTTCAGTCCCAATTGATTCCACCGAACCAGAAGAACCTACAGAAAGGTTGCTTGAGGCTCTTCCTTCCAAAAGAAGACCTGCTTAGTTTCGTGAAACTCTGTAGGAAGCAGAAAAGCATACAACTCCTTCAGGAACTTTCAGGGAAAGCAAGAAGCCTCAGAGGTACTCTGGTATTGTAACTCAGCTGGGCCACATCATCGATGCGTAGCCTTCCACTTATGAGGAAGCAGCCAGACAACAGGTATGGAAAGATGCAATGACAAAAGAATACAACTCTATTATGAAAAATAATGTATGGAAAGTGGTCCCAAGACCAAAAGGGAAGTGTATAGTAACTTCTAAATTGATTTATAAAATCAAGCCTGCTGCTGATGGAAGTATTGAAAAATAAAAAATATAAAGCAAGGTTTGTGGCTTGAGGTTTCTCCCAAAAGGAACGTATAGATTATGATGAAACCTTTTCTCCAGTTGCCAGATACACCTCCATCAGAATGATTATCTCCCTCTCTGCAGTTCTGGGATGGAAACTTCACCAAATGGATGTGATGACAACTTTTCTCAATGGAAAAGTTGAAGAAGAAGTCTATATAGAGCAACTAGAAGGTTTTGTGGCCCATGGGATGTAATCCCATGTATGCAAGTTGAAGAAATCCTTGTATGGTCTTAAACAGGCTCCAAGGGCCTTGTATGCAAGAATTGATAGTTACCTTTGTTACATGGTACCAGTACCAGCACACATTCAGATGTTTGCCTAAAGGAGGGGTCGTATTTTCCTTCAGGACCATGATGGAATGTTATCATTACTTTTTGAGAGGTGATTATGGCCAGACCCTTTGGTCCCTTTTTAGGGCTTTTAGCCCTTAGGTTGGTGTTCAGGGCTCCTAGGGATGGGTCACTGGGTCACATGACCCCCTTGCTTGTTTTATACATCGGTGATTGTATTCCAGCTCTGAGGCTCTTGCCTCCCCTTTTGGTCACCTTATGCACCCATCCTAGTCCCCTTCCAACAGAGTGCCCTCTCTCCTTGGTGCAGTTTCCTTCATAGTGGAAAAAATTGGCATCGGCAAAAAATCGGCGAGGGTCCAGAAAACATCTTCTCGGCAACATCGGTAAAAAAATCGACAAACCACGGAAAGCATTAAAAATGCAAAATTGTACTTTAATAGGGTCAAAATTTGCTTACCGATTTTTTCCCTTATTTATCGATTTTCCCGATTTTTTCTCGATCTTCGCCAATTTTTTTCCCGATTTTTTCCCGATTTTTTCCAGGGTCCGATTTTTTAAAAAATCGCGATTTTTTCAGGCCAAAAAATCAACGCCCAGAAAAAATCGTGATTTTTCATTGATTTTTTTCACTATGGAACTTTCTTGATGACGTCATCCTTGGTCACCAGGTCCATAGGCTTATAAAGGGGGGATGTTGAGGGATTTTCACCATTATTGGGGTTAGATGGGGCGATCCCCCCTCTCACTCCACCTTTTAGAGTGAAGCTTTTTGTTCAGTTTTAGTCATTTTTAGTAGTATTGAGGCACCTAGGGGGAAAATACCCCATTATTTCATGTTATATTTTTACATTGACATTTTATTTGGTCTGTTGGCTTGGTTATTTTGTAAAGTGAGTTGAGAACACTATAAATGTAACTCCCCACTTCATTTGTAAATCATAACACATGGGATAAATTACAATATGTTTCTCTTTTACCCTAGATAGCTCTCTTGGAAGTGATGTAGACCTCTTGAAGAAGGCTCTTCTCATGCTTGGTGGATGCTAGGAATTGTTGGAACAACACAAGCTCAAGTAAGTCTAGCTTTTAGCCTTGCTTGGGGAAGGTAGGTGAATTCTTGCTTCTTGAATGATTGAATGGTAACCATAGAGTCTACCTTCTATCTCCTTTGCATGGTGGAAAACGCTCCTTAGAGGAGGTTTTCTCAACTTTGGCCTTGGATCTCCAATTTTGCCTTAGATTAGGTTCTTATAACCAACCCTAGAGGTTGTTATAGCAAGCCCTAGTTTAGTAGACAAGGAGAAATTACTCCAAGAGGGAGGCTGGTCACCTCTCCTTTAGGGCTAGGGTTAAGGGTCTCATCCATAAAACCCTAGTTATCAATCTTTTATCAAAATTTCTTGCATATACATGTGTAAAAACTGCATTTCATTCTAGATTAGGTCATTTAATTAGGTTTGAAATTTATTTGCTGTTTTAGATTAGGTATTTATTTTTGTTAAATATTATAAAAACCCTAAAAATATAAAACCCTAAAACCCTAAAAAACAGTCCTAACCCTACCTTTTTCCCTCTCCATAGGCCTCACGGCTTGCTGCCTTCCCTTTTCTAAGCCTCGACCCCCTCTTAAACCCTCGTTGTACTCCTTTAGAACCTCGGCCTAGTCCCTAAAACCCCTCGGCCTTACCCTAAACCCTCCTTTCCTCTCTTCCTGCCCTTGGCCTAACCTGCAACACCCTCAGCCGCCTCCTATTAGGCCTCGAAATCCCTTAAAAAACCCTCGACCTCCCTCAAAAGGGGCTCGATCCTCCTATCCCAGGCCTGCCCTAGGCTCGGCCTTGTTTAGGGAGCCTTCCCTCCCTCTTGGGAAACCCTTACAAGGCTGTTGCAACACTCTTTAATTTGTTGTCTGGGGTCTGCTATTATTGCAGACTGTCCCACCTTTTCTACAACCCCTAACACCTGTAACAAAGACAACACAAAACACTTATAAAGGTTAACAAGGATACTTTGATTACTGTATGCTTAACGGAGTGTGTTTTACATTGTTTACATACCACATAAGACATATATCAGACTATGATGGATTACCTATATTTCGAGAAGATAAAGCTTCAGTTGGTATGCATTGAACGTGATCAATACATCATTCTGCTTGGTCATTCTATATTCAAAGGGATGAAATTTACACTATTTATCTCTATGTTGTTGGGAGCGAGAAGCGGGAGCGGGGAGCAGGAGCGGAGCAAAAAGCGAAAATTTCAAAAGCTCCCGTTTTGGGAGCGTTCCAGGAGCGTTTTTTATATTGTATATATTTTGATGTATGTATATCTAAAAAACATGTAGGATGTTGAATTAGCTATAGAATACATGGATTAAACCAATGTTGCACGACTCGGACTCGGCAAATACTCGACTAGCATATGACTCGTAGACTCGGGAAAAACTCGGGAAAGACTCAGGATAGACTCGGCAAGACTCGACAAATAGGAAAATAATTTAAAATATTGTACATTTAAGCTATACAAATATCCATATAAGCTAAAAAACTACAATTTATGCAATAATTCATAACATTGTCTCATAAACTACGATAATACGACATAAAACAATAAATTTTTGTATGCAAAAATTTAAATACATTTAAAAATCAGATTGGTGGAAGTTCAAAGTTCAGTCTCATAACAAAAATAGAAATCCAAAATAGACAATGTCTGCATGTACTCGAGTCTCATGCCTAGCCACCAGTACGCCTACAATAAGCCCTCGATGAGCTAGTAAATAAAATAAACAATATATACATATAACATATAACATAGATAAAATAAAATACAAAATATAAAATATAAAATACAAAATACATAACAAAAATAAAATCAATATAAAATATATAACAAAAATAAAAATTTAACATAAATAAAATATTTAATATTTAATATATATAATATATAACTGAAATTAAATAAAAACAATATATATATAGAGTTTCTAACAGAAATAAATTTATAAAATATATATATATATAATTTATAACATACATAAAATAAAAATAAAAATAAAACGAAGGAGAGTTAGAGCCGACTTACCTGTAACATGGAAGCACGAATGAGCGTGAACAATAGGGCACTTTGGAAGCACGATACCACGAACAACAAGCACGAAGCATGGACTACAACAAGCCTCCACGAATAGGAACTGCACCGACAACGATGCCGAACAACCTACAGCAAGCAAGACCTCCACGCGCGGACTACATCAAGCAAGACCTCCACGAACTGCACCAACGGCCTCCTTCATGAACTCATGACTAAGCAAGCTAGCATATTTCCCTCCATTTTTTTATCATGGAAACCACATAAGCATTGGCGTCAGCGGACTTTTCCCTTATCGAGTTTCCAGACGAGTCTGCGCGAATATTGACCGAGTCTGCGAGTTCTGGACGAATGGGCGAGTTTGGCGGAATCTACGAGTCCTTAAACGAGTGTGTGGGGATTACCCGGCACCGAAACCCACTCGTGGAGACTCGCGAGTTCCTCCCGAGTGGTGCTTCACTCGATTAAACCATATAACATCAATCATCTAGTAGTTATAACTTATAACATTATCATCAAATGATTAACCATAACTACTTTTATATGAGCTTGGCAATGAAGGGAGGTACCATACCTTTGTCATCAAATGATCAACCTAGTATAGGAGCTTTTAGTATTGGAGAGGTAGGGAGCACCTCGAGAGCGCCTTGGGAGCGTGCTCCCAAAACTGTGAGCGTTTTGGGAGCGAACTTCCGAAGGAAGCGAGATTTAGGAGCGGGAGCGAGGGGGTGGGGGGTGCTCCCACGCAACATAGATTTATCTGCTATAAATGAGGTATATCAGATCTGTACTATTGTTCAAGTTCCGCTACAAGAACTACTGCAAGTTGAATTTAGTGTAGCACTTATTGCGTGATATCAGAATTGTTTGGATATTAAAATTGTTTGATCACTCACTTGGCTGTCTACTGCTGTCATAAAATTGAGTGTTGAATATTGTTGGATATCCTCAATTACGATTGTTATAGCAGTATACATACACAGTTTGTTCACTTGAATGAATGATCACATATTTACAATAAATGATTGAACAGTCTATGCTTTGCTAGTAAGATTGATATACTTGTTTATATGTACGAGCATTATTATTTATATAGTATGTCTTCTTTGTTAGTTTTTGTACCTAGGAAGTGTCCCCTAGGTGACTTTTTGCCTAAGTCACTTAAGAGGGGGAAAAGTGACCCTTGCATTAAATGACTTGTGAAAAGCATCTAATGTGACTTTATAACAAAAAGTCACCTTTTAATAAATTTAAGTTGGTGAGTGAATTTAATATTAATGAGAATTAAATGAGAGCATTTAATCTCAACCATAGATCTAATCTAATTTCATCCATTGGATTTGGAGAACCCTAGGGTTTGGACAAAAAGGCAAGGAAGACAAGTTTCCATTCACTTTTGAGATGAGAGTGAGTTGAAGAGAAGAGAGAGCAACATGATTTCCAAGGAGAGTTTTTTTGCATAGAAATCGAGGAGGTTTCCAGCATTTATTACTGGCACATTTCCCAAGGTAGCCGTACAGTACGGATTTGGGCACATTTATTGAGGTAGCTAGCACACAGTTCGAGGTTCGTATAGGCAGCATTTATTACTGTCCGTACAACATGGGTTTCAAGGTGTTTAGGGGCACATTTCTCGAGAAAAGGCACAGGTTTCTAGACATGAATTTTGTTGCGCGCATTTCGAGGTGACATGCATAGATTTCGAGGCTCCGTACAGTCCGTACGAATTGTACTTTTCTGCACAGTTTTCGAGGCAGTCCTGCTGCATGGATTTTGAGAAGTTGGCACAGTTTTCGAGCTGCAGTTTGGCACAGAAACCAAGGCAGATTTTTGGGTGACTTTGGGTGGTCGAGATAAGTACATTTTGACTGTAAAATTAATGTACTGTAATATTGCTGAAGAAATAATAACTCTCTTTCTCTCTGACTGGTTTTCCCCGTGGGGGTTTTTCCAGGGCTATTGGCCAAAATTTCCGAGTCTGATTTTTTTATGGTGTGCATGGTTAAATTATTTTTCTGCCTGTTAGAAGTGTTTTACAGTGTGTATAACTGTCTAAAATTTTTATAAGTAATTTCCAGCCAATGCAAAACCGGCTTGGGAATGAAAAACACTAAAAACTTGACATAAACCAACAAGCTGCAAAACACATAAAATTTACATGGTATCAGAGCTTGGGGGCAGAAAACAGTAAATTTTGCAAACACACCGAAATTTCCAGATTTGGGTATTTTCTTCTGTTAGTGAACAACACCTTGTTGGGTTGACAGTAAAGATGGTTACAGGACTTAGGTTGGAGGATAGGCTGGATGGGACAGGAAACTTTGTGCCATGGAAGGCTAGGATTTTGCTAGTTTTAGAGGAAAATGAAATGTGGGAGGAGGTGGTTAGAAACACTACAACAAACCTCGTTCAGATTCCCACTGCTACAGATGCAGCAACATTATCAGTCTTCAACAAGAAGGACTGTAAAGCTAGAAGAATAATCCTTGATGCAGTTAAAGATCATATCATCCCCCTCACGTTTCAGGTAAAGTTAGGGCACATTTGATTTGGAGTGCTTTAACCTGTTTATATGAGAGTACCAATGAGAACCGGAAGATGGTTCTCAAGGAGAAACTGAAGAGTATAAAGATGAATGGCGGAGAGGGAGTGACAACCTACCTTACCAGGATTTCTGCAGTTAGAGATGAGCTAGCAGCACTTGGGGAGGTGGTCACTGCTACTGAGCTTGTGCATATAGCAGTGAATGGGGCTTCCAAGCCCTGGGGTGCATTTGTGCAGGCTATAGTGGGCAGAGAGAACCTACCTTCATGGGAGAGATTGTGGGATGACTTTGTGCAGGAGGAGACCAGGAGAGGTCTCGTACAATGCAGTTCGTCACAGGGTAGGGAAGATGAGGAGAACGTGGCTTTGACAACAAAGGGGAAGAAGAAGAAGGGTCCCAAGAAGGGTGGGCCAAGCAGCAGCAGAAGCAGGGTGGGCAGAAGAAGGACTTGAGTAAAATCAAGTGTTATGCATGTCAGACATTTGGGCACTATGCTTCACAGTGTCCAAGCAAGAAGAGGAAGGGACAACAGACTACAGCTTTAGCGGAGGTTGATGACTTTGGAGACAAATTTCAGAGAGAGTTTTCTCTGTGTGTTGGATAGATTGAGAGAGAGAGCCTCTTTAGTTACCAACACTGATGTGGATATGGAGATGGAGTATTCCTTATTGGCAGGGCATTAGATGAGTGCATCCACCACTGGCACTTGGTATATTGACAGCGGAGCCTCGAGCCACATGACAGGTGCTCGAGAGATGTTCTCCGAGCTTTCACAGACAGGTACAGATGTGGAGGTTGTACTGGGCGACGACACCATTGTTAGAGCAGTTGGTCGGGGGACCATTACATTTCAGAAGGAGTCTATGAGTCCCATGATTTTGAGGGATGTGTTATTTGTCCCTGGGCTGAAGAAGAACCTTGTATCAGTTTCCACCATTGAGGACAGGGGTTTTGGGGTATGTTTCTCGGATGGGAGAGTGCAGGTATTCCCTAAGACTACAGGATTATCTAATCTACCTCCATGGACATTGGAGTTAGATGTGGAAAGCTATACAAGCTCTTGTTTCAGCCGCAACACGCTCTAGCACACAGCAGCAGCAGTGAGCTTCGTGAGCTATGCCATCGAAGGATGGCCCACTTACATCACCTAGCTCTGAGATTGTTGAGGAGCATGGTTACAGGTTTACCCGAGTTCAGCACTGAGCAGAGTGATGTGTGCAGGGGGTGTGCTTTGGGAAAGTACACCAAGAATGCTTTTCCAAGCAGTGATAGCAGAGCAGCATGAGTACTAGACTTGATCTATTCTGATATTTGTGGTCCTATGTCATCAGTCTCTTTGACTGGATTTGAGTACTATATCACCTTCATTGATGACTACTCCAGGCAGACCTGGATCTACTTCTTGAGGAGCAAGAAGTCACCCTTAGTATTGAGTGTCTTCCAAGGGTTCAAAGCCCTTGTGGAGAAGCAGATAGGGAGGAAGATTTAGATGTTGAGATCGGACAATGGGGGTTAGTATACCTCCAAGGAGTTCGATGGATTTTGTACATAGGAGGGTATACAAAGACAACTGACAGTTCCCTACTGTCCTGAGTAGAATGGAGTAGCAGAGAGGAAGAACAGGTCGATTGTGGGAGCAGCGAGAGCGATGCTCCATGATCAGAGTTTACCGTTCTTTCTATGGGCAGAGGCATGCATCACTATAGTTTATCTCCTCAACAGGAGTCCTCATCGTGCTTTGGGGAGGAAGACTCCTAAGGAGATGTACATAGGCAAGAAGCCTAAGGTGAGCCATTTTCGCATATTTGGTTCTTTGACTTACTCTCACGTCCCTTCTGAGAAGAGGACGAATTTTGATCCCACTGCAGAGAGAGTCATCTTTGTAGGATATGATGAGACTTCGAAGGCTTACCGGATTTACCTTCCTGGCCTGAAGAAGGTTGTTGTTAGGCGAGAGGTGAAGTTTGATGAGGAGAAAGCCTTCAGGAAGTCTAGAGAGATTTGAGTAGAGGGAGCCACCAACTTCCACACCTCAGGTGATTCATGCTTCTTCGATACAGATATCAGGTCCACAGGTTTTCGGAGTGATTGGATCACAGAGTATAGGCACAACTTCTACAGGTTCAGTGGTTCAGGTGACAGGTACTTCAGGGATAGGTTCAGGTTCTGGTTCTCAGGTTACAGGTTCTTCAGGGACTGGTTCATCAGTCATTGGTCCTTGGGGTGTTGGACCTTCTGCTTCTGGGAGTTCTTCAGATGAGGATAGACTAGTATGGGAGGAGCCTTCAAGGAAGAGGAAGCCTAAATGGCTTGAGGAGACCTTGAAGGAGGCAGAGGCATTTGGTAGACCCCAGGAGGAGATCAGGACAATTGTGATGCCAGATAGATTGGGTATGGCTCTAGTTGTGAGTCTTCGTGATTCTGAGCCTTCCACATTTGAGTAGGCTTCTCAGCACCAGGTTTGGAGAGATGCCATGATGGAAGAGTACCATTCCATCATGAAGAATGATGCTTGGGAGATAGTGCCGAGACCAGAAGGGAAGTCTGTTGTGACTTCCAAGTGGATCTACAAGGTGAAGCATGATGCGGATGGCAGTGTGGAGAAGTACAAGGCTCGGTTTGTGGCATAGGGGTTTTCACAGGTTGAGGGAGTTGATTATGATGAGACCTTTGCGCCAGTTGCTCGATATTCTATAGCAGCAGAGATGGGTTGGAAGATCCACTAGATGGATGTGAAGACCGCATTTCTCAATGGTCTTCTGCAGGAGGAGGTGTACTCAGAGCAGCCACAGGGATTCGAGATTCATGGGAGAGATTCTCATGTGTGTAGGCTGAGGAAAGCCTTGTATGGACTGAAGCAAGCTCCTAGAGCTTGGTACTCCAGGATCGATGCGTACTTGACTTCGATGGGTTTTCAGAAGAGTGAGGCTGATCCCAACCTTTACTACATTGTGGTTGGTGGAGATCCTCTCATTCTTTTGTTATATGTTGATGACTTGTTTATCACTGGAGAGGAGCGTCTCATTGCACATTGCAAGAGAGACCTTGCTACTGAGTATGAGATGACTGACATTGGGTTGATGCATTACTATCTGGGAATGGAGGTTTGGCAGGAGCCTGGACATATTTTCCTGGGACATGGGAAGTATGCAGTTGATATTCTGAGGAGATTTCGGATGGAGGATTGCAGGTTGATGTCTACACCTATGATCACCAACTGGAAGCAACTTCATGCTTCTGAGGGTAAGTTGGTGGATCCTACACTTTACTGTCATCTCATTGGATCGTTGATGTATCTGGTCAACACCAGGCCAGACTTGTGTTTTGCGGTGAACACTCTTAGCCAATTCATGGTGGAGCCTAGGAGTGTACATTGGACTGCTGCAAAACATGTGCTGAGATATTTTGCAGGTACAGTGGACTATGGTTTGGATTACAGGGGTTCGGGTGGAGTCAGTTTGGTTGGTTTCATGGATTCAGACTGGGCAGGCAGTTTGAGGGATTGGAAGAGCACTTCCGGTTGTTGTTTTAGTTTGGGCTCGGCAGCAGTGTCGTGGTTCAGTCGGAAACAGAAGTCCGTTGCATTGAGTTCCGCCGAGGCTAAGTATATGGCTGCCAGTCAGGGTACTTGCGAGGCACTGTGGCTTCGTAAGTTGTTGGTAGATTTATTTGATCAGGAGCTTAGGCCTACGATGATCTATTGTGATAGTCAGAGTTGCATTCAATTCTCTGAGAATCCAATGTTCCATGATAGGTCAAAGCATATTGATATCAGGTACCATTTCATCCGTGACTACGTTCAGAGAGGAGCAGTTGAGTTGCAGTACATATCCATTGATGAGCAGGTAGCAGATATCCTGACGAAATCTTTGGGGAGGGGCAAGTTTGTCTTCTTCAGAGACAAGTTGGGAGTGGTGCAGAACACCTTCCTCGGTAAGAGGGTTTGTTAGTTTTTGTACCTAGGAAGTGTCATGTCCCCTAGGTGACTTTTTGCCTAAGTCACTTAAGAGGGGGAAAAGTGACCCTTGCATTAAATGACTTGTGAAAAGCATTTAATGTGACTTTATAACATAAAGTCACCTTTTAATAAATTTAAGTGAGTGAGTGAATTTAATATTAATGAGAATTAAATGAGAGCATTTAATCTCAACCATAGATCTAATCTAATCTCATCCATTGGATTTGGAGAACCCTAGGGTTTGGACAAAAAGGCAAGGAAGGCAAGTTTCCATTCATTTTTGAGATGAGAGTGAGCTGAAGAGAAGAGAGAGCAGCACGATTTCCAAGGAGAGTTTTTTTGCACAGAAATCGAGGAGGTTTCCAGCATTTATTACTGGCACATTTCCCAAAACAGCCGTACAGTATGGATTTGGGCACATTTATTGAGGCAGCTAGCATGCAGTTCGAGGTCCGTACAAGCAGCATTTATTGCTGTCCATACAGCACGGGTTTCAAGGTGTTTAGCTGGGCACATTTCCCGAGAAAAGGCACAGGTTTCTAGACAGGAATTTTGCTGCACGCATTTCGAGGTGACAGGCACAGATTTCGAGGGTCTGATACGGACTGTACCTTTCTGCACAGTTTTCAAGGCAGTCCTGCTGCATGGATTTTGAGAAGTTGGCACAGTTTTCGAGGTGCTGTTTTGGAACAGTTTTCGAGACAGATTTGTGGCACAGAAATCAAGACAGTTTGGTTCAGTTTTCGAGCTGCAGTTTGGCACAGAAATCAAGGCAGATTTCTGGGTGACTTTGGGTGGTCGAGATAAGTACATTTTGACTGTAAAATTAATGTACTGTAATATTGTTGAAGAAATAATAACTCTCTCTCTGACTGGTTTTCCCCATGGGGGTTTTTCGAGGGCTATTGGCCAAAATTTCTGAGTTTGATTTTTTTTTGGTGTGCATGGTTAAATTATTTTTCTGCCTGTTAGAAGTGTTTTACAGTGTGTTTAACTGTCTGAAATTTGTATAAGTAATTTCCAGCCAATGCAAAACCGGCTTGGGAATGACAAACACTAAAACCTTGACATAAACCAGCAAGCTGCAAAACACAGAAAATTTACATTCTTCATTCTCAAGTTGATTTATTAAAGGCACTGGTCACAAATATATTGGTGTAGAAGATATAGTTGGTTTGTCCAAGTGTCTTGCAGAATAGCTAAAGGGCTCTCCCCTCGGAGGTTACGACACTCCTAAGGAGTTGGAGCTGTGGCTGAGATGACATTGGGTCACACTTTCCTTACATTTGTTTATTGGACACTAGCCCTGCTAGTTTGTCCGGTAACAACCTTCATAGCTTGGGTTTGTCCAAGAGTGTTGCTGATCCTAACCTGTACTTTAAGGTTGTTCAGAACCATCCACGGAACGTAGGTACAGGGTGCTTCTCATTCTAGAAGAGAATGATTTGGAAAAATATGTTGAAGAATATGTTGATGAGCCAGAGGGAGATGAATAGATTGATCTTTTGATGACAATGTTATAGCTCCTAGATTATCGATGTTTTATCAATATGTGTTCTAAATGGTTGATGTTTCAATGATCATCATTGATTCAGTAGTTAAATCTCTATTTTCATGATTTCTGCAACCAATTCGACATTCTGCTTTTTCATTTTATTTCAATATATATGCATTGAAATATATTAAAATCTACTATATAAAAATGTTCCTGGAGCACTTTGCTTGAAAATTGGCACTCCCTACTTCCTGTTCCTGCTCCCAACAGCCTTGCCCTAGAGATACTGGAACTCCTTCCTTCCTATCCTCACACCTTGGGGTAACATAGTTGCTGTTTCTCTCTCTGTGTTGTGTACATACATACATGCATGCAAGTTAACATAGCCTCTGTTTCCGTGTGTGTACATACATGCAGGTATGGGTCTTGAAAATTATCTTTGGTTGTAGAATGCAAGGCATTAGTTATTAAATAAATAATACAATCATGTTTTTGATGTTTTATGAAAATTCATCTCCAAATTGTGCTAATGCCATCACTTAATTTCATTCCATTGTAATTTACTTGTACAGGAAACTGGGTTGGGAACCTATTCCAGGTGAGGGTCACTTGAATGCAATGTTAAGAGGGCAGATATTGGAAATCTTAGCTCAGTTTGGGCATGAAGAAACTCAAGTAGAAGCGAGAAGACGATTCAATGCCTTCTTGAGTGACAGAAGCACAACACTTCTACCTCCAGACATCAGAAAGGTTGCACTGTTCTTGCAGATGCTGGTGTTTATAAGAATTCAAGGGACTTTTTTTTTAATGCCATTACATGCTTATTGATCTAAATGGTTGTTACATGCTTATTGATCTAAATGATTGGATTGTTTTCTATAGGCTGCATACATGGCTGTCATGCAGAATGTCACAACTTCGGATAGATCTGGCTATGAATCTTTGTTGAGAATTTTCAGGGAGACAGATCTAAGTCAAGAAAAAGTTCGCATTCTAGGTAAGGGAGTGATTCTATGGTTCATTTTATTAGTGGAGCTGGTAATATTTTAAGGAGCTGTATAAGGGCTAACTAAAACGCCCCCGACTCGCCGGAATCCGGCAGAGCAATTCTTGCCAAAATTGCAATTTGAAGTGCTCAGATCGCAATTTCGGCGATCTGGGTAGTTTTGAAATTGGGAAATTAGTCTAGAAAAGGCAATCCCAATCGCTGAAATTACAAAAATCCGAAAATAGCAATTTCCAGCAAGAATTTTAACGGTTTTTATCCCAAAATCGCCGGAAAAGCGGGGCGTTTTGGTTTTTTTTTATCCTACGCGATATTTTAAGGTAAAATTTTCTGAAAAGAGGAAACTGTATCGTGACCTGCAGGTTCAATTGCATCATCTCCAGATTCTTCTATGGTCCGGGAAGCATTAGACTTCAGTTTGACTTCTGAGGTATGTCTTATGATTTGTGCCAATCCATATTCTGCATTTTGTTGAGAATGTGTAATCTTCATTTGTGGCACGTGCCAGCCCACTACTTGGGTAGTTAAGGCCCTTCACGGGCTGACCTTTGGGCAGTTAAACCCACTTAATGTATTTTTTGTTTTTTATGGTTGGGGTGTGCCCCCTTGTTTTGTGGGCCCATAACCCTCTCTTGAAGGGATGCCCCCTTCAAGGGACACCTCACTTGAGTTGTGTATATATATATATACACACACAACTGAAGTTTTCATTTGTATTATCTCATTCAAGTGTTTTCATTCATTCTTTTGCCTAAGGGCACCTATACTATTTTGCTGTTCTTGTGGTGGCTCTCTCTTGGTTAAGGTTAAATTATCTTGATGAAGTCATGATACGTGAACATATTTTTTGTGATATATGTTAAATGCTGTCACATTTATGCAATTTCTTCTTGTTGGATTAGGGTTTGTTAAAGAGATCACTTTAGATAATGTCTCTTATGATCTCAATGTGTTTGACGAGACATCTGAACCAGGCTTTTTGATCCCTCCATGTATATTTCTGATAATCTTGCAGGTGCGGAACCAAGATGCAGTCTTTGTACTCTCTGGAATTAGCAAAGAGGGACGCGAGACTGCCTGGCTGTGGTTAAAGGTAATGTGTTCTATAGTTTTTTAGGTTTTTGTTGACTTAGGACAGTTGGAACCTGTGTAATTGTCATTCTCCCATCAAGGCTTTAGATAAGTGAAATGTGTGAACCAAGCATATAGTTAAATCACTTGATTGAAGTTAACTACAGCAGCACCATTTGGGTGAAGGGGATGGTGCATATCGTTAAAGCACTTGACAGGAAGTAAATGCAGCGTTGGATTGGGAAGCATGCTTAAGGGGTTCATGTTCTCTAAAATAATGGTTCTATATTTCTTTATGAGATACCAAACTGCAAGAGAAGAAAGCCAAAGATAAAGTAGTTCCATTTAATTCAATGATAGTTTATTTGTACTCTAATACAAAAGTTGCTATTCTATTTGCACTTTTCTGCCATCTAGGATTTGTCTAATGAAAATTATAGCTTATATTGTTGCCCTCATTCTCCATCTTCCCTGCTGTTACCACGTATCTGAGTCATTCAAATCAGCCTTTCTCGTATTCTTAAAATATTCTGAACTTTATGAATCGGGTTGTGAAGGATAAAAGGGCAACTTGCTTCACTGCCTCTCACTGCACATGTCAAGATTCTGTGGTGTTCCTTGTATAATTGGCTGCTGAGTTTTACCTCCCTATTACATAATAGCTTTGATAATAGTAAATCTGTCTTTAATTTGTGATTTGACTTGTTCCTTGTATATCTGGGCTGCTGAGTTTTACCTCTCTATTACATAAGAGCTTTGATAATATTAAATCCGTCTTTAGATTTGTTAGTTGACTTGTGTGTGTGTGAGAGAGAGAGGTGGAGAGAGGGAAACTTTGTGACATGTTCCCTTGTCTATAACTTCACTAGGATTAAGAAGGCTAACCTCTAAAATTCGTAAGAGGGTGAATATTTTTGGAATCTTTAGGACTTGGGAATATTGTGAGAAGTTAAGCATTGCAGTTGTTGTGATATTTCCAGCTAATCTGGTTCCTGCTTCTTTTGTACAGGAAAAGTGGGAATTTATCTCGAAAAAATGGGGCTCAGGATTTTTGATATCTCGTTTTATCACTTCTGTTGCATCTCCGGTCTGTTTCTGAATTGTATTCTTAATGCAAATTTTTCTTTTCGTGTTAATTTCGTTCCAATTCTTGGTAGAACTTATTTAAGGAATTTTGAAGTTCATCTGAGATTTCTTTGTTTTGCTTTCAGTTTTCAAGTGAGAAAAAGGCAGATGAAATACAGGAATTCTTTTCAACTCGAATGCAACCATCTATCGAACGCACCGTTAATCAGACCACTGAACGAGTTCGAATCCGTGCCCAATGGGTGAAGCATGTGCAGCAACAGGACGGCTTAGTGGAACTACTGCAGGAACTAGCAGCCTGAAAGTATTGAGATTACACATTTCCATGCTGACTGATTTACTTCACATTTTCATCTCAATTTCCCTGGCCATCAGAACATGAATGTTAGCCATTTAATGATTTTAACAAGGCATATTTGATTTGGACCTAAGTCTTTGTACGCTAGTGTACAGAGATGTTTACTGTAAATGAAAGCAAGTCTTATTTGGGTTACCGTAGATAAAGCTAAACTCTATGGAATTTTATTCACTGCAAATATGTTGGGACCCCTTGGGGAAAATTCTAGGGGCAAAATTTAGTCCAGGGGCTAATTTTCGAGGTTTTTTTTTCAAAAAAATATTCGCCATTTCCATTTTTTTTTTATATGATTCCCCCAAATTCTGTAGGATTACAATTTTTACTATAAAAATCACCAAAATTGTCCAAAAACTATATAAAACCATAAAAATTTGAATATTTGTATGAAAATATGCTATAGTTGGAAATTTGATAATTACTAAGATTCACCAGGGTTTCTACACTTTAAGAAAATTTTGGAACTTTCAAATTTTCTTTGGATTTCATGTGCATGGACCATGATTGTCAAAGCATGTGCTTCCACATGCATGCATGGTTAACTGATGTTTTGAAGCTTATATTCCCCTGTATTGCTTGTCATATATGCATTATAACAGTTAGTGTGAAGTGAAGTCCCTTACTGGTTTTACTGCTTACATATTGACATGCAATATCATATAATTTAATATCTTAATCAATTAGATCTTATTTTGGACAGTAATTTGAGATCTAGAAGAAAATCCCAAAGTTCCTTATTGTAATATGGAGGCATTTAATTTATTATGTTGACAGTCTCCGGCCACGATCTAGAAGTATATCTAGTCCCTGGTAGTTTGGTTCTCAAGCTCCCTTCAAACTACTACTTCATCCAAGTCTCAGAATGTTGTTCTGCTCAAAAGCCAGCAAACCCGTCTCTTCTACTGGCTGCAATAAGTTCTCAGCTCTGATATCTTGAATGATGCATGGAAATATGTATGGTTTCCAGACTCCACCACATTCTGTGCATAAACTTCAAGGAAGCTTCTGGAGTAGAACTCTGCTCACTAGGATAATCTGGAAGTTGGAACAAAACTAAAATAAGATTACTTCTAGTGTGATTAATGAAGAGGGCTTTGTTGGAATGGAAGCTGCATATTCAACACGGTGTATGTCTAGTAACTCTTTGAGGAAGCTTCTAAAGTAGAACTCTTTTGACTATGATAATCTTCAAGTTCAAAAATACTAATGTAATAAGATTACTTCTAGTGTGATTGATGAAGAGGGCTTTGTTGAAATGAAAGCTGCACATTCAACAGTGTCTGTTTTGTACGTGTACCCATACCGGATACCTGTACCCCCGTACTGGATACCTCGTACCCATGTACCATGTCGTACCTGTAACTTGGCCAAAGTACTCGAGACATTTGTCACGCATTCAAGGGATGTTGATTACAAAGGGGATGGAGTACCCCTGTTTTGGGGACCCCTATGGGTGCCTAAGGACGAGTTTTGTATGGGGTACCGCTATTTTGCAGATGCCTAGGAACCAGTTTGGTACAAGCCCAACCGGTTTTGTGTAAGTGACATTAAAGTCTATAATATTAAATGGTATTATTAAAGTGACATTCTCCTTATCTTTCATTTTTTATCTTTTTACTTAAATTTTTAACATTACCATTAATTGTTTCAGGATGTTTGAGAGTGGTTCCAACCTCATTCGACTTCATATGCAAAAGGTAGAAGTAGAATTTTAGATCTCATTCAAAATTCCAGAGACTTAACAGTTTTCAGGAATTTCAGGATTTGCAATGTTTCCGTTGGATTCTCTTATGTACTTTAATGTTGGTGGTGCTTATTGTTGAACTCCTATGTCATGACCTTAACAAAATGTAACCTTCACTCAAGCAATATCACTTATTATGCATGGGTAGCTTTTTCTACCTTATTTTAACACTTAGTTTAAGAAGTTTCATAAAAACTATAAGGTGTTGACTACAGTCCTTGGAGGACCAACTTTGAGATTCAAGGTATAAGCAAGGGCTAGAAGCTAGAGGAGGGGGCACAGGGTGAAGTATTTTGATATGCAACTATGTATTTTGGGGCAGATATGGATTGCATTCGATGTTTTTTTAGTTGTATGCACCCTTGCTATGGTTTGGATTCATATGGATGCACATGAATATATACGTACAGTGAAGTCATTTAAATTTTGTAAACATAAAAATTTATAAATTTATAATTATAATTTTTTTGTATAAATATCTCTCTATATATAGTGCCCCTGACATACCCAAGCCCCCTGTTTCAAAAAGTGGTGGCTTTGTCCCTACACTCGTTTCTGTACCCAAGTTTCCTGGCAACTTAGATTATGAGTAATAAGTACCACATTTGGAATGCATGCAAAGATAACATCTATATTTTTATACTATCCATTTGAAGGATATTTAGTTCCACTAGTAATATCTTTATTGAGAGTCTCTTTTACGATTTCCATTGGAAATTAGCATGGTATACGCGATATGTGAAAGAGGCATTTCTCTTTAATTCTTTTCACAACTTTAGTATGTGATTTTGACTAGGTAGGAGTGTTCTTCAATCTTTGATTTAATAATTTCCTCTCTGCAAGAAGTTGCAAATAGAATGGAGCAATATAATTAATGGAACTAGGAAATATTTGAAGTTGATTTTTTTTTTCTTTTATTTCATATGAAAACATGCCAATGTGTTCTAGAATGTGCATTTGCTAGACAAACTTGTCAAAAGAAATAAAAATGCCTATAAAAACCATTTCAATAGTTCCTATTGCCGTCGAGATGCACACCTGGAGGGGAGAGCACAAAATAAATCTTTCTAAGCTGCTCGGTGTGGCCTTGGGGCAAGCAAAGAGTCAAGTGCTGTCACCTGATCTCGACTCCTCCATTTAGGCAAATTCCTAATGAAGCCAAGGTGGGTAGACCCTAAAAAAGAGTTTTCTAAGGCTCTTTAAAGTTTGAGTTAAAATGGTTGGAATGGATGTTTTTTAGGAGTTGTTTGAATTGTAACAAAATTGAACCAAACTTATTCGCAAATTTAAATAACGACACATCCACATCATGATATAATAACAACAATTCGTAAGATCCAGAACACAAATGTTCGTAAGATATAAAGTAAAGTTTTGTAAAATATAAATCAAAGATCTGTAAAATATTTCTGTTGCTCAAAGACCAGTGCTTTATGGAGTCAAAATTACAGATAAATAATGCTGAGAGAACTGTTGTGCGAGTGCTTCTTGGTTTATTTTATTATGCATTTTAAGAGATGAGGTTGACTTATTGTGGGATGAGGGGTTTCCGATATACCTTGCGGTACAAGAAATGTGTCCGGAATGTGATCTAGGTGGCTCCGTACAAGGACATGTGGGTTGGGACGGAGTCTCGAGAGCAGTGTTTAACACTACACCAACAAGGATGTAGTCTAACTGTGCTCTGAGGTCACCTCCCAGTGGTCCCTGCTTCTTTAGTCAGAATTTCCCCACTTTCGATCACAACGTGGCAACGTCGGATTTTCGTTGGTTTGAAGGGACTTAATTTTATTAAAATTGACGTTTTTAATTAAATGTGAGAAAATTAAAGAATCCGACACTTCCGCTTTTGATATCCCAAAGCTTAGACTAGCTTGCGATGGGTAGAGCATACATGGAGTGGGAAAATAGTTTGTTCCAATTGACTCTCCGACAGAGAGTACTCTTGATTCGATTTAGAACAAGATTCAAGAGATTTTGTAAGTTAGAAATAGACTCTCCGACAGAGAGCATGCTTGATCCACCTTATGGCGGATTCAAGAGATTTTTAATGACAGAAATTGTAAAAAATTAAACTAAACTAAAGAAAAACACAAAGTAAATTCTCCGACATAGAGCACTCTTGATCCGCAAATGGCGAGATTCAAGAGATTTTAAATGCCTTTGAACTGAATGAAAAATTTTAAACGAAAAAACTTGAAATTGGTTATACTTGCGAAAAATGAAACTTTCTAGCAATTTAACTTTTGAAATTCAAGCAGAAATAAAGCTAACCTAGCATGCTATTTTATCTAACTTGTTGCAGGTAAAAAACAAATAAATGAAAAGAAGATACAGGCTTCCCCCAAATAGGGGAAGATGGGTGTGGGAGTTGTAATCCTACTTGTTCTTTATTAAGGATTATTACAATTGAATTAACTCTCCGATAGAGAGCGCTCTTGATCTGCTAATAGCAAGATTCAAGAGACTTAGGCCTTTTAGGAGGCAAAGGGATAGCAAGGGATTGAAGAATGGGGAATTTTTTGTGTTTATGCTTAAAAAATTCACTTTCTTTCCTCGCTTTTTTGTAAAACAACACAAAAATCAGTGAACAGAAAATCGTTAAGTGTTAATATTTGTTAGTATGTTCACAAAATTTATACAATAAAATACTTGGAAAATATTTCAGTAAAACTACTACTCAAGTATTTATGATAAATAGATCTTGATCTATGATAATGTTTTGAAAATTTCTAGATCTATAAGCAAAGCAAATAATTTTTTTAAAAAATTAACTTTCAAGCTCGAATCTATTTACTTTTCTTTAAAAAAAGAAAGTGATTTGATTTAAGGTTTTGAAAAAAGGTGAGAAGGAAGGAACCAAGCCACAGTTGAAAATGAGGTTTTTTTTTGTGCCTGCAAAACAAGATTATTAGTCATGAACCGGTGAAACCAATTGTTGAAAGATGAAGGAGATCCAACCGAGGTCCACTTCCTTATTCAAGCCTTTACCCTGCACAATCTCAATACACACTTACATAAGCAAAGGGATCAAATCTGGTAAATATGTTAGAAAAAAGACTTGAAGAGCATTAATAAAACTGAGTACACCTGCTACTTCTCAACTTTAACTAACATACTACAAATAAACAAATCAAAGACTATGAATGTTTATTTTTATGGGCTCAAAGGCCTTCTAAGCAAAATTGATCCACAAGAAAGACTTATGTAAAAGCAAAGAGACTATGTACAATTATACCTCAATACAACAATGCGTGCATAACAACGATGAATCTTGCAAGCTCATAGACCTCCAAAGTCTCAACAAATTCTATTAATCAAAATGATACAATTACATCGACAGAGGTTTGATGCTTAACCCACATTGAAGGATGGAGCTCGACCTTGCTTTTATAGAGTTTACATAAGGAGAGGGGCACATCCCTTAATTCGTGGAGTGACTTGAGCATGATTGAAAGGCTTGGAGCGTTGGGTTTGGTGGGATGTGATGAGGTGGCTGCTACCTCATGAGAGGGGCGCCCCTCTCACATTGGAACCTTCTCCCAATACTCTTATGAGTTTGCAAGGTGGAGAGTCCACCCATCATGTGAAAGGAAGGGCACACTCTTTGAACCATAAACTCCACGCTATCCTAACTTGTAATTATAACATGTGCTTTAATCCTTGAACATGGTTGCCCACCTCAATAAACCATGTGCCACCCTTTTCCAAAGTTTTTTTATTCATTTTTTTTTGGATATTTTTTATTTTTGACTTTTGTGCAATTCATAGAACTCTTAGCATTTAAGTGTCGTTTTGTAACACTTTTAGGAAAAAATGCCACAAATGACCATTTAGTTGTCCGAAACCTAGGAAAAGTGTGTTATAGGTTAAAGAGGCTTCTTTGAGCGTGAAAACGACCATCCCCCCGCCAAATTCTGCCTCCAGACCATGCTTTTATTACACTTTGAATTTTTCCAATTAAACCATTAAAAATGGTCTAATTTTATGGAAAAAAATATTTTTACCGAAACGAAACCAAACTTCTAGGGGACCTAGTGCATGTCCATACGACTCAATTTAGATGGCTAGCATGTAAAAATTACATAGACACATAGACTTTAATAACCTCCCTAGGTTCGACCACCATGGTAAATACTTCAGCTTTGGAGATGTGAGTGGAAAACTCAGGAATTATATACCACTGAATCGCAACGCATCATTCCCAAGGAAAAAACACTTTAGAGTATCCCCCTGATAGCCAAACCTAAGGTAGGCCAATTCTTTTACAAAATAATCATGCTTAGACCAACTTATTACAGTTCCCCCATGGGGGTCTGGACATGCAATTATTACAAAGGGGCTAAAATTGGCCCCGAAAACGTCTTCTGAACTTTTGAACACTGATGATGAAAATTGAACATGTTCATGAAACTGATGGCTCACAAGAATTCCAACTATGGTACAAAATAGTTGGTAACATTCGACTCCAACTGCAGGACAATGACTCGTTTGATTTTCAATCAAAAAGGGCGTTCAAGAATCCTAGACTCTCCGATTCCTGCACAAAACTTAAGTGCATTAGTCCCACATATACATGATAAATATGCCATATAAAATTTAAAATGAAATTTAATTTACAAATGTTAGTATACAACATTTAGTATGAAACAACTATTGCACATGAGATATTATACAAAAATAATATATAAAATAGTGTACAAAACATAAAAGTACAATAGAAGAGGGTTTAGAAAAGCCCTGAAATGCCCCCACAGGCATTTATGTGTCACCATTGTAGAACAGCTTCAGATGCTGTCCATTTACTGGTAGGTTCAACCTTTCTCCTTCCATGTTGTTGAGCAGAAAGGAATTTATGACGACAAAATCATGAATGAAAATGGCCCTTTCCAGTGGCTCTCAAATTTCCCATGTTTTCCCGACTTGTCTCTTCTTTTATCCCACATGAGGACTGTGTCCCCAATCTGAAAAGGTCTCGGCTTGGATGACTTGTTAAAGGTACTTTTCATACTCTCATGATCTCTCAAACTCTGATCTAAGGCTTCCCTTCTATTCTCATCAAGCTCGATAATCTGATTGTCTCTTTGCTCCATCTCCTCTCTTTTTGAACCATATTCCATAATCATTCAAAACACTGGTATTTGCATGTTGATGGGCAACTCAGATGTGAAACCATATACCAGTTCAAAGGGAGACTTCCCAATAGCATTCTTCTTGGTGATTCTATTGGCCCAAAGCCCATACTTGATCTTGCTATCCCATGTCTTCTTGTTATTTCCCATAGTTTTCTTGATGATATTCATTAATTTTTTGTTCGTGGACTCAGCAAGTCCATTTCCCCAGGGGTAGTAATTGGATGAATGGGATAGGGTAATGCCATATTTGAAGCAAAATGAAGTGATATCAATGGAACTAAAGGCCTTGGCATTATCCGTTGTTATTTTAAGAGGGATACCAAATCTTGTCATGATTTTATCCTCAAGGAAATCGATAACAACTTTCTCAGTAGCTGATTTGGTGGGGATGGTCTCTCCCACTTGATAAAATAATCGGTAGCTGTAAGGATCCAACTAAATCCGTTACTTGAATTATCCCTGAATTTACCGATGAAGTCAAGCCCCCATTGCTGAAAGGGGGAAAGGACCACTACTGGCGTGAGGGGAAGAGATGCCAATTTCTGCTTCCCAGTAAAGAGCAAGTACTCTTGACAACACTTAACATACACAGAGGATTTTGTGAAAAGTTGTATTGGCTGCGAAGTGGCCTCCACAAAATCCTGAATGGAATTCAACCAAGATTCTTTTGGAATCCTGCTCATTCACACATCTAAGTATTATCCCGTCTAGGTTCCTCCAACCCAAACCTTCTTGAGTGAGACAATACCTAGCTGTTTTCAACCTTAAAGCTCTTCTATTACAACCCTTGAGGTGATCTGGGCAAGTAAGGTGAAGAAAGAAATAAATGATGTCCGAATACCAGTGGTTGTCAAGGTCCTTTAATGACGGGTTCATGACTGGCTTAGACCTACTGTTTTCACAAACCATTCCTATGGCTTCCTCGTTCTTTTGAGTCAACATTTTGGCAAGACCCTGTCCTTTGATGAGCTTGGTGGGTTTTATTTCTAAGTTGTATTCCTGAATTTTTGACACCCATGTGCCCTTATTCCTAAGCAATCTTGTTGGGACAAGATGTATTTTACTGCATCATGGGGAACATAACCGATGACTTTAGAATACCCAATATAGGTCCTAAAATGTTTCAATGATTTGACCAAGGCATAAGCCTGTTTTTCCATGGTGGTGTATTTCAATTATGAGTTTTGTAAAGTACGACTCATGAAACCAATAGGTTGCTCGAACCCTTCGTGGTTCTTCTAGAGCAGAACCCCTGCAATGGTATCTTCAGATGCAAAGGAGAATATCATGAAGTCTTTGGTGTAGTTTGGGCTAACTAGGACATGCGATTTTATGATTACATTTTTTATACATGAGAAAGCCTCCCTTCCCTCATCCGTCCATACAAACTTGGCATCTTTTTTCAATAGTTTTTGGATAGGATTCATTAGCTCAGCGAAGTTAGGAATGAATCTTCTAATAAAGTTGATGCGCCCATTAAAATATTGGAGGGCTTTAATATTCTTAGGAAAATGTATTTTCATAATCGCCTCTATTCTCTCGGGATCAACCTTGACCCTGTCCTTGGAAATGATATGTCCTAGGACATTTCCTTCGTCGATACCTAGGACAAACTTAGTCGGATTTAATGAAATTTCATACTTTCTACATCTTTCGAAGACTTTCTTTAAGTGATTTACATGGCTAGATCTTTCTTTAGAGAAAACAGTTAAGTCATCCTGATAAATCTCTATGATTTTTCCAATCAACTCCTTGAATGCATAGTCCATAGCCCTTTAGAAAGTGGCCCCAACATTCAATAAGCCAAAAGGCATTCTCAAGTATTCAAAAGTGCCCCAAGGAGTTATGAATGTGGTCTTATGTCTGTCCTCTTTTTGGATGACCACTTGGTTGTAACCTGAAAAACCATCTAGCATGGACATCATGCTAGCACCCGTGACCCTTTGGAGAAGGGTTTCCATATTCAGAAGAGGATAGTTGTCCTTTTGACAAGCCACATTTATATTCCTAAAGTCAATGCATATCCTTATGCTTCCATTCTTCTTCCTAACAACTACTAAGTTAGAGCACCAGGATGAATGTCTTGTAGGTGCAATTATCCCTGCCGCTAACATTTTTTCAAGCTCCTTTTTAACAATGGGAGCTAACTTAGGGTTGATTTGTCTCAATTTTTGTCTGAAAGGTTTGACTTCCTTTATCTCTTGCTTTAAAGGTATAGTGTGCTGAAATACATCTTCACGATATGCTTTTAATTCATCATAAGTAAAAGCAAACACATCTCTATACTCTTTAACTAAACTAATTAAGTCATTCCTTTCCTTTTCTGAAGTACCTTTTCCGATTTTTATCATTTTAGGTTCTTTATCTAACCCAATGTTTATTTCTATATAATCCCCAAGTTTTATTGAATCAATGCTGCTCTTTCTTCTATCCTTCCTATAAAAAATGCTTTCAAAGGCCACTAGGCCACGAGGCATAGGATTGTTGAACTGATCACCCTCACCCTAATACTCTTTACCTTCTTTCTGTAATTTGACACTAAAGTTCGAGAACTCTTCAACATTATGAAGAAACTTTAGGATTTGTTCATCATCTTGAAAAACCTGCCAATGTTCCATGTTATCTCGTACTGATGGCCTGAAATTGATTTCTAAAGTACAATTACCATTTAAAATTAAATTTCATCTGATGGTTGAAGGGTTGATGCTGAAACTGCTAACTTATCTGTTGTGTTGCTCTGGTCTCTAGGAATGGCTTCTATGTTTAAGGCATCCAAGAATTCCATGGTGTCCCAAATTGCATTAAATCTATACTTTTTTAATCTTTGGCACTTACATGCAAATTGGTTCTTTACTTGTATAACTATCAAATTAGAGTCGCCTTTTATACTTAACATTTTTATCCCCATATCTTTTGCTATTTCAATTCCAAGCAAGAGTGCCTCATACTCTGCTACATTGTTTGTTGCTTCAAATTCCAGCCTATATGCAAAGTTGAAAATTTTACCTCCTGGTGAAGTAATGATAATCCCAACCCCTTTTCCTGCTCTTGAATGAGCACCATCAAAGTTCATTTTACAAATTTCATCTACCTTTTCATTCTTAATTTGTTCTTGAATAGGGGCTAAAAAGGTAGAATTAATTGCATAATTCCCAAGTTCATCAGTATTATAAACATATTGATTTGAGGGTCTCTTGGGGTTTTCCACATGATTTTTCTTTTCCTTCTCGTTATGCAATTTTACTAATGAGTCTTCTGATGTAGGTACAGTGGTGTAAGTCCAATCCATTTGGATCCAACCTCTTAAAGTAGCAGCCCATTTTCTGGAAAGTAACATCCCCCACTTAGCAGGTACATCTATGACAAGGATATCCATAGTTATATGAATGTCTGGATACTTGGCCAATCTGATTGGTTGATTTTCAATAATGCCTACTGCGTCAACCTGTCTAGAATCCATGGCACAAACATTTTGGTATGGTCTGGATGTTCTAAGATTAAGTTGATGCATAACCTTCTTGGTCATGATGTTGGATGAGGATCCTGAATCTAACATACATTTGTGTAGAAGAAGATCACCTATGATCAATGATACATGAAAAGGAAGATGATATTCTTTTCTTGGGTCCATGGTATGTAGAATTACTAAGGGATCTTCCATGACATTGTTGTTTCTTGTGGAAGTTTGTTCTAAGTTTTCAGAAAAAAGTAACTTTCTTAGGAATGGGAGGGTTTAAAACTCTCATTAACTTTTCTCTTTGTTCAGGAATTTTGAAGATTTCGGTAGCAAGCATAGATATTTTAGCTATTTTAAACCAATTACCTAAAGCAACATTTAACTCATTAGAATCATAAGGATTTGTTACCTTGGGAGGATACTGAATATTCTGTCCAACATTTTCTCTTCTTTGGTATGTGAGGCCTTTGAACTTTGGCATCTCTCGGATTTGGTCAGATGAAGGCATCTCTCCATAAGTTTTAGTAAGGTTGTCTTTCTCTTGGCTGTATTGCCTAGCATGTTTCCAACTTTCTCTAGGAATGGCATGAACATCACCTACGACATTTACATAATCTGGCTCGCTTTAAATCTCCTCACTACTGCTTGCCTCAGGAAAACCATTCTCAAGCACATAACATGCAAAGTAACAAGTAGACTCTTCATGAAAGTCTTTGCATGCTCTACATAAAGGTGTATAATTCTCAACCATGTTAGCAGTATCTAATTGATTTGGAGGCCTCTTTTCATGGTTTGGTCGCTTCTTTTTCCATTTTACCTTTGGAGGAAAATTTCTTTGAATGGGTTGGGATTGAGATTGTTCCATAGCTATTACCCGATTCTGCATCTATTTGAGTTGGGAAACATATTTCATTTCCATAGCTTCCATCTTCTCATTCATCTCTTTCATTTTTTGTCATGATTATCTTGAAGAGAAGAAGATGTCTTTTCTTTAGGCTCAGTCTGTTTCATGGGAACTAAGGCTTTTGTATATCCATAAATGTTGGATTTGCAAGAGGATTTCATATTTCTATCAATTTTGACAGCCATATCTTGAGCCATCAAAAGGGTAGTAGGCTCCTTATCTCTAAGTTGACACTGCATTTCACCACTTAAAGCTTCAATGAAGTAAACCAATATGGATTGTGCTGTTGGTTTAAAATCCGCATGCATGCTGTTCACTAAGTCTTGGAATTTTTTATTAAATTCATCCATAGTTTCATTTTCATTTCTCTTAATAGTATATAGGGAAACTAGTTGATGACATGGCTCCTTCTTCTCTCCCCACTTGGTTGTGAACGCAGTTTTGAAAGCTGTTAAAGTTGCGAAAGAGTTGTCAGGTAAATTCATAAACCAGTCACTAGCATCCCCGTCTAAAGATAAGGCAAACAAATTCATGTAAACATCCTCATGTTGGTGTTCTGGTGCTCAGACCCAACTACTAAGACACTTTGAAAAACTCTTCTGATGGGCAGTTGTGGTTATGGCATCACTTCCAGTGAATGTAGGCAGTTTTTCAATAGCTTTGTCGGGAAGATCATGGGGATGCCCTGCTATTTGAGAAATGTTAAGGGGTCTAAAAAATTCACCCATTACGTCGGATAAAATATTATTGTTTTCTATGAAAAGGCAATGGATGTCCGAAACAGACTTGGATCCTAGATTCTCAAGGATCCTACGAGAAGAGAGCTTGTTTAATCTTCTTCGATAAACATTCTCAGGTTCAGGGATGAAATCAAGCAAGCCTACATAATTTCTTCTAGTTGAATACCTTGGTAAATTACTTGACAGTGGAGTCGCCAGATGGATCAAGCCTAATTTTAGAGTTTATGGGACTAAAAATATATCAAAAAGTTTAAGGTACAAACTAGAAAATAAAAACTAAGGTAAGTTGAACCAGGAACAAAAAATGTCCCTGGCAATGGTGCCATAAATGTTTCCGTCGAGATGCACACCTGGAGGGGGGAGCACAACAGAAATATTTCTAAGCTGCTCGGTGTGGCCTAGGGGGCAAGAAAAGAGTCAGGTGTTGTCACCTAATCCCGACTCCTCTGTTTAGGAAAAATCCTAACGAAGCCAAGGGGGATAGACCCTAAAAAGAGTTTTCTAAGGATCTTTAAAGTTTAAGTTAAAATGGCTGGAATGGATGTTTTTTAGCAGTTGTTTGAATTGTAACAAAATTGAAGCAAGCTTATTCACAAATTTAATTAACGACACATCCACAACATGATATAATAACAACAATTCGTAAGATCCACAACACAAATGTTCATAAGATATAAAGCAAAGATTTGTAAAATATAAATCAAAGATATGTAAAGTATTTCTGTTGCTCAAAGACCAGTGCTTTATGGGGTCAAAATTACAGATAAATAATGTTGAGAGAACCGTTGTGTGAGTGCTTCTTGGTTTATTTTATTACATTTTTTAAGAGATGAGGTTGACTTATTGTGGGATGAGGGTATTTTCGATATACCTTGTGGTACATGAAATGTGTCTGGAATGTGATGTAGGTGGCTCCTTACAAGGACATGTGGGATGGGACAAAGTCTCGAGAGCGGTGTTCAACACTACACCAACAAGGATATAGTTTAACTGTGCTCTGAGGTCACCTCCCAGTGGTTCCCGCTTCCTTAGTCAAAATTTCCCCACTTTCGATCACAGCATGGCAATGCCGGATTTTCGTTGGTTTGAAGGGACTTAAATTTATTAAAATTGAAGTTTTTAATTAAATGTGAGAAAATTAAAGAATGCGATACTTACGCTTTTCATATCCCAAAGCTCAGACTAGCTTGCGACGGGTAGAGCATGCACGAAGTGGGAAAATAGTTTGTTCCAATTGACTCTCCGACAGAGAGCACGCTTGATCCGATTTAGAACGAGATTCAAGACAATTTGTAAGTTAGAAATAGATTCTCCGACAGAGAGCACTCTTGATCCGCCTTATGGAAAGATTTAAGAGATTTTTAATGACATAAATTGTAAAAATTAAACTAAACTAAAGAAAAAAACAAAGTAAACTCTCCGACAAAGAGCACTCTTGATCCGCAAATGGCGAGATTCAAGAGATTTTAAATGCCTTTGAACTGAATGAAAAATTTTAAACGAAAAAACTTGAAACTAGTTATACTTACGAAAATGAAACTTTCTAGCAATTTAACTTTTGAAATTCAAGCATAAATAAAACTAACCTAGCATACTACTTTATCTAACTAGTTGCAGGTAAAAAACAAATAAATGGAAAGAAGATACAGGATTCCCCCAAATGGGGGAAGAGGGGTGTGGGAGTCGTAATCCCACTTGCTTTTTATTAATGATTATTACAATTGAATTAACTCTCCGATAAAGAGCACTCTTGATCCACTAATAGCAAGATTCAAGAGACTTTAGGCCTTTTCGAAGGCAAAGGGATAGCAAGGGATTGAAGAATGGGGATTTTTTTGTGTTTATGCTTAAAAAATTCACTTTCTTTCCTCGCTTTTTTGTAAAACAACACAAAAATCAGCGAACATAAAATCATTAAAGTGCTAGTATTTGTTAGAATGATCACAAAATTTGTACAATAAAATACTTGGAAAATATTTCAGTAAAACTAATACTCAAGTATTTATGATAAATAGATCTAGATCTATGATAATCTTTTGAAAATTTCTATATCTATAAGCAAAGTAAATTAACTTTTTAAAAATTAACTTTCAAGCTCGGATCTATTTAGTTTTCTTTAAAAAAGGAAAGTGATTTGATTTAAGGTTTTGAAAAAAGGTGAGAAGGAAGGAACCAAGCCACAATTGAAAAGGGAGTTTGTTTTATGTCTGCAAAACAAGATTATTGGTCATGAACTGGTGAAACCAAGTGTTGAAAGAGGATGGAGATCCAACCGAGGTCCACTTCCTTATTCAATCTTTTACCTTGCACAATCTCAATACACACTTACACAAGCAAAGGGATCAAATCTGGTAAATATGTTAACAAAAGAGACTTGAAGAGCATTAGTAAAACTGAGTACACCTGCTACTTCTCAACTTTAACTAACATACTACAAATAAACAAATCAAAGACTATGAATGTTTATTCCTATGGTCTCAAAGGCCTTCTAAGCAAGATTGATCCACAAGAAAGACTTATGTAAAAGCATAGAGACTATGTACGATTATACCTCAATACAACAATGCATGCATAACAACGGCGGATCTTGCAAGCTCATAGAACTCCAAAGTCTCAAAAAATTCTATTAATCAAAATGTTACAATTACAGAGGCAGAGGTTCGATGCTTAATCCACACTGAAGGATGGAGCTCGACCTTGCTTTTATAGAGTTTACATGAAGAAGAGGGGCACATTAGAGGAGGGGCGCATCCCTTAATCCGTGGAGTGACTCGAGCACGATTGAAAGGCTTGGAGCTTTGGGTTTGGTGGGATGTGATGAGGTGGCTGCCACCTCATGAGAGGGGTGCCCCTCTCACATTGGAACCTTCTCGCAATACTTTTATGAGCTTACAAGGCGGAGAGTCTGCCCACCACGTGAAAGGAAGGGCACACTCTTTGAACCATAAAATGCACACTATCCTAAATTGTAATTATAACATGTGCTTTAATCCCTGAACATGCTCTCCCACCTTAATAAACCATGTGCCACCCTTTTCCAAAGTTTTTTTATTCATTTTTTGGATATTTTTGATTTTTTGACTTTTGTGCAATTCATAGAACAATTAGCATTTAAGTGTCGTTTTGTAGCACTGTTAGGAAAAAAAATGCACAAATGACCATTTATTCTCCCAAAACCAAAGAAAAGTGTGTCCTAGGTTAAAGAGGCCACTCTGACCGTGAAAACGAGCATCCCCATGCCAAATTCCGCCTCTAGACCATGCTTTTATTAGACTTTCAATTTTCCAATTAAACCATTAAAAAATGGTCTAATTTTATGAAAAAAATTATTTTTACCAAAATGAAACCAAACTCCTTGGGGACCTAGTGCATGTCCATATGACTCAATTTATATGGCTAGCATGTAAAAAATACATAGACACATAGACTTTAATAACCTCCCTAGGTTCGACCACCATGGTAAATACTCCAGTTTTGGAGATGTGAGTGAAAAAATAAGGAATTATACGTCACTGAAGTGCAACGCATAATTCCCAAGGAAAAAACACTCTAGAGTATCCCTTTGATAGAAAAACCTAAGGTAAGCCAAGTATTTTACAAAATATTCATGCTTAGACCAACTTATTACAATCCCCCCATGGGGTCTGGACATGCAATTATTACAAAGGGGCCAAAATTGGCCCTGAAAATGTCTTCTGAACTTCTGAACACTGATGATGAACATTGAACATGTTCATGAAACTAGCGGCTCACAAGAAGTCCAACTATGGTACAAAATAGTTGGTAACAGTTCCTATAATCAATTTCTTCGGTTTCACTAATAATGCAAGACCATGTTTGCACACTAGATCATAAAATTGGTTAAGATGATTTAGATGGTTTTTCCAAATGTTTACTAAAAACCAAATATCATTTATATATACAACACAGAATTTGACACAGGGTTTGAAGATATCATACATTCTTTTCTAGAACTTGCTTGGAGCATTCTTCAGACCAAAGGGCATGAAACTCCATTCATATTATCCCATGGGTATAACAAATGCAGATTTGCACCTATCTTTTGGCTTAAGATACATCTACCATAATTTTGACTTAGGATCAAACTTGGAGAAAACATTACATCCTTTCATTCTTTTGAGGAGATCATCCTTATTAGGAATGGAATGCTTAATATCATTGGAGAAAGCATTCAAAGGAGAGTAATCTACAACTAATCTCTTCTTTCCTCTTTATGCTTTAAGTGCTTGTTTACATAAAATCCCATGTAATCCCAATTGGACTTAGAGGGAACAATCAGACTTGTTTCAAGAAACTCACTGATTTATTTTTGGCATTCAACTAATTCTTCTGTAGCCATTCCTCTGCGATTTTCTTTTGTTGCATTAGCATAAGGAGCTTCAGGAAGGGAGACTGGATACATTTCTATTTTCCAGAATGAATTTAGATTCTTTGAGAAACAAGCTGGAATAATCATCTGCTTTATTTCTTCCAATTCTTTCTCGTAATGGCTCCTTTCTTTTGTCAGAGAGCAATCCTCTTTCCTTCCTTTTTAGGTCTTTCTGGCCTTTTGCTATAGTTGTAATTTTGTTTACCTTTTCTTCACATACAACTTTAGTAGGAACATATACACCAATTCTCTTTATATTCATGGAAATATTCTTATCATAAGTGGTCAGTGGAAGACGTTAACATAAGAAATCACTTACTACCAGTTTGTCCACTGCTTGTCCATCAAATTGAATGAATAAGATAAAAGATTATATAAAAGAAAAACTTAATAGGAAGAGGAACAGTCTGCAAGGATTTCTTATTTTCTTTGCAAGCAAAATCTAAACTTGTAGTGCTTCTGATCCACACATCTTTTGGGAAACACCTTTTATTTGCTAAGTATATTGATGCACCAGTATCAATTAATGCATCTATGTTGTAAGCTTTCATGCCTTAAAAGAGAAATTCATAAGATACATATACTTGCCTTGCTTCTTGGATAAAACAAACTTTGGCTATAACATTATGATGTGTTATGAATCTTCTTCTTCACTTTCTAGAGGACTAGGAGCAACTTTGTTACTATGTTGTTCAAAGTCTTCAATTTTTGCTCTTATTTGGATTTTAGAGGGAGAGAATGATTCTCTATTTTCTCAAGCTCCTTTCCAGGTCGTGAGGGATTTGGAGATTCTTCATCTGAACTAGAAGTAGATAAATTATTTGCAATATTTAATTCTTCGATCATTGCTTATTTGTCCAACATTTATTCTTGCAATTTCAACTTTTCCTTTTTTAAGGAAAGCATATGTCGTTGTTGATCTCCTTTCCTGAGGATCTTGGCACACTTTCTTTATTTTGCTTTCTCAATTCTTTGAGTTGTTCTCCTGTGTCAGAACAATAAGTAGAAGGGAAAATACTACTATATGGGGGTTTTGAACTACTAGGATTCTTTACATAACTAGGAGAAAAGCTATGATAACTACCAGGTAAAACTGGATATTTATGTACATCATTGGATTCATACTCGACAATCCTACTAGAATAAAGCATTGTAGACTCGGGGAATATTGCAAGTTTTCCATGGAATAATGTCTTTGATGAAGACGGTGTCGAATACTTGTATTGTTTGGTAGTTCTTTGAAGAGAAGCAAGCTGTTGTCGGAGAGATTGAATCTCTTTAGGTTCAGAGATAGAATTCTAGACTTGCTATGGGGGACTGGTCTTGGTATATTCAAGCAATTGAAATATTTTTTTTTTAACTGCTCTTCAACAAGATGCATATTATTGCTAAGCATATTTATGGGATATGACTCACAACTATAACTAGTACTAGGAGGAGGACCAAAGACATGAGACATTATATCATTTATAAATTCTGACCTATAGTGAGGTGATGTCATGATAGTAGCTCTCTAAGGGCGAAACCAATATTGTTATAGCTTCTTTTGCAATCTCAAGTAACCTCTACAACAAGCTTTATCAAAGATCTTTTCTTGAATGCCTATAGTAGTCTTACTTAACGACTTACAATCCACTGCATTACTGCTACCTTTGGGTCATTGCAACTTCTTCTTACTCGGTTGTACTACTTTGGACTTAACTGAGTATGTTACTTAAAACCTAAAGAACCAACTGGATTTATGTTGATATTATTGCTCTCTATAGGATCACCACATTTCAAAGTGAGAACTTAGAGCCATATGGACATAGGATAACCTATTTGTTATAATTGTGGGAATATTTACTTATGACAAAGGCAGATACACATAAGTGTGTGTGTGTGTGTTCGCTTTCAACATTAGTAAATATTCCCACAATAACAATAAGTAAATATATATATGAAGTTAATGTACATACCATAGCCTCATCCTGAGGCTAGTGAAACACTATAGCTCTCCAAATCCTTAGTTAGGGAAAACCAAGAAAACCTTAGGCAACACCAAGGAGCTGTGACAAGCAAGCATCACACTAGTGAGTCCTAAACAAGAAATTTTATGTTCTCTACTCAATAAGTACAATCTAGCTTTTAATCACAAAGCACTAGTTCCATTGTCTTTAGGGGATGAAACCCTAACCTTAGTATTCTAGATGTACCATAGAAATTCCAAGATACCAGAGATAAAAGTACAAGGATTGTATATATATAGAGAGAGATAAAGGTGTACTCTTCTCCTTACATCTCTAACTCAATATGATTAAGATACAATGATGATAAACTAATTTTCTCCTTACTCTCTATTATGATAGGTAAATGTGGACAATAATACATATATGGGCCCAAGCCCTTATAAACAACCTCCAAATCCATAAGTAGGCTCACACATGTGAAGTACTAGACTACAAGGGTATACATGTCAAGATCCAAGATGATGTTGTACACACCAAGGCTCCAATTCAAGGGATATCCATGATATGTGTCCAATGTACCTCTTCAAATCCTCCAAGGACTCCAAACACTTCTCCTAAGCCATTTTCGCCATTAGGCCCACACCCCTTGCATGATCATTGTTGCAACCTAGGTATGCCCAAGTGAAATCCATACCCCCATGCAACAAGCATCCAAGCTACCCCATGTGGTCTAGAACATTCTTGTCTGGAATGTCCAACGCTCCTCCGATGTAGGGCATCAAGTAGCAACCGATCTACATGAAGAATGCTTTAAGCTACCTGAAGATCTCCAACACTCCAAGAAATAATGTCACGCAACCATCCAACTGAAGTCAAGAAACCACTAAGTAAGCCACCTTTGATGTGCAAATAAATCATGGATCATCTAAGGTTTTATCATACACCATGTACCCCAAATATCATGAAGCACCCCCACACATTGTGTAAACACTTTCAAATAACCCTAAAATCCAACGGCTAGAGCATGCCAAGATCAAGAAAAAGTTTCTATAGAAGGGTAAGAGAGAGTTTGAATTTTCCAATCAACAACAACAAAAGAATGGTAAAGGAAACCCTAACTAGTATTAAAAAGGATAAAGCAAGGATAACCAACTTTAGGACAACTAGTCCAAGTCACTTTCAAAGAAAGGGAATGGAAAGTTAGAGGAGGACACTTGATAGTGGTGTGAGATCCAAAAAATTTCTTGGCAAGATGTCGTTCCAAGCAACCATTATTTGACGCATTGAAATCCTTGTAATTTGATTATGGTTTGGAGTATGATTCTCATCTGGATAAGGGAAAATGGATTGCTGACGTAGAAACATTTGTTACCAATGGTACCCCAAAGGCCCAACCATAGAAACCAAGGGAGCTCGAAGAAGGTGAGAAACTCTTCAAATCACATGTGTGGGTGAAGGGAATTCCACAACATTTAATTATTGACAATGACATCCATAAGAACTTGATCTCTTCATAGGTTGTCAAGAAATTAAGCTTTCATTCATTAATGTTCCACTCCTAGTCATAAGCTACTAGTTCATTGAGCCCGAGATGAGACATATGCACTAGTCAACAATGTTGTCTACAATATGAGATCAATCCATTTAAAGATGTGGGGTTGTGTGATTTTACCTTGCTTGAAGTTTGTGATGTTATTTTATGACAACTATATACATGGAAGTGCTATGTTGTTTGAGTCTAGGTCCCATAGTGTCATTGTTAGTTTTGGTGGACAACTCTATAGGGTACCAGAGGTAGCTGTAACTACTGCAGTCTTTAATCATATATAAGTAGTGTGGGAAGGTAATCAATCATATAGGAAGATTCATCCTCTTCACAGTTTAGAAGGAAGAAGAACATAAGATCACGATTACTACAAAGGCCTCTAGAGGCGATCTCTCTACACATTTGAAGCAGATTGACAAAATTGTAGAAAAATATAGAGACATCTTCACCTCACCTACATGAGTATCTTTTCACTATCAGGACATGTAATTGAATTGATATTAGTTACCCATGTATGTAACAACCCAATATATAGATGGTCTCTTTGGAGAACAAAGATATCAAATGCTAAATTCAAAAGTTTCACATTTGATCAAGCTCTTCAGCTTGCAAGAGCCCAATTATGTTGGTAAAAAAGGATGGGAAATGGAAACTTTGTATTGATTACATAGACTTGAACAAAAACATATTGAAGAGTTAGTTTCCAATTCCTGGGATTAATGATATTCTCAATCAGGTGAAGGCCACCAAGTTTTTCAATAAGATCGCTTTAAAGTAAGGCTATCACCAGGTGTCAATTGAAAACCAATATGGAAGATGACCTTCAATTCTAAATTTCACCTTGAGTGTTTTGTCATTCCTTTCAACTTGACTAATGTCCTTGCAATATTCATGAGGATGATGGACTATATCTAATGGCCATTCACCAATTCGTTTGTAATCATACATATAAATGATATCCTTATCTTTAGTAGAACCTAAGGGAAGCCTTCAAAGTGGATTCAACACGCATTGAGCACCTTGCAGTAACAAAAATTATATTCCAATTTGGATAAGTGCTCATTCGTCATGCATAACATTCAATGCCTGGGATACATCACATATGAGTATGGTGTGTATCTGGATTTAGTCAAGATTGTGATTGGTCAACTTAAAAGATGTTGATGTATATGTAACTTCGGAATGTATTTCACATATATGTATATTGTATTCCTATAGAGATGTTATTATTCCTCTATACGGAAGTGTCGTCATTTATATTGTAAGTGTCGTAACTTATACTTGATGGGTTATTAGACCACCTTGTTGGGGTCGGCCTTGTATAAGTCATGTGGGTCAAAGGGTTATTAGACCACCCTATTGGGGGTCTACCATGTGGGTCAAAGGGTTATTAGACCACCCTAGTGGGGGTCGGCCCAGTCAGCATTATGTTAAGTGGTTAAGTTGAGGACGACCTAGTTGAGTAAAGGTCAAGTCAAGTTAGTGTATAAATAGAGAGTGTGTCTCTCTCATTTTACACATTCTATTCTCTCACTCACTCAGGAGAGTGGTGCACTTGTGGAGGAGGAGGCTCTGCTGCTAGGAGAAGACTATCTCTTGTATTCTGGTTGTATCATTGCTCTATCTATCTTTGAGGAAGTTATTGGGGTTTTTCACCTTTATGGTTTTCCCCAAGTAAACTTCGTGTCTCTTGTGTGCTTGCATTATTGTGTCCATGATTGATATGCTGTAGATTTTCTATACATGTTGTTCTCTCAGTTAAGATCCTAGATTAGATTGAAGTAAATTATGAAAATTTAACAAAAGATACCAACGGAGCTCCACCACTTCTTATGCCTTTCTAACTTCTACCAAACATTCGTGTTGGAGTTCTCTCACATTATTTTTCCCTTCAACTAAGTGACCAAGGGTGAAGCCAAATCCAAGTTTGTTTGAGAAGACATAACGTAAAGAATTTGAGGATTTGAAACATTTCATTTGCTCGACATTGATTTTAATTTTGCTAGAACTGTAAGAATCATTCAATATTGAGACAAATTCTTTAGATTATGTAGTTAGTGAAGTCCTCATTCATCATGGACATTCGATTCCCTATCAAAACGACACTCTTTCTGACGTGGTTTCTAGGTACCCCACCTATGGGAATTGTACTCCTTGTGAAAGCATGTTGACAATGGAAGTATTATATTTTGGGAAGGGAAACAATCACCCACATTGACAATGAGTTTATTAGTGCTTTTTGGTCTACCATGTAGTCAATGATGGACACCAATATGGAAAAATGGGCTACCTTCCACCCCTAGGCTGATGGATAGATAGACATAGTTAACACGATGATTGTGCATATCTTTAGAATGTGTAACTCCAAGCATCTACATACATAGCATGAATGCCTTCCTTATGTTCATGTAGCTACAATAGTGCCCTTTATAGTTCTATTGGCCACAACTCTTTCCAGGTGTGTTAGGGATTCCAGGGATTGGCCCAATTTGACTAACTTTGCCTATTGCATCTTCACAAGAAGTGCCCCCCCATGCTCAAATAAAGGCATATAATGCAATAATGAATTCAACACATCGAACAAGAAGTTCATGATATTTTGTAGAAAGGAAATGCCAAGTACAAGCAATGGCACTATTGTGTAATACGAGTATC
Organism: Larix kaempferi; assembly: GCA_027924585.1. Taxonomy (NCBI): domain Eukaryota; kingdom Viridiplantae; phylum Streptophyta; class Pinopsida; order Pinales; family Pinaceae; genus Larix; species Larix kaempferi. The sequence goes on from BSBM01001712.1 coordinate 263,890, forward strand.
ATGATGGAATCCACAATTAATATATTCTTCAAGTGTATTTGGGTGCTTTTTGTGTTGTTGTAAATAATTGTTTAGTTATGGACAACAATTTTCTTAGTACTTTCTAGTATACTTTGTAGTCAATGAGGGGAACTAATCTAGACAAATGGGCTACCTTACACCGCTAGATTGATGGATAGATAGAGGTAGTTAACATGTTGATTGTGCATATCCTAGAGTGTATAAATCCATGCATATACATACATAGAATGAAATTCTTTCTTATGTTCAATGTAGCTACAATGTAACCCTTCACAATTCTCTTGACCACAACCCTTGTCAAGTGTGCTTAGGATTCTAGAGATCAGCCCCAATTGACGTAGATTTTCCTATTGTATCCACATATGAAGAGGGCCTCCCATGCTCAAATTGATGCATATAATTCAAGAATGAATCAAACACATCGAACAAGAAATTCATGATATTTTGCGAAAAGGCAATGCCAAGTACAAGCAATGATACAATCATTATCGGGTTTCCCACAAGTGTCAGGTTGGTTATAAAGTATCGTCTCACTTACAAAAATAGCGACTTAGAGGCCCCACATAAATCTCAAACCAGTTTGATGTGGTCCTTATGACATCACTAACGTTGTGGGTAAGAATTCCTTTGATTTGAGTATTTTACTTTTCATTGGGTTGCATCGTATATTTAATGTGGCCCATTGTATCGATCATATTTTCCACCCTTGTTGGACACCTTGGAGGTGTTAGATAATTTTCACCCTACAAAAATCAACCCTGGATGCATTTATTAGGTTGTTGTTGACTGAATCATGGACGCCAAGTTGAAGTGAATCCACAAACAAAACATACAATGTTATTGGATTGTCAAGGTAGGGAAGATTTTTCACCAAGGTAAGTGGTTCACTAGGATTCATATTCAACATAAGTCTTCCCCATCTAATGGAGGAACTTGATACAATGGTGACCATTGATATTTAAATGAGGATGATGGATCCATGTGGATATATGTGGCCATCCAAATTTTCCATTGACCGAGGAACTATCCTACACCTTATTAGAAGTTTACCACAATTATGTAGGCTTGCAACTTTCGTTGCATTTTTCAAGCACTTCTCATGCATTTTTGGAAATTGACACAACCCGGTAATCTTTGCTTGCCTAATTGACCAAATACATTAAGTTGAGAATAATATTTGTAATATTCCAAAAAATGCCTCCAATTGAGTGTAGATGCACCAAAATTGCGTGCTTTGGATGCTAACATATCCACTAGGCTTCTCAGTTTTTTCATTCCTTTCACCACCTCATCTCCTAGGGTTATGGTTTTGGATTAGGGTTTTCACCTCTTATGGTTTTATATTTTACAGGGAAAACTCTAAAGGGCACAAGAGGTTGCTCCAATTACTATAGTCTCTCTAATCATAGCTAATTAGTGTGGGAAGGTAATTTCGTAGAATGGGAGATATATCCTCTTCATTGTTCAGTTAGAAGATGAAAAACATTCACCATGATTGTAAAGGCCTTTACAAGTGGTCTCTTTACATAATATAAGTAGGTGGACAAGATGATAAAAGAATATAAATACATATTTGCCTCATCTATAGGGGTACCTCTGCATTGTCAAAAGAAATCATGTGATTAATTTGACATTGGGTGCTCGTCTACCTAACGACCTAGTAAATAGACACTCTCTTTTGGAGAATGAAGAGATCAAAAGCCAAATTCAAGAGATATTATAGAAGGGGCACATTTTACCCATATCTTCACTTTGTGGGAGTCTAATTACCCTAGTCCTAAAGAAGGATGGGACATGGCGACTCTATATTGATTATAAACCTTTGAACAAAATCAAAGTCAATAATAAATATCTAATCCCTTGGATTGTTAATATTTTGAATCAACTGAAGGCTACCAGGTTTTGAGTAAGATTACTATGAAATCATGTTATCACTAGGTGCCAATTTGGAAAGCATGGGGTGCATGTGGATCTATCCAAGATCCAAGTAATTTGGAATTGGCTGGCCTCAAAGACATTAATGGAACTCTGTAACTTCTTAAGGCTTTCCAAGTTCTACTGTAGGTTTGTGTTGGGGTTCCCTCATATTGTTTGGCCCCTCATCTGAAATGTTTATGTTGATCAAAACCAATCCTCATTTTTCCAAGCTTTCAAATTGTTTGAGATTGAGGCAAATGCTTTGTATTATGTTGTTAGCATAATCCAGAATCAACATGGACATTCGATGGCCTATCTTTGAGATTCTCTCTAACATGGTTTGCAGGTAACCCACCTATGAAAAGGAGAAGTAGTCCATTGTGAAAGCATGTTGATAGTGGAAGCACTTTGTTATGTGAAATGAAATGATCATCCACACCGGCCACATGCGTGACATGCCCTTGGATTTCATGTAGATGAAGGGAAATATGAAAAAAGACATCGACTAAATTTTGTCCATGTACCTTCAACAATTACACTTGAACATCAAGTATAAAAAAGGAAACATAAATTGTGTTTTGCACTACCTCAATTGACCTATGGTTGTGGCAGTAATCATGGTGCTTAATTCTTTTGGAAATGAGATTTCCAATTGTGCTAGTGGTATGGAAACAATCTTGACTTTGTTTCCACATAATATATATTAGGAGGCACATCATAGTGAATTAGACATGGAGAAAATAATGTTAGTACTACAAAAAGTACTTCTATTGGTCAATACATTGATAGGTGTATTAGATAGTGCATCGATTGTGCCACAATAAACCTTCCATCAAGAAGTAGGTGTTGTACACTCCTATATTTACTCTAGATAAGCATTGGGAGTCAATGTCCATGGATTATATGTCAGTATTTCCCTCAACCAAACATGGTAACAATTATGTATTTTTAGTTGTTGATTGGTTCACTAAGATGGCCACTTTGGAACCTTGTAAGAAGAGTACCACAATTGAAGCCACCAATAAGCTCTTCTTCAACTGCATTATGGTACATTTTGTGCTTCCATAGATCATTGTTCTAGATAGGGACAATGAGGTCCTTATTTTTTTCTAGTGTAGCATGTGGTCAAATATGGACAACAAGTTAACCAAATTAGCTACCTTCCACCCCTAGACCAATGGAAAGATAGAGGTAGTCGATAAGATGATTGTGCATATACTTAGAATGTACAATTCCAAGCATCCACATACATGGCATGAAATCCATCCTTATGTTCAACATAGCTACCATAGAGTCTTTCATAGTTCTCTCTGATAATTTTCCAGAGGTCACTACTTGCTCTGGAAATCTCAATCCCAACTCGGCCTCGGTTCACCGCAAGCCTCATGCAAAACAAACCCACTTCTCTAAGCCATAAAATTAATAATGAAAGCAATATACTTAAAGAAAAAGGCACACGGAATATACTTATCAACAAAAACAACTCCATCAATCACATAATGGACAACAATATAACCTAGAAACCCCAATGGGGAAAACCAACTACTGAGGTATTTCTTCAATCTTGAGCTAGAGCATATAAATAAGAGAAGTACAATTAGAAATATATGGGTAAAGGTGATCCACTTAACAGTTGACATTGTTTTCGAATGCTAACTTCGACACAACTTCAACAAGTTCTGAATTCGATGCGACTTCGACAACTCCAACAACTTTGACAAGTTCAACAACCTTAAACAGTTTTGTGACGTCGACATGCAGCATCGACCTATGACTTGCGACTATCGAACCAAGACAGATTGTCTCTCTGTCTTCCAGTCGACTGTAATGGTTGAACTTCTGAACCGTTCTAACTTCTCTTGTAATTGAACATAACGGGCAGGAACCCAAGCGTCTTAGCATTCTATGTAAGAATGCATAATATTGTAACACACATAAATCGATCGATCAGGCATTCAACCGTCGAGTAATAGAGAATATAAACTCGCATTCATGCATATTTGTCTATGTGTATTTTTTTTATCTGCGTAGTGTATTCCTTCTTTGCTTATTCTATTCTTTAAGCTTCCGCCATAACAAAGCTGACTCATTCAGTTGAACTGTTGTCCCCCTCGTGCACCTGGGCGCGTGCAGATAATTGGTGTCAGATATTTCAGTTTTTTTCGTGCTTAAGTTTTGCGTAGACACTTCCAGTGAAGTTACCTGAATTATGCCGGTTCAAACACGCTCACAATCACAACAATCCAAGCAGACGCTACCTCCATAGATGGTAGAAGAAACAGACGATAGACATGCAGCCGATGAGACAACACAACTTATTGAGCAAGCGCTGGGTTGACAACGAATTGAAATTTTCACCCATTTCAATGAAATTCTCATGTGATTTGCTTCGACATCTGAAGGATTTTCGATGAGAATGAACTCCGACAAAATCATCCCCTTCAAAGTGCAAATGAATTTGGACATACCAAATCTAGAAGGCAAGATTGACGTGGAATCCGTCGACAATTGGGTACAACAATTGGAATCCTACTACTCTGTGAATCAACTCTCGGAAGCCGACAAGATCACCATTGCATCCTTAAAGATGTCAACATCTATGCACTTCTGGTGGGAGAACCTTTCAACAAATATGGAGAAAAGAGGAGACCCCATCGGTGCCCCATCGACACATGGGATAAATTTGTCGAATACGTCTCAAAGGAATTTTACTCTCCCAAATACCTCGAACAACAGTATAAGAAGTGGCAGCAGTTAAGGCAATGGAAAGACCAATCAGTACAAAGTTATACCAACAAGTTCTATCGACTCATGGCTAGACTTGGCATTCAAGAAGAAGAGAAATTGCTTGTTCTAAAGTACATCAGCGAATTGTCCCTACATTCAGCGAGATGGAATTTCTGACTGTCAATACGCTTACGGATTCTTTCCACTATGCCAGCAAATTGGAAACCAAGCAGAAAGGAAAAGCATGCTTCACGACAAAGCCAACATTAGGACGACCACCCGACAAGAAGGCACCAGCCGAATTCGACAAGTCAAAATCTTCTCAGCCGACACTGCCAAAGCTAGATCACGACAAAAATCCTTTTCAAAAAAGGGAAAGTAGAAAACAATCGCCTATCGGGGAATGGTGTGATTACAACCACTCATTTTGGCATGATACTTATGAATGCAAATATCAGAAGAAATTTTTGGCAAAAGTGTCGACATCCGACGCGTTCGACAAGATGGTGGAAGAATCTGATCTAGAGGCAACGATCCTTTTGAAATCGACATCGACCACTCCAACAACCTTGACTATCGTCGACGAGGAGGAATGAGAGTGCCTATTCCATACACGGATATGGGATCAGAGAAATCCATTACATCTTATTGTGGATAACGGTAGCCATAAGAACTTCATTTTTTAAGATCTCGTGAAGAAACTAGGTCTTGTCACCCCTCCACATCCTCAGCCTTTCAACATCGGTTGGATGAAGGATGGACAGGAACTACGGATCACCCGACAATGAAAAATCGCCTACTTCATAAATCCTTTTGAAGATGAATTACTGTGTGATGTGGCACCACTCTCCGTAGCTGACGCCTTGTTTGGGAAACCTTACTTGTGGGATCTCTATGGAATTTATCAGTCACAGCCTCATAAGGTGATTGTAAAAATTTGAAATCGATGGTACGACATACTAGAGTGACAACCTCTCAATGATATATGCTAAACAGACAAAGAATCTCATCAATCATGCTCAGAAGTTCGCATTAATCATGATCAAACCGCAACATTCTAGGAAGACTGCAGAGACAAGTCGACTCATCGACCAGTGTAGCTCTTGATAGAAGTAGTTGATCGACAATGTTCTCGATGAGTATCGGAGTTTATTCCAAGAGCCGGATGGAGTACCTCGACATTGCCAGGTAAAACACTCCATTGAACTTGCTCCTGGTTGTTCTTTGCATAACGCAACTGTTTACAGAAGATCCATTCTCGAAAATGAAGAGATTCACAGACAAATCCAAGAATTGATCAAAAAAGGTCATATCCGACCAAGCTCCTCTCCTTGTGGAAGTCCAATCATCCTCGTTCCAAAGAAATACGGGACTTAGCGCATGTGCATTGAATACCGGGCACTCAACAAAATTTCGGTAAATAATCGCTACCCTCTGCCGCGGATAGACGAGCTCATCGAATGTCTGAAAGGTGCTAAATTATTTACTAAGCTCGACCTCAAGTCGGGATATCATCAGATTCCAATCGATCCTGCAGATGTGTGGAAAACTTCTTTCAAGACCAAGGAAGGATTGTTTGAATGGTTAGTCATGCATTTCGGCTTAACCAATGCACATGTGACCTTCATGCGATACATGGATAACACTCTTTTACCTTTCATCGGAAAATGTGTCATTGTCTACCTCGACAACATACTGATTTTCAGTTGAACATGGGAAGAACATGTCAGACAGCTTCGAAAAGTCCTCGAAACTCTCCAACAACATCGACTTCAGTTGAACATGGACAAGTTCACCTTTGCGATGACCAACATCAAATATTTGGGGTATGTAATTGACTCTGCAGGCATTCACGTCGATCCAAAAAAAGTACAAATCCTCAAATATTGGCCCATTCCTCAAAGCATTCAAGAACTAAGAAGTTTTCTTGGTTTGGAGAATTTCTATCGACGATTCATACTCGGCTTCAGTCACATATCTTGACCCTTTAATCAGTTGACGAGGGGAAATGGGAAAATTGTCTTCAAATGGACACCAACACAACAAGCAGCTTTTGAAAAGCTCAAGCACAAGCTCTGCACTGCACCAGTGCTTGTGTTACCTAATTTGCATCAGTCCTTTGAGATTGAGATGGACACATCGGACTATGCCTTGGGCACAGTGATCACTCAATCTGGTCACCCAGTCCCTTTTCATTCCGAAACTTTTAATGACACAGTTAGAAGATATTCGACGTGCAAAAAAGAACTGTATGCCATTGTGCAAGCTCTCAAGCAATGGAGGAATTACATCCTTGGAAAGGAAACGATCAGCCTCATTGGCCATAAGCCTCTACAGTTTGATCCGACCCATTCAAAACTACAAACAACTCGACATCTCAAGTGGATTAATTACCTACAACAGTTCTAGTTGATGATTGAGTATCAGAAAGGTAAAGCTAATGCCGCCATCGATTTTCTAAGTCGACCACCCATTACTCTGCTCTTCACAGTGATGAGTATACAGGGATATGACATGACCACTTAGCCTCAATTGTATCAAGACGACAATGAATTTTAATCAGTCTATCGACAACTACAGACTTACAAGTCGTTGACCTCCGACTATTTCCTGAAAGACACCTTGCTCTACAAGCTTGGACAAATTTGTGTACCAACCAGTGAGCATCGACATCGGATCATTTGGGACGCGCACTACATCAAGACTGCAGGTCACTTTGGAGTAGCAAAGACACTTGCTATTCTCCAGAAGTATTTCTTTTGGCCTACACTTAAAACTGACGTCAACAAGTACATTTGATCATGCGTGGTTTGTGCCATTGCTAAACCGCCTAATCGACGACATGGATTGTACACACCTTTTCTAGTTCCTAGTCGACCATGGGAATCTATTTCTATGGACTACTTGACAAGATATCCTACTACCAGACATCAACATGACACTATCTTAGTAGTAGTCGACAAATTTTCCAAGATGACCATTCTCATTCCATGTAAGAATACCACGACGACGCAATAGACTACTCTGCTCTTCTTTACACATGTTTGGAAACACTTTGGTTTACCAATAACCATTAATTCCGACCGAGATGCCATATTCATCAACATCTTTTGGAAGAATCTCTGGAAACAACTGGACACACAACTCTAATTGTCAACAACTTTCCATCCTCAAACCAATGGGAAGACGAAAGTTGTGAATCGCTTGGTAGTACAACTGCTTCGCATGTACAACCACAAGCATCGGCGAACATGTGATGAAAGTCTTCCATACATACAACATAGCTACAATCATGCTCAGAACAGATCTATGGGCAAGAGTCAATTTGATATCTGTTACAGATTTCAACCCTCAGCGCCTATTGACTTGATCAGCTCCTCGACACAGTCGAACCCCGACACCGACTACAACCAACGAGAAATTGATAAAGCCTTGAAGTTTCAAGATCATATTTGCGACATGTAGAAGCAAGCACAGGAATTTTTGCAATGAGAAAACGAGAAAGCTAAGGCCCGACACGACAAGTACGTATTCCTCATTCCTTCCAAATTTGGGATAAGGTCTAGTTACATATGAAGAAGGAGCGCTTCACTGGTCCATACAAAAAACTCAAACCTCTGCGATATGGTCCGTACAGTATTCTTCGACAGATTGGAGAAAAATATTTTCAGCTTGACATTCGTGCATTCCTGAATCTGCATCCAGTATTCAATGTGGATCTACTTCGACCATACCATGCACCACTGTTGGAACATAATGACTTACCGATAGCAGAACTCGAATACATCCATCCAGATGTTCAGGAGCCTCTTCCTTGTGACACCATTGTGGGACGACGAGTACGCCATACAAGGACGAACACAATTCCCTTGTTTCAGGTTTCTAAATTCGGACAGCTCCCATCCCAAGGAAAGTGGTACTCTTCTACTGAACTAACCAACAAGTTTCCTAACCTCTACGAGCAAACAATGGGGACCATTGTTTCTTAAGGAGGGAGGTATGATCCACTCAGCAGTTGGCATTGTTGTCGAATGCTAACTTCGACATCGACAAGTCATTGACTTTGACACAACTTCGACAAGTTCCGAATTCGACTTGAATTCGAAAACCCCATCAAATTCGATAAGTTCAACAACCTTAAAAATTTTCACGACGTCGACATGCAGCGTCGACCTGCGACTTGTGACTGTCAAACCACGACAGATTGTCTCTCTGTCTTCCAGTTGACTGTAACGGTTGAAATTCCGAACCGTTCTAACTTCTCTTGTAAATGAACGTAATGGACAGGAACCCAAGCGTCTCAGCATTCTATATAAGCATGTATAATACTGTAACATACATCAATCAATCGATTAGGAATTCGGCCGTCAAGTAATAGAGAAGATCAGTTCGCATTCCTGCATATTTGTCTATGTGTATTTGTGTTTATTTGCGTAGTGTTTTCCTACTTTGCTTATTCTATTCTTTAAGCTTTCCACCATAACATATCCGACTCATTCAGTCGAACTATTGTCCCCCTCGTGCACCTGGGAACGTGCGGATCAAAAGAAAATTGAAGGGACAAGCCCTAGATATGCATACAGTTGCAACTGCTACTTTGGGGATATGAACCAACTGTTCTATACTAACTAACCCTGATCTCAACTTCAACCAATATCTGGAAGAATATCTCTAATTGTCTTTGCTTTGATATGCTCAACCATGCAATAAATGATGCAACCTATTAGTCTGAAGTGTGCCCCCTCTGCATGGGAAGTGCGCCCCCCCTTCACTGCTATGAATTTGCCCCTCTCTGGATCTCTATCAATATCTGATGAGATATGATCTAGTCCTCCTCAATCACTGAGAAGAACCTCTTTGCTTCTTTTATCCCTCTTGGCCTCAAGAAGAATGTCCCCATTGACAAGTGTTCCCCCTCTCCCCAAGAAGTGCGCCCCTCTCCTATGTGAAGTCCCCCTAGATCAGTCTCTGAGCTCCCTCTGTGCAGATAGAATCACTGCATTGTCTAATGGCTCCTTAGTGCCTCAGATCAAGATGGTACATATCCCTCTTGGATCCATTCATTCTCTCCCTCTGCAGATGTGCCCCTCCTCTCAAGAATGCGCCCTCTGCATGCACAAGTGTGCCCTCATTCTAAATCTCCTCACTCTCTGAAGAAAATACTGAGTAACCCTTTCCGGTGACCCCTTGCCTCCTTATATCAACTCACTCACTGATTAGGGTTTCCGAAACCCTAATATGAGTGCATGCAAAAATCCCTCTTTTGCATTCCTTTTAATTAAAAAGGTTGCATGCAAAATATTGCATGTGTAAGGAAAATCACCCTGAAAGGTCTGCATGCATCCACCGTTGGATTCATGGCACTTGGTAGAGTGCATCTCACCCTCTACCCCATCCTGATGCCTATACTGAAAATGTACCTCCATGCTAGGCATCTAAACATGAAGGACATCCCGAGATACACCTCTATATCTATCACTCTCAACCACAACCATTTTTAGTTGTGCCTTAGGTTCTGAGGACTGAAACCAATTGATGTAGCACTGTTTATTTCATGTACATAAGAAGAGTCCTCCCATGCTTATATTGAGGCATATAGATCAAGAACAAATCCAATACATTTAACAAGTCCATGATATTTTGCAGAAAGAGAATGCCAAGTACAAGAAACAACATGATCAACATCAGGTTACACACAATATTTAGGTTGGTGATAAAGTATTATTTCACTTGAAAAGAGAGTGATTCACATGGCTCCACATGAATCTCAAACCACTTCGACATGGGCCTTACACCATCACCAAATGGTTTTGGTTCATAATGCTTTTGGATTGAGTATTCCAACTTTCTTTGTCTTACACCCTATATTTAATGTGGCATTGCTTTTACCATATTTTCCACCTATATTGGTCACCTATGAGGTAGTAGAGCACTTGGCCTTTGCATAATTCAACGCTAATTACATTAAGCAGGATATAGCGGACTAGATCATGGATTCCAAGACAAATGGAACCTATCAACAATATATATAGTTTTCTTAGGTTGTCAAGGTTGGTAAGTGGTGCATCGGGAGTCAAGTTTAGCAGAAGATTCCCCATTTGATGGAGGAAATTCACATAATGGAGACCATTGCTTTCTAAAGGGGGTCAGTTTCACTTGGGCATAATCATTATCCATCTCACATAATTGAAATATGGGTGTGATTATCCATTTCACCTAAGTGAAATATGTGAGTGACTCACTTATTTATTGCTCCATGACTCAATATGTAATGTTTCAAACTCAAATGCAAATGAATGTTCTTAAGAAGGTAGTGGACTCTTGACAATTGTAATTGGTTATTGGTTAGTGTAGTCCAAAGCAATGCAATATATATATATATATATATATAGAGAGAGAGAGAGAGAGAGAGAGAGAGAGAGAGAGAGAGAGATGTTGTTCACCCTTGAAGATAATAACCCACTAAAGGTAATACATTCCAATACACTTTAATTAATATACAAGGCATTGTGTCACAACAAGCTATAAGATATTTAAATTTGTTTTTTCCTTTTAGTTGCTATTCTATAATTTTTTTATTTTTTATTTTTTATTTTATTTTTTATGTTTATATAAGACATTTAATACAAAACAACTATAAGATACTAAAATTGAATCTCAATACATAACGTTAGACTTCTAATTTGAATGGTTTGTAAATAAAAAAACCCCAAGGGTTAGTTCAAACAATTGACCATTTTCCCAAGGCATGTTGCCGTTGGGGAGGCCATAGACACAAGTTTAAATTTGGTTGAGTCCCTTGAGATTATCATTGCACTATTGTGGCTAGCGGTTGAAATACTCTCCATTTTGATGTTTTTTGGAAGTGGAGGGGATCTCACAAGATTTTATTTTGCAAGAAAAAAGAAACAAACCCAAGAGTTATCTCAATTGGTTGAACTATCTTCCCAAGGCATGTTGTCGATGTGAAAGACACATGGCACATGGTAAATCTAGTCTAGTCCCTTTGGGGTTAACAATTTCTATTGTGGTTGGCAATTAATCTACCCAATATTCAAATATTTTAAGAAGAAGAGGGGGGATCCAATGAGGCCTTCCTTGGAAAAAATATTGGCTTATGCAATATTAGAATTCCCTATTTGAGAATAAAATGCTTTTGTTGAGTGATGATGCACTAGTAGATCATATAAATGAATTTTAGTACAATGTAGGTGTAGCAATGGTTATATGAGAATTAATTTCATGTGAATATCAATAATTGGGAGATGGGATGTTATAGTAAATAGTAGTAGTGTGCTTGAGAGTGAGAGGGAGTCAACGCATATAATTGATTGGGTGAAATAGAAAGTTCTTTAGTTATAGAGTGATCCATGCTTCCTCGTGTAGAAATATGGCAATTTCCAAAAAAATGTAGGTTGGCTATTAGATTTAGTGTAGGATTACCTTGCAATTATTTCCACAAAAATGTTCTAAATTAATTGTAGGTCTACTTCTCTTAAATACAAAATATAAATTTATACATTAATGTTTTTCTTAAAATTCACATTTTCTTTCTTTCTTTCTTATTATTAAATATGCAATTAGTATGGGCACTATGAGTGCATTGTATAATTTCTAGATGACATTATTAAGGGTGTGACTAATGCTTAATTTAGTTGTCATTTAATGGTTAATAAATGTCATTCTTGTTTTATTTTTTATCAGAGGCTGTAACATATCGTCCCTTGAGGGGGTTATCATTTCCAATATCTCATATACGTGTCAAACCATGAAAATGGGTAACACTTTATGCAATTTGTTTCTTCAACTTCAAAAGATCAAGACTTATATTTGCTTTGAGAATTTCATTTTGAAGTTAAAACAATAGTTGTAAATAATTGTGATATTTTTGTACTCATTTAAAAAATAAATCAGGACAAATATAATGTTTAGTAATTACATATATTTTAAAATTTTAGGTAAGTATAATGAGTGAGCAATTTGGATTCCTAGTTTTTAGAGATAACTATTCATTTTGGGGATATATATATATATATAAACAATGAATTTGTGGGGGGGTCTTTTCTTTGGGGGGGGTTAGTTTTTTATCCGAAGATCGAATCCGAAGATTGAAGGTTTTTCTCTCAGGGTTTTTTCTTTTTGATCCCCTTTTATTAACAAAAACCCACTCCCCTCCTTTGTCCCCATGTTTTGATTTCTGTCTCCCCTCTCCATGCTCTACCCCCTTCCTCTCCCCGCGTCATCCTCCTTCATTCCTCTCCACTTCCACGTGCCCTTTCCTCCCTTGATATGTGTCATCCGTCACTCTCCTCTCCATGTACCCCCTCCATTCTCCTTGTCCCACATCATCCTTTGTACTTCGCCTCTCCATCAGCAGAATGGTTCCAGACGAAGTGGATTACGAACCCTCCCCTAAACAAACAATCATTTTTCCAGGAGATGAAGAATTTATAAATAGAATAGTTTCGACAGCTAAAGTGACGGATCAGCTGCATCCGCACATGTTCGTTAATAAGTTTGGCCCCCCATCCCCTCGCTCCTTCATAATGACAACATTAATTCCAAACCATTAATGGAGAAATATGGGCGACGTAAGAAGGGATCCCATTCTAAAAAGGTGGCGGCCTCGTTGGTGGTCGAAAAAAAATCAGAATCGAAGAAGTCCCTGCTTACCTTTCCTCAGCACTGGTAGGGAGATTCTGTGGAAAACTCATTAGCGAACCAACCCTAAGGAATTGGATGGAAGACAAATGGAGTAACATGCTGCAACAACTTCCAACCTTCCACATTCTGTCAAGAGGTTGGGTTCTTTTCAGACTACACTCATAACTTGATAGACAACAGCTCTTAAATCATAGTTGGAAATGGGGTCCGTCCGGCTTAATTCTAAAAGAATGGCAAGTGGATTTTGACGCCAGAATAGAACCCCAAAATGTTCAGCAGGTATGGGTTATCCTCCTTGGCTTGATGTTGGTGTTTTGGAAGAAACAAATTTTGGAAGCCATTGGGGGGAAGCTGGGACGTTTTATCTCCCTGGAAGAAAACTGGGAGTCCAAGGTCGACATACGATGTGCGAGAATTCTGGTGGAGTTAGACCTGCGTGAAGGTCTCTATGAAGAACTTAAAATAGAAATGTTTGGAAGTATATGGAATTAGAGGTTGGATTATTGGAAAATCCCATTTAGATGCTATGGGTGTAGGCAAGTTGGTCATTTGGCTCGCGACTATCCTTCTCCCATCTTTCCTCCCAAGGGGGAAAAATTTGGGTCAAAAATCTGGTGCAATCTGAGCATAACTGTAAATCTTTGGAATGCGAAAGCACGGAACTTGGAATAGTGGAGACGGGTACAACATTTCCTGAATTAGAAAAGCTGACGGGGAACAAGCTCATTGATGCTCCAAGATGCGTGACATCCCCTTCCGGTAAGAACGACACATCATCTCCTCTTTCTACTCCTTATGTTCCTACTAATGCACTTTTTTTTGATGTGTTAGTTCCTCCTGCCCCTCCCCAAAGCCTTTTATCCCCTCTTTACACGTCCTCCCCTCCCGAAAATTCTGTGGTTGTTCCTCCCACTACCTCCCCTCCTTCCTCTTCTAAACTTATCCCTCCAAAGTTTTATAACACTCGGGATAGAACAACCTCTTTGGAAAAATGTGGGACATCAGAAAAAATCGTTGAAATGGTAGCCGGGGGGCTGGAGTTGGATCCATCTCCCAAAATTTCCTTGGGAAGAAAGTATTTTTTAACGAAGGCAAAAAATCAAGCAGCTTTAGAAATCAAGGCTGGAAAACTATCTACCATTAACCGGGCCCTTAGAGCAGGCAGTGACTAGCTCAGGGTTCCTTAATGCTGTGTCTCTCCTTAAATTGTAGGGGGTTAGGGGGCCCCTCCAAGAAAAATTCCCTCAAAAGGTTGATAAAAACCCTGAAACCATCTGTAATCTTTCTCCAAGAAACTATGACAGAAGGCACTAAGGCTCAAGAATTACTCGGACGTTGGTTAAAAGATTGGACTTTTGTTTCCATGGACGTGGATGGACACTCAAGGGGCTTATTAACTAGTTGGAGCCCAACTTTGGAAAAAGTTTCTTCATCCTGTTTCGACTCAGTTTTAAAAACAGTCTTAAGGGACTTAGACATAGGATTTTCCTTCTCTCTTCTAAATGTTTACGGTCCTTTCAGAAACATAAGAGTATTCTGGGAGAATTTGTCCTCTAGGGGATTTCTGGAAGATCAGAATGTAATACTGGGGGGCGATCTCAACCTCACTACGTCTGACAGAGAAATTTGGGGAAAACCTTGCAAGATATGACTCTTTAAGTAACTTCTTCATCTCTCTGTTTGAAGCTAACAATCTCGTTGATGTCACCCCCGGTTAAACTTGAACCCACACAGTGTAATAAAAGAAGCGAAAGCAAAGCAATCTCGAAAAGGTTGGATGGATTCCTAGTTTCAGTTCATATCTAAGAAAGTCATCTCTCTGTTTCTTCATGGGTAGAGGAAGGTGGTCTCTAAGACCACCGTCCCATCCTCCTATTAATCATTCAGCAAGACAAGCTGAAAGCTCCCTTTTGATTTAATCCGATTTGGCTTAAAGACGATAGTTACTTGCAATTGATCAAGGATCTCTGGGAGCCTATAAACCCCTCTACCCAAGTTTCCTGTATGAAGCAATTTATGGAAAATTTAGACAAAGCAAAGAAGGCTTCAAAGAAATGGGCTTTCAATTATAACAAAATTCAACAAGCTCGTTTAAAAGAAGTAGAGGCAGATATATCTGCCCTCTACAAAAATAATTTCCTTGGAATTTTCTCCTTAGATGAGATGGAAAAATTGAAGGCTCTTGAAATAGCTAGATCAGACCTTTTAGCAAAAGAAGAATCCTTATGGAGATTAAAAAGTAGAGCAGTCTGGATTGATGAAGGGGATAATAACACTAAATTCTTTCATCGATTCGCCTCCTATAGAAGTAACTTAAACACAATCAGTGAAATCCAAAATACTGAGGGTATATTGGTATCAAAATTCAAAGATAAAGTAGTGACAGGGGTCTCTTTCTTCAGTTCTCTTTTTAAGGAAAAGGAGGGGTTCCCTATTTAGGAAATTTTACAAGTCCTCAGACTCTTTCCTAAATATATCACAGAAGAAATG
The DNA here is from genome assembly GCA_027924585.1 of Larix kaempferi. Classification (NCBI taxonomy): domain Eukaryota; kingdom Viridiplantae; phylum Streptophyta; class Pinopsida; order Pinales; family Pinaceae; genus Larix; species Larix kaempferi. The sequence continues at coordinate 279,709 of BSBM01001712.1, forward strand.
AATGAATCCCTATTGAAGGAAGTCTCCGAGGAAGAGTTAAAATCCACCTTATCATCTTTTCAAAAAGGTAAAATCCCAGGACCTGATGGTTTCTCTGTGGAATTTTTCCGAGGGTTTTTCGATCTGTTGAAATCTGATGTAGTCTAGGAATCCCAAAGGGTGGGGAAAGTTTTGGGTTCTATCAACTCCACTTTTTTATCCCTCATACCAAAAAAACAAAAGGCTCAAACCTTTGCTGATTTTCATCCTATCTCGTGCTGCAATTTAGTTTATAAACTAATAGCGAAAATCATTGCTCTTCAGTTGAAGCTTGTCTTAAGTGAGATTATCTCAGAGGAGCAGTTTGGTTTCCTGTTTAACAGACAAATTCATGACGTTGTTTCCCTAGCACAAGAAACGATTCACTCTATCCACAAAAATAAGGAAAGAGATTTTGCTTTAAAACTGTACCTTTCCAAGGCCTTTGACAGAGTTAATTGGACCTTTCTCGGACTCTTGCTCATTCAAGTCGATTTCTCTCTCGATCTAGTGAATTGGATAATGGGATGTGTAAAATCAGCCTCCTTTGCAATCATCATTAATGGTTCTCCGTCGCCTTTCTTCTGTTCTTCAAGAGGACTGAGACAAGGGTGCCTGCTCTCCCCCTTTCTATTTCTCCTAATTGCAGAAGCCCTAAGTAAACTCATGCAGCATGCTAGGAACTCGAGATCTTTCCAAGGCATCCATGTTTATGAGTCCTCTCTTCTGACTCATTTGTTGTTCGTAGACGATGTCCTCCTGTTTGGGAAAGGAAATGAGGAAAATTTGAGTTCATTAGCCAAATTGCTATCCTTATATCAAAAGGCCATGGGCATGGAAATTAATGTTGAAAAATCAAACCTGGTTGTACATGGTTTTTCCGAAGCTCTTTGTCTTAAATCCACTTCTCTCTTGTCCTTCCCTCTATCCTCTTTTCAAGATGGATTTAAATATCTTGGTTTCCACTTAAAGCCCAATGCTTACTCGTTCAAGGATTGGATTTGGCTCTTTTAGAGGGTAGAAGCTCGGATTTCCTGTTGGGAAAATAGATTCTTATCAAGAGGAGGGCACTTAACCCTGTTGAAAGCAGTGCTTCAGAGAATCCCTGTGTATTGGACATCAGTGCCATATATACCAAAGTGGATCCTAGTCAAAATTTGGAAGAATGCCTTTCCTTTCTCTGGACAACTAGTAATAAGAGAGACGGTATTCCACTGGTAAAATGGTCCACAATAGCAAATTTAAAAGAGATAGGGAGTTTGGTGATTAAAAACCGTCTTACCTTCTGCCAAGCGTTGGAAGCAAAATCACTCTGGAGATTAACTCAACACTCTTCCTCTCTCTGGGGAAAAAATATCATTTCCAAATACTGCCCAAATGCCTCAATTGTGGATTGGTTTAGAAGCAGTGAAAAAACTCATAAAGGAGGCTCAATAGGTTGGAAATATTTCGTTCTCTCTTTCCCCCTTATTGGGAATTGGACAGAATTGGAAATGGAAGACAGGTCCAAATTGGCATTGATCCTTGGGTCGGGGATGGAGATGGATACAGGCTTTCAATAGGCTTAGTGCAGAGGCTAAAAAGGTCCAATATACAAGTATTAGCCGATGCGAAGGTGACTAATATTCAAGGTGGAAGTTGGATTACAGTGGATGAATTGGGTTTAGGCGAAGAAGAAGCCTCAGAATGGACAAATTTCTTATCTCTTCTTAAGCTGAATTTTGTAGTTCCATGTGAAGACACAAATGATAAGTTAGTTTGGACAAGGAATAGCGTAAATGGAGACTACACCACCAAACTGGGTTACAAATCCTTCAACAAAAACCTTTTCTATGGCAGAAAAAATGGTGGTGGTCGGTGGCTTGGAAGATGAGTGGAACCCTAAAAGCAAAGATTGTTCTATGGCTTGCCCTAAGTGATAAACTTCTTACATGGGACAACCTGCTTAAATGGGGTTGGATAGGCCCCAGTCGTTGCTCTTTATTCCAAGCCTCTGGAGAAACTTAATCTCACTTATTTTCCTCTTGTGCTTATGCAGAGACAGTTTGGAAGGACACCACTAAGAAACTTGTTGCTTCTGAAATACCCTTGGACACGTCAGTAGAAAGTTGGTGTCAAAAATTGTGGAAGAACCCACTAGTATGAAACTATGATGCATTCCCCTCCCTTTTTATATATGGTCTTTGGTGGGAAAGAAACTCTGTAATTTTCCTTGAAAAAAGAGTCCTTGCTGAAGTAACTTTGGCCTTAATTGTGCAGTGGACAAAATAATTTAAACAAGTAGAGATTCAGAAAAAATCTAGAATTCTGATTCATCCCATCATTGAAAAAAGTTTTCCCCGGGCTTATTTTGATGGTGCAAGTCAAGGTAACCCATAGATAGGTGGCTCAGGTGGAGTCATATATTTGAATGATCTCAGTAAAATTTTCATCCTCTACGGGCCTGTACATGGCACAAACAACAAAGCCGAACTTACTGCGCTTTGGGCAGTTCTCCACACAGCTTTAAGCCATCACATTACGAACCTTCAAGTTTTGGGAGATTCAAGAATGGTAATCGAATGGGCGAATCAAAGGCCGCAGATTAGAGCTCCGCACCTTCAAACCTTGTTGACTCAAATTCAACATCTGATTTCCCTCTTCAGCTCGATTTCTTTCTATCATGTATATTGGGAACCTAACTGGGAAGATGACTTGCTTTCAAAAAAAGCGCTGCTAATTCCACCAGGAGAAATTAGAGTGGAATTTCAGATTCCCCCACCTCAGACAACATTCCTGCAGCAACAGTAGATCGACTCGGATCACAAAGGCAGATCTTAAAAGGCCATCAAGGATGATGATCGAGGAAGCAGGGGGAAGAATTATTTCTATTTATCTCTCTTTAGTACTGAACTCTATGTAACTATATTGAATATGGCATCTAGCCAGAATTGAATCAAGAATATGATTCAAATTTTGTAAACAATGGATGATGACAGTGATCTTTGTGAGTCATATGCATGGGAACGATATATTATATGTAACCATTGTATTTTAAGAATATGATATGAAATTCCTTCAAGGGAAGTTTACGATCACTCTTTATTTAGAGTGATAGATATTTTCCTTATAGAAGATATATATATATATATATATATATATATATATATATATATATATATATATATAAGGGTGCCATATCCACACTTTTTTGTGGGCACCAAATTTTATGTTTCATGAGATCATTACTAATAAAACTAAAAATACCCTTTTGAAAAGGACAATGTGAGGAATTGCATCGTAATTTTTTTTGGTATTGTGATTTTGACAATATTGAAGTTCATTGTAGACGCTTTTGATAACCATTCAATTCTTAGTCAATAAAATTTAGAACAAAATGATTAAAAATTAGTAATTCTTAACAAAAGTCTACAATTCTTATATTGTTACAAACTAGATTCAAAGATCGATCCATGGGTAGCAAGCATGACACATGATCCTAAAAAATTGTAGAACTATAACCTTGTTGAAGTTGCATATTTATGAAAAATTGTCGCAAAATCTGATGTTCTGATTGATCAAAATCTCTTGGTCAAGATGATTTTTTGGCCGAGAGCTTCATTCAGACATAGGTTCTCATAGGTTTATTTAAACACCTTCCTTCATTAAACTAAGTAGCAAATAAACATCCAAATAATTCCACTTTTGTTTATAAAAAAACATCATGTATATAAAAAACGATCATCATCTATGTATCTCAAGTATTAAAAACCCTCATAATAAATATGTGTCCATGTTTGAAAGTAACATTTCATTTCCAATCATCGAAATGCCAAATCATGTCCAAGGAGCGGCACACGCATTGATTAAGAAGGCAACCCATTCTAAATACCATAGTGGATTAATGCATCACTATTAGGATATACAACATCTCCATTATGCATGTGGTACTTTTTCCCACTCAAGAATAACATTAATAGTTTGAGGAGTCACTACATCTATTCTTTTTCCAAATGCTAAGCCCAAGATGACTTGAATCTTCCTATTTTGAGAATTTTTATACATAATTACCATTGATGCAAACAAAAACTCATAAATTTAATAAACTCTTAACATCCATGCATCACTCATCAACATGCAAGCTACAAGCAGACAATTAAAGGATCATTTCAGATCAAACTTGTGCATTTTAAAGGGAATGGATGAGGGGTGGAAAGAAAGAGAGGAACTTTTACAAGAAGTAGATCAAACACATGAACATACTCACATAATATAACCATCGTCAAATTGTCATTTGTTAGCATTACTATGCAACCATCACTATAAATATCAGAACTACGTAAGACATCCAATATAGGAAACAATATGTATCAATACAAACATACCATTTCTTTCCTTCATATTCCTTCTATTGTAATTGCAAACTACTTCCGTGATTTAATTTTTCTTGCTAGTGATGCAACTAAAATAACATAATGCATGTGTGTCACTGTATAGTTCTCAAGACCTATAGTGACTCAACATGTTGACCAAAGTGATATCATGCACATACTCTTATTCAACATATATCAATAATATATATCATGCAAAGCATTCCAAAGATTATACCCAACAAACACTATCATTGATCTTGCTTTCATTTAGAACATGGGTAGGAAATATTCATATCATGGAAAATATGTATGCTAACGAGAATTACACACTTTGTGTATAAAATTTTAAACAATGTCATGCATGCGACTAAATCACACATACACACACATATAACCTCAAACATATTATGCATATAACCATCTATCAATCAAAAGGAGGTATAACCATTACTCCATACCAATCGAACCACAATAACCATTAATATAACTATATGCATTCAATCCTAGGGCTTCAATTCCCTCAAAGGAGAGTGAAATATTATTTTTCGATTGAAATATCCTATGAAATATTGAAGCCTTTGCAAAGTTGGAACTGTATATCAAACAAAACATACACTATAGCAACTTGGACTCATCGTGGCCCCAAATTATATGATCAAGAGAAAAATCATGCCATGATAATAAATATAAACATGCTAACAAATATTCCAACAAAATGGTGGATCAAACAACCACAAAAAGGCCATTAAATGATCACCAAGTCTACCATGAAACAAACCATGTGCGCATCATGCATTTCTAGCAGAGGAGGGAAATGGATACCTAGTTGAGATATTTGAGATAATTCAAGTAGAGAGGATGTTGAAATGGGAGATAAAGACTTCAAGTTTCAAATATATTTCAATGGGTATCAAAGTAATCAACGATTTTCCCCAATGCATTGATAAATCAAAGGGAAAAATAATTTACACATTAACTGCCAATGCATCAAAATAACTTGTTTTGAATTAGAACACCCAAAGGGTGCTTACCATATGCGCAGGTTAAGCACTAGGATCATAAAGGATGCTTCACACTACCAAAGGGTATGCATTAATCACAATTCCATATATATATATATTCCAAATGGAAAATATCAATCATTCTAAAAGAATAAACGTGAACTGCCCAAAAAGGGACCTACATTCAAAGCTTACAACTTTACATCTCAAGAAATATTTTTCAATTACATATACATCTTCCGAACAACTTCATATTACAAAAAGTACTTCTCTTTTGTTTATGTATTATCTATTGTTGGTTACAAAAATAATGCACTATTCCTAAATATCTAAGTGCTGAGACCATCTTTGATTTCTTCAATCTCTAATTTCCAGGGATCCAACAACATAGCATTTTTAGATTACAGATCAGCTTCAGTGTTCAGTTCTTTGTATACATGAGCAAATGAAATGACAGAGAATGAGTCCATTCGTCTTCGAATTGAGTTTAAAAGATGTTGGAGATGAGAAGCCTTGATTTGAATTTTGTTGTTGGCCTAATCAATGGCCATCTTTGAATCTCCAAAAAGATGGAGACATGAGATATTCCTGGATATTGCCACCTTCAAGACTGAATGAAGAGCTGCAAGTTCTACCTTTCTATTAGAATAATGTCCAGGAGCATATCTTATCTTTATCCTATGATTTTCTGTGATGAATAGGACGTTCTTGGATCCACCCATAGGAGGATATCCTTGACTTGCTCTGTCAAATAAGGCCCATGGAGACGATCTGTCAATGTCTGGACGAACCAGAATACATTGCTTTTTTATTTTACCTCTGATTTATGTTCCTTCGTCCACTGCACAACAAGAGACACCGTCACCTCTGCTGGAATCAAATTATTTTGAAAAATTGATGTATTGCACAGTTACCATATCCCGTAGATGAAAGAATAGGGGGAAGCGTCGTATGAATGTACTGTCGGGTTTTTCCACCACACGAGACAACTTTGTTCTAGGCATAATCCTAATTGTGCAGACATGGATTTTAGTTCTTTTACCGCAGTGTTCCATACCGCCTCTGCATATGAACAACAAACAAATAAATGAGAGCATGATTCTTCATTCGACTGGCATAACACACACCATCTCGGTCCTTTCCAGCCTCGTTTTAATAAATTGTCCCATGTTAGCAATTTATTGCTTAGAGCTAGCCACAGAGTGATCTTAGCTTTTAAAGGCCTTGAAACCTTCCACACCACAGACCACCACCATTTCCTGTCACCATTAAAGGATTCTATGGATTTGGATTTATATCCAAGCTTTGCAGATAAGTCACCTGTAGAACTATTCCCGGACCAGACCAACCTGTCAGTATTGTCCTCTTCTAAGTGTTAATAATAGGAATCCAACAAGTTTGTGAACGTCGACCATTCTCTGGTCGTTTCCCCTACAAATCTCAACTCCAATGAAGTTTTCTAGACCTTTCTGCCCCCTTCCTGTATGGACTAATTTTTATCATCATGTAAATTGTTTATATGTGGGATTTTAAGCAGAGATAAAGTATTTTATGAGAGTTTGTATACATTTCCAACACCAATCCACGAGTCTTCACTTATCCAGATATTTTTTCCATCACCAATTTTCCATGCCAACCAATCTCCAATCATAGGGAAAGATTGCACAAAGGATTTCCAACCAATTGATCCATTTTTGTGAGTCTTGTCTGGCCGCCTGATACAGTCTATGATTGAAGAGTTCGGGAATTATTTTGAGATCATCATTTTCCCCCATAGAGAATTCTTATTTTGGATCATCCTCCATAGGGACTTGGCATCCAATGACTGGAAAAACAAAACTGGATTTTTTAAACCCCAACTACCAAGCTCTTTTAAATTATCCATTGTTTTCCATTTTACTAGAGGGATTCCTTTGACCTGTTTACTTGTAGTCCAAAGGAAATAAAAAAAAATTCTTCTAAATTTTATTAATGATTCCCATGGGAGTATAGGAAATGGATACCCAGTATACATGGATTCTTTGTAGTACCGCCTTAAGAAGCACCAACCTACCACCTCTTGACAGAAACCTATTGGCCCAGCAAGATATTCGACCTTCCATTTTTTTGTACAAACAAAACCAATCCTTAAAGGAGTATGAATTAGGATTTAGATAGAAGCCAAGATATTTGAATTCATCTTAAAAAGGTTTTAAGGGGAAGGAAACTTCATATTTTATACTGGACTGCACCTCTTCTAATAATAAATTATCTGCAAGGTTAGATATATCCACATTTATATGCATCCTTGTGCCTTCTTATAGATCTTCAAGATCTGATCGCTTTCTTCAATATTCTCTAAAGACCCTTCACCCACCATCAACACATCATCCACGGAAAAAATATGGGTGATTTCTTCTGAGTTTGAGACCATTACACCCTTGAAAGAGCCAGACTGCGTTTCCTGATGAATTAGTCTACTTAAAGCAACAACTACTAAAAGGAATAAAAAGGGGGAAATATGAAATCCTTGTATTATTCCTCTAGAGGGCCTAAAAAACGAAGATGGAGAACCATTAATAAGAACCGCGAAGGATGACAATTGAATGCATCCCATTATCTGATTAACAACATCTATGATGAAGCCAATCTGAAGGAGAAGCAATTTGAGAAAGGTCCAGCTTACCCTGTCATATGCTTTTGATAAGTAGAGTTTAAGGACGAAGGATTTTCATTTGTTCTTGTTAATGGAATGTATTTCCTCTTGAGCCAGAGAGACCACATCATGGATTTGACGGTTAAACAAGAATCCAAACTTTTCCTCATAGACTATCTCGCTCAGGATTGGTTTTAACCTTATATGGGACATCATTTCGGCAATAATTTTGTATACAAAATTACAATGTGAGATAGGTCAGAAATCCTCAAAGGAAGACGATTTATTATTTTTAGGTATTAGGGCCAGAAAGGTGGAATTCATAGCTCCTAAGACCTTCCTTGACCTTTGGGATTCTTGAAAAGTCTTCAACAAATCATAAAAACCTTGAAAAAATTCAATTGAGAACCCATCAGGACCAGGGCTCTTACCTTTTTGGAAGGACTACACAACTCTGTTCAAATCTTGGTTTGTAACCTCTTCTTCTAGTCCTTCATCCATTTCATCAGATGCCAACTTAGGGAAAATCCTGAGAACATGCATTATTTCCTAAATTGGGCAACCTTTAGGTTCTTTGAATAAGTTATGAAAATACAGTTTCCTAGCATTTTCCTTCTCCTGAAAAGAGTTTCAACCAAAATCCCACTAGCATCCTAAATTTATGATATAGTGTTGACATTCCTCCTATGAGAATCAAACCTATGGAATAATTTAGTTTTATTATCTCCTTTAGAAATGCAAATCTCCCTGCTTTTTAGTCTCCAAATTTTCTCTTCTTTCGCCAGTAACTCTTCCTGCTTAATTTCACAATTTTTCAAAGTCTTCAATTCCTCTTCTGAAAATAACCCAGAGCTATTTAGGATATAAATTTCCTTTATTTGTTCCTCCACTTTTTTGAGTTTCTCCTGTTGTCTAGCATTGTAGACTTTTTCCCACTCTTTAGAGGTCTCCTTTGTTCTAATCAAATGATCATAAAATTGTTTCATGAACGATACTGAGGAGTTTTCTTGAAGTGGAAGACAATATTCCTCCACCAGTTTCCTGTAATCCTCTTCTTTTATCCAAGTAGGATTAAAATTAAAGGGAGGAGCAGGCTTGGGGTCTCGTTTTTCTATAGACAAAGGATCATACGATGATAAGACAGACCACCAACCTCAATCCATGTTCTGACCATTAATGAACTAGATACCAGATTCTGAGCGACTAAAAACATGTCAAGACGTTTTGAAATTGCATTTTCTCCACTTCTATTGTTCCTCCAAGTTGGTTCTATTTTTAAAGGATGAACATCGATTAACCCTTTAGAATAACATAAGTAGAATAACATAAGAGAAATTATATATATGTGTGTGTTTCCATAATTGCTATGTTAGTACAAATACAAAGGAAAGAATGCATTCTATTTAAAACTATTAAAGAAATGTAATTGAAGAAGATATTCTATTTGTACTTGTCTATTGTATTATTGTATTCCTCCCTCAGGAGATGACGACGATGTATTTAATAATGTAAGAGTCATTGAAAGAGTCAATGTAAATCCTAGGTCTTGTGTCGACCTAGAAGAACCCATAAAATATTATTATATTTTGCATTTGACAAGTCGATCAAATCAGTTAGGAGAAGTCGGCCCAGTTGGGGAAAAGTCACCCCAATGGAAGAATATAAATAGAGGATGAGTCTCTCATTTGTAATCACTCAACTCGCTCACACAAGTTCACATAGTATAGAGAGAGAAGTTCAGACAAGTGGAAGAGAAGCTGATTTTGTCTTGGGGTTTATCTTTCTACTTTGTGAATTCTATATTGAGGAGGTTTTGTCGGGGTTTTATCCCTTGTGGTTTCCCCGAGAGAAATATTGTGTTCATTTTGTTTGTTGTGCTTGTATTTATTTCAGTGATATATTTTTTAATGTTAGTATGCTAAGCAAGTAAAAACTTACATGGTATCAGAGCAGGCATGAAAGAAAACATTGTGCAGCCTCCGCAACTGTAGAAACTAGGGCTTCTTGTTTTGGGAGCTCCCTCCACATATTAGCTGAAAAAGGTGTATCTAACTCACCTCACTAGGGCGCATCTTTCCGTCGAATCATAATTCAATTCCGAGAATTTTCATTTTTGGGTCCCGCATTGCAGCCTGGGAGAACTAGGGCATCAATTTTTTGGATCATCTTCTCATAGAACTGGGAGAAGGAGTACTTTGCTCAAATGGCCTTGAGGAAGTGTATTTTCTCATACAATTAGTTTTCCAAAATACCGAAGTTGGAAAATTATGGTTTTTCTAACAAATCATAGGTCAAGGTAAAAGCAGTTTTCAGAAGGACAAATTTTCTGGTAAGTCTCAAATCTATTCTATTTTCCATTTGAGGTTCTCATATTATCAAGATGACAAACAATACGAATCTTAATGAGAAGCTTGAGGGAGCTGAGAATTTCAGAGCATGGAAATATAGAGTCATGCTCATTCTTGAAGAACATGACCTAGAAGGATTTATAAAGGAAGGACTTACAGAACCAGAGGGAGATGAAGCCAAAGCAAGACATAAGAAGAATATGGTCAAGGAAAAGAGGATGATGGTTGATTCTATAAAATATCACTTGATCCCTCAAGTGTGTTCAAAGAATACTCCAAAAGAAATGTTCGATGCCCTGACCAACCTATTTGACAGAAAGAACATTAATAGGAAGATGACCTTGAGAAATCAAATCAAGGGAGTGAAGATCTTGAAGTCTGAGACTATGAAATCATACTTCTCCAGAGTATCCCAGAGAAAAGAACAATTAGAAGCTATTGGATACATTGTAGAAGATGCTGAAGTTGTGATGCCTAATTTGAATGGTCTCCCCAGAGATTGGGAACCATTTGTTTGTGGCATATGTGCTAGAAAGAAATTGATCCATTTCAGACAACTATGGGAAGAGTGTATACAAGAAGAAGAGAGATAGTGGTAAGAGAGGAGAAACTAAACGACAATGAAGATCAAGCTTTGGAAACTCATGCCAAAGGTGGAAGGAAAAGGGAGAACGATGTACGTTCCCGTGAAGACTCTCCAAGAAGATCTCAAAGACCTCAAAAGAAAAATAAGTTCAAAAGAGACCTATCTTCAGTTGAATGTTACTCCTGTCACAAGATAGGACACATTGCGAAATATTGTCCACTCAAATATGGACAACATAAGAAGCAGAAGAAGAGATTTCATGCTCATGCAGTGGAAGACAATGATTATGATGAAGAATTCAAAACCAAATAATATGAAGACTCCAGTGAAGAATATGTTCTAATATCATCCATCACTAGTTTAATATCTCATGGAAGTGATACTTGGCTAGTAGATAGTGTATCTTCAAAACATATGTCGGGATACAAAGAATCCCTCTCACATCTCATACAGAAGGAATCTCCACACAAGGTAAATGTTTGAGATGACTATCAATATCCCATCAAAGGAATGGGAGAAGCCTCTAACAAATTGGACTCTGGAAAGTCCATGAACATGAAGGATGTACTTTATGTACTAGTTTTGAAGAAGAACCTTCTATCTATTTCAACATTAGATAAGAAAGGACTTCGAATTGCATTTGTAGATGGTGAAGTTATTATGTGGACGAAGGGGAAGACTATCAATGATGCAATAGTCATTGGAGTAGAAGAAGGAGGACTTTACAAACTGAAGGGTCATGTAGATACAACAATGATGACCAATACCATGAGCCCTTGTGAACTATGGCATACAATACTAGCTCATGTACACTACAAAGCCTTACCAACAGTAAGTAAGGTGGCGACTGAACTACCAGAAATCCAGGTTGATCATGAAGGAGTATGCAAAGGATGTGCTCAAGGAAAGAGTACAAAGAATCCATTTCCAAGCAGCGACAACAAAGGTAAAGGTATTCTAGATATTATTCACTCAAACATTTGTGGACCTATGCCCACCACTTCATTAAGTGGGTATGTTTACTAGGCTTCTTTTATTGATGATTACTCCCGCAAAACATGGATTTATTTTCTGAAGAATAAGAATGAAGTCTTTGAAAAGTTTAAAGAGTTCAAAGCTCTTGTAGAAAACCTCTCTGAAAAGAAAATAAAGATACTAAGGACAAATAATGGAGGGGAATACACTTCAGGCGATTTCAAATATTTCTATAAACAAGTAGGGATTAGGAGGGATCTTACTATTCCCTATAATCCACAACAAAATGGTGTAGCTGAAAGGAAGAACAGAACTATCATAGAAGCAGTGAAGGACATGATCCATGACCAAGACTCACCTATGCATCTATGGGCAGAAGCAACTAGAACCGTAGTATATGTACAAAACATAATCTCTCATAGTGCTCTTGGAAACAAGACCCCAGAAGAGATGTTTACCGGTATGAAGCCCGAAGTCAGTCATCTAAATATATTTGGATGTCCAGTATTCATTCATATTCCAAAAGAGAAGAGATCGAAGTTGGAACCTTCAGGAAATAAGGGAATATTTGTGGGATATAGTGAGAAATCAAAGTCTTACCGTATCTACATCCCAAGATTCCTCCAGATTGAGATTAGCCGGGATGTTACTTTTGATGAAGACGCAACTTTCAAAAAATCCAAGAAGACTCATGAGGATGAAGAGGAGCATGAAGCTCCTAGAGTTACAGAAACGAACAGTGTACCAGCAAGATATGTTGAAGAAGAACCTATTCTACAAGATCATGATATGGCAGAACCTAAGAGACCTGAGGAGACACCTCATGTAGAAAATCCAAGAAAGAGAAGACTAGCTTGGGAACGAGAATTAATACAATATGCAAGAAGGTATGGTTCCCCAGAAGGAACTAGTAGAGAAAGCAAAAGACCAAGGCCATATTCAAGTTATGTAGCCCTAATGTGTAACCTTGTTGAAGAAGAACCTACATGTTTTGAAGATGCAGTAAAGAAGAAGGATTGGTTGGATGCCATGAATGAAGAATACCAATCCATCATCAAGAATGATATTTGGGATGTGGTACCAAGACCGAAGGATAAGTCAGTTGTATCATCAAAATGGATCTTCAAAACAAAACACTTAGCAGATAGAAGCATTGAAAAGTACAAGGAAATGTTCGTAGCTCGAGGGTTCTATTAGAAGGAAGGAATTGATTATGAGGAGACTTTTGCTCCTGTGGCCAGATATACCTCAATTAGAACCATTATTGTCTTGGAAACCAAGATGAAATGGAAGTTACATCAGATGGATGTAAAGACGACGTTCCTGAATGGGAAGATAGAAGAATAAGTATATATCAAGCAACCAGAAGGATTTGAAATAGAATATAGAAAGCCACATGTATGCAAACTGAAGAAAGCATTGTACGGGTTGAAGCAAGCACCCAGAGCATGGTATGGAATAATTGATAGCTTCCTAATGAGCTTGGGCATTACCAAGAGTAAAGTAGATTCTAATATTTATTATAAGATTATGGATGATGGACCTATGATACTACTGTTGTATGTGGATGATTTGTTCCTAACAGGAGAAGACAAGCCCATCACTAAATGTAAGAAAAGGCTTGCAACATAATTTGAGATGAAAGACCTTGGGATGATGCATTATTTTCTAGGTCTTGAAGTATGGCAGTTTCCAGATGAGATTTTCCCAAGTCAAGGAAAATACATAGTTGATATTTTGAAGAGATTTTGGATGATGTATTGTAAGGCCATGACTACTCTGATGGTGACAAAATTGAAGCTCCTGAATGATGCTTCATCAGAGATAGTAGATGTCACCATGTACAGACAAATTATTGGGTCATTGATGTACTTGACCAATACTAGACCAGATATATGTTTTTCTATGAACACATTGATCCAGTATATGGTGGAGCCCAGACATGTTCACTTGATTGCAACAAAACATGTGATGAGGTACCTAAAGGGTACGTTGGATTATGGACTCAGATATGCTTCAGATAGTGAGTTTAGGATGTACGGGTACACAGACTCAGATTGGGTTGGAAGGCCGAAGATAGGAAAAGCACTTCAAGATGTTGCTTTAGTTTGGGATTAGGCATGATCTCATGGCTCAGTAGAAAACAACCTTGTGTTGCACTCAGTACAACAGAAGCTGAATATGTAGCAGCTTGTTTAGCTTGTAGCTAAGTAGTTTGGCTTCGCAAGATGTTGGCAAGATTGTTCGATGCAAATATAGATGTGATGAATATACTCTGTGACAACCAGAGTTTCATCAAGATGACAGAGAACCTTGTGTTTCATGATAGATCAAATAACATCGAGATACAGTTCCGCTATATCCAGGATATGGTGCAAAAGGGAGGTATAAAGCTCAAGTATGTTCCTCCAAAGGAACAAGTTGTTGATGTGATGACTAAGCCTCTGTCTCGCATAAAGTTTGAATACTTTCGAGACAAGATTGGTGTGGTCCGAAAGGACCTCCCTTGAAAGAGGGAGTAGAGTTCCAGTCCTTAGGTGACTAATGCCGGTCCAAAGGTGACTAATGCTGGTCCAAGGGTGACTGAAGATCAGTACTTATTGACTGATAGAGTTCCAGTCCTTAGGTGACTGAGACTGGTCCAAAGGTGACTGATGTCGGTCCAAGGGTGACTGAAGATTAGTACTTGCCGACTGATAGAGTTCCAATACTTAGGTGACTGATGCCGGTCCAGAGGTGACTAATGACAGTCCAAGGGTGATTGAAGATCAATACTTTCTGACTGATAGAGTTCCAGTCCTTAGGTGACTGATGTTGGTCCTTAGGGGATTGATGCCAGTCCAAGGGTGACTGAAGATCAATAATTTTCGACTGATAGTGTTGTGGTCCTTAGGGGACTAATGCCAGTCTAGGGGTGACTGAATATCAGTACTTTCCGACTGATAGAGTTTCGGTCCTTAGGTGACTGAAGATCATTACTTGCTGACTGATAGTGTTTCAGTATTGTGTTTATTGATGATGTTACTGATGATGATCCAAAAGATGATGTTTCGATAGAGGATGTTGCTGATGATGTTCCAATAGAGGATGTTACTGATGATGTTCCAACGGAGGATGTTGTTGATGATGTTCCAGCAGAGGATGTTGTTGATGATGTTCCAGCAGAGGATATTGCTGATGATGTTCTAGTAGAGGATGTTGTTGATGATGTTTCAGCAGAGGATGTTGTTGATGGTGATGCTGATGAGGATGTTCCAGCAGATGATACCCCAAACATATGATGATCCAAAAATTCCTATGACATGTAGAGATTCACAAGTCAGTTGTGCAGGTGTTGATGTTACCTGCAGAATACCTTCCTAGTTAAGAGGGAGTGTTAAATAAATGTAACTGTAGAAGATATTCTATTTGTACTTTTCTATTGTATTATTGTATTCCTCCCTCGGGAGATGCCATTGATGTAATTAATAATGTAAGAGTCATTGAAAGAGTCAATGTAAACCCTAGGTCTTGTGTCGGCCTAGAAGAACCCAGAAAAGATTATTATATTTTGTATTTGACAAGTCGACTCAATAAGTAAGGAGAAGTCAGCCCAGTTGGGGAAAAGTCACCCCAATGACAGAATATAAATAGAGGATGAGTCTCTCATTTGTAATCCCTCAACTCAGTCACACAAGTTCGCATAGGAGAGAGAGAGAGAGAAGTTCGCACAAGTGGAAGAGAAGCTGATTTTGTCTTGGGGTTTATCTTTGTACTTTGTGAATTCTATATTGAGGAAGTTTTGCCGGGGTTTTCTCCCTTGTGGTTTCCCCAAGAGAAATATTGTGTTCATTGTGTTTGTATTTCTTTCAGTGATAGATTGTTTAATATTATTATGCTAAGCAAGTAAAAACTAACAAAAACAACATTTACCCATAACTATAATTATGCAAATAGGGCTTTTACCCATAAAATTAAAAGGGGAAATAGGGAAATGAATGGATTAAAGAGAAAATGCATGAAACACAAGAACTGTAAAAAATGAACAAAAGAAACATTACAAGTTCAAAGCTATGTGTTGAATCAGCTTGTTTGTTGGCAATAAAAACCTGGGATTCATCCACCATTGTTCGATCTAGATCAAAGATCCATAACAAGGCAGTGCAAATCATGCAAGGAATACATAGGAAACAAATTAAGGGCTTATACTCTAAGTACAAGTGACTCATTAATCCATCAAGTATTTACCATATCAAATCATAGGGAGGCTTCTCAAGAACGCTCACCCTCAAACAAATTCAAAGCCTTAGGTTCATGTCCCATAGGACTATGCCAAGCTGTTTACCATAACGAAAATGTGATCAAATAAATACTATAAAATCATTCAACTCCCTGAGAGTGTTAGTCCATATTTCAATTTTCCATTGCATGCATAATAACATCTTCATTTTGTAGGTTCATAGATCAAATATCAAGGAGTCTTCTCAAGAACATTGTCACCCTTAAAAAAATTATTTGCCTCGTCTATAGTTTAATAAAATCAATGAGGGAAGGGTTAAAACCTTAGTTTCATGTCCCCTAGGATTATGCCAAGCCATTTACCATAACCAAATTGCCACAATATCAATATTATACACTCAATCAACTCCTAAAGAGTGTTAGTCCATATTTCATTTTTCATTTTCATACATACTAACATCTTTGTTTTTGTAGGTTCATAGATCAAACTATAACTAGAGAGAAAGTGCCACAACTAAAACAACATGTGCATAAGATCACATATCATTGAGCCCATGCATTCAACAACAAACAGTTAGAACATTGTTCTAGGTGTTAGTTAACATTTCCATTTGATTAACACATTCCAATAAAGAGTCTGCTCGTAGATACCTAAAAGAAAATTAATGCCACATATGCATCACATATCAACATCATAACAATACACCTCAACCACCATAAGTATGTCATCAACATCAACCATAGCCATCACATTAAATGCATAAATGTACAATCAGTAGTCGTGAACAATCATTATAATAATTGAAGTAAAATATAATGTTTACTTAACAAACACATCAAGCATTCTTGTAAGCTTAGTGCAAATTAGTTGGTGGCCACATCAGTAGACTATATAGGGAATATTTGGAGAATTATTTCTACCAATAAAAGGTTCAATAAATTAAAATGTTTGTCCCTTAAAATTAGAGTGAGATTTAGGGACAAATTAAATATTTTGTGATCTTGACAAAAAAAAATGGGTCAGCAAAATGGATGTTGTGATAAGTGTTGAAATGCCTTAAAAAAAAAAAACGTAGATAAATATAAGTACTAGTTATATTAGTATCCTAAATTGAAAAAGATGCAGAGATACATTTCATATTGGAAGGCAAAGCTCATGGATTATAAGACACAAATAGATACAAATACCACTTAAATTAGTATCCTAATTTGAAAAAGATGCAAATATACGTTTCATATTAGAAGGCAGAGCTCATGGATTATAAAAGTATCAACTTATATCCCATTATAGGGATATCAAGAATAATAATGCCAAGCCATATTCTATAGTAGAATCAAGATGATAAACAATCATTGTAGCAACAATATGAACAATAACATTATATCATAGAGCACCATAAGGAAAAGTGGCTTTAGAGGTGTGAGCAATAATGGGACTCATAATTGATAAGACTCATAATTGATAAATAAAAATGTTAAGCTAATGATAAGGCACCACCCAAAGCGTTGTTGCTCAATCAGGAGACATCCAGGCTGAGAGGGGTGATCATCAATTGGGTTATCATTTAACTGTAGTTTTATTGGTCACGTATAGGTGACGTTGGCTTGGGGTTTTTTGCCCCAGGACCCGGTGGCTAGGTTGCATCAACAGTCATACTGGTGTCTCGCAAGTGCAATATCGTGTCTACAGGTGGTATTAATGGAGGTGAATTGTCACTTAAGAAATTTTCTGTCTTAATGCACAAACTTCTCTTTTATTGCACGGGTTCCTTAGGTGTTACCACATCGCTGGCGGGTTCCAGCGGGTGTATGAACTGGAGGACCGGATATTATGTTAGTGGAAAGCTCTGTGTTGTTGTAATATCCCAAATTTTTGCTAAGGACCGATCCATTGGACTAGGGGATGCAATGGACTAAGTTACTTGGTAAATTCATGATAAATTATTAAGGTGGTGGCATGGGTCACAAATTTGTATAGTATAATGTCCAATATTTGTGATTAATGCAACATTAGAAAAACATTGGACAAGGAGGGCACATAGGAGGATGAGTTGGGACCCATAAGAGTTGTAATTCCCATAAATCAATCCAAGCATATCCAAATTCAAATTCTAAGGTGGAAGGAATCTTGTAATGATGGCATCTTATCTAATTGTAACTCCCCGGGCTAAGAATAGTGAAGGACGGGGCATTTGTGGAAGTGTAACTCCCAATGGGACTATATGACATCTTATGAAAACTTATGACATGTTGCAGGTCCCTATGACAACTTATGACAACTTATGACACCTTATGGCATGTTGCAGGTCCTAAATTTAGACAAGGAGGGCGCTAGAGGTTAGAGTGGGCCCACATGAGGATGTAACTCCCCCAGAATCAAGCTAATCCTCTCAAATTAGAATTTGCAGGGTAGATGAAGTTATTATTTGGCCAAATACATTAGAGAGGAAGTAAATTGATCCCAAGGTGTCACTCTCTCATAAAAATAACATTCATTAATATTTTATTAAATATTTGTGAGGGAATTCTAGAATGAGGGGGAAATGCTACATGAAGATTTATAAAAATGGTGAAGACACAAGTGAATGGGGATTTTGTTCATTGTTTAATTTTATATTGGAGAGATCTCGTGGCTTCTCATAGCTTTGGATATGTGCCCCTTTCATTTGTGAATGGTTTTGGTGGTGAAATATTCCATCCTAGCTAGTAGAGAGGAGGAAATCACCTAAATCTCTTCACAGTGCTTCATGGAAATTGATTGAGAGGAGAAATCACTTTCAGAATTCTCTACAGAGATGTATTGCAGGTTTTTATGTTCATCTATAGTAGTGGGGTCTAAATATTGAAGGTGTGTTCAATTTACAGTCAGTAGAAGTGTGAATTTGTGGTGCTTTCGGAGCGCATTGTTGTGGTGATTTCTGCTTGAGGAGGGTGCACTTGTGGCTGTACAAATCTCACGAGGACTGATATAATGGATGTATATCACTCATATTTTATGGAGGGTTAATTGTAGGTGGTATATCTGAATTTTGGGGTCGAAATATTGCTTGTGGAGGGCACAATAGTGGAAGGAAATCACTCATTTGGAGCAGTAACTCTCCCTCTCTTCTTTGTGGTTTTGTAGCAGCCATTTCTACTCTCTTTGCAACAATTATTTATCTGTATTTCTAGATGGTGTAGAGTCCATCAATGTAATCTCTATAAATTCTCCATTTATAATAAAAATCACAGTGTTATTCCCCATATGTTGTTCAATATCCAAGCACAATTTAATTTATGAGTAAATGGTGGACTATGAGCAAGTCTGTTAATGTATGGTTGTGAAAACTTGATATATGGGAATGAAAACTTCATAAGAGTCCTTGGTATCTGTTAAAAATCCATTTGGATTGATTCGAGTGTGTTTGGAAGTATTTTGGGTGTATTTGGAAGTTTGATGGTTGTGGGTTTTCTTAATCTTGTACCAGTGTAAAAGGGGGCGGAAGTCACTTTTTGGTTCGACTATTTCTGAGTGTTTTTGGGTTCTGAAACCTGTTCCAATACATTGGGAGAATACTTTCCAGTAGGAAACACTTTTTATTTCATCCAAAACGGTTTCTGTATGCCCAAGTTATGATCATTTTATCGGTTGGTCAACATGTACAATTATGCTAACGCACCCTTAGTTATAAAGGTCCGTGTAAAGTGCTCCAAGCTTCCATAAAAGTCCTCTGAAGCCCATAAGTGGTCATATTGGGAGTATTTGGTTCCATCTAAATATGTTTGGGTCAAATTCAATCTAGTTAGGAGGTGTTGTTGGAAACCCAGTGTTTTATGTAGGCAGTTTTGAACTAGTTTTCCTAGTTTTGATTCCAATGGTTCTCAGATGTTCCAAATGAGATAGTAGCTCTGATTTTTGGGTAGGAGATATTGAAGAGGTATTATAGATCTATATCAAACCTGATTGAACACATCATAGTGGTTTGAAAATATACATTGTTGGCTGCACACCATCATCCATATTATTCATATTCCGGTGAACCATATAAAAGCCACTGTTTGGGGTAAATTTACCATCTATTGGAAATTTTAAGTTAATGTCCCTAAATTTTTAATTGGGTACATTACATCTGTACATCGCATATCAACCTGTATTAAAATCATTGCAAGAGAAAGATACGGAGAATTTTCCTTCATTCATCACAAGCTTCCAACATACCGATATAATCCACGACTAATCCACCATTCGAAAACCGACCCATTGCTCTTTTAAAATAAGTTTTTCCATAAGGTGGTTTATCGAAAAATGTAGCAACAATGGGATTTGAGGCTAACCAATTAACTGTGTCAACCAAATAATCTCCAAAACTGTAAATTGCACTATGACAAACTGTTGCAGCATAACTATGCCTCCATGAATGAAACTATAATATCAGAACAAATGCTAATGAGAACGAGAAATTCTTCATAAGCTTCATTTAGGAATATCCAATTTGCATCAAGAAAATCCTTGCTAGGAAGGATTACATATCTCTTTGTTGTCAGTTACTTGCTTAAAATGGGTGTTTATAAGTAACCAAAGCTGAGGTGTGTCAGAACCTTCCATCGACTCTAATATTGGAATAATTTTAGGAAGAACCTTTCATTTTACAATACATTTAAGAAGGTACAATTTATTTGAAAAACATGGCCAAGCATTTAGGTGTCAACGAAGTGTTGATTCAAATCTCATCTCATTTTCAGGAAGGTTTTAAAAATTACGCGGATAGGGGTATATATTTCAACCTTGGGTGGAGTGGGGGTTCCAGAATTTTATATTTTTCAATTATCAATGGATAGGATTAAATGTACCCTGAATATTCTTCATCGCGTCCACAATGGAGGATCCATATTTAAACAATTGTCTATTTACCATTATTGTTTAAGGTTATTTGAATAGTTACGATATTTTGGATGACCCAAACTGATTATGTAGGAAGAGTGGTCCATGCAATGCTTGCAATTAGTCTCATATCGTCTCCACAAGAAGGAATTGGAAGCTTTTCCACTCCCAATGTTAGAGATATAACTGCCATTTCTAGGAGATGGAAGAACACCAGTTTAATTGGAACCCGAGACAATATTTTCCCGTGTTTAACAAAAAATAAATACAAAGGGATTATTTGTGCTGAAGAATTGACAAAGGAATGAACCTGGGTCCTGAACCATAGACATTGTGGCACTACAACACCTAGGAGTTGTGGTACTGTAGCTTCCTGATATGGAATAGCAGAGCAGATTGAATTGTAAGGAATACCTTTTGATGGAGCATAGGCGCAAGAAAACCATGCATTCGTTGAGGTATTGCTTATCTTTACTATAGAATACGGTAAGTTCCCAACCTCTTGCTCTTCTATTTCTTATCTAGAAATTATATCCAATAGCTGATTTGAACCATTCTCGGCATCCATTTCTCCACCAGAAATCATGTTAGTTGAGAAAGTAACATACTTGGAAGTAAATAAAAAATTGAACGAACAAAGATACACCGAATGATGATCCCTCGACGTTTATCATCCACATAATTAATGTGGATGTGCTAGTTTTATAATATAGTTAAAAAGGTTCAGTTCAACTGAAAATAATTTTTTCCAGGCGCTATAGTTTCAACAAAGTGTTGAGTAGTAACTTAGAATCTTGTGCTTTCTTCGGGGATTTTTCTTTAGTTTTTTATTACGATGATCCCTATTGACATTTATCATCCACACAATTAATGTGGATGTGCTAGTTTTATAATATAGTTAAAAAGGTTCAGTTCAACTGAAAATTGTTGGAGTATTCTCACTATCATTTATATATTTGCATGCATTCTGCATGCATGCATCCAGTCATCAATATGGTAGTCTCCCAGCATCTAGTCCTCATTTTTGAGCCCCCTGGAGCCTGTTTCTATCCCTTAGTAGGCCTCCTACCAACCAGTGCACATTGTTTTCATCTCCTTGGATACTAATGCGCCCTACTACACACCACTTGGACCTCATCATCTAGTTCTTACACTGATCATTTAGTTCTTGCATTGATTATGCATTGATTGCCCAGTTAACTAACTGTATCTCCCACTTGTTTATATCGGAGTGCCACTTGACTACAGACAACCTCTCATGCGCCCACCTTGGAGTCTCCTTCCCTATATTAGTGCCACATTCATAAGTTAGACTCAGTTAGACTCATTTGACTGATATTTTACTATTTGTGACTACTACCAATGATTGGGTGATGTCTCCAATGCTTTCCAAGCCATGCTATTGAGGAGAATTCGAATACTACCTAAGTAATTCTAATTCATTCTATTGTACTCTCACATTTTTGTCAGCTTACAACTAACGAATAATATTACAACAGTTTTTATCATTTCTTCAGTTAATGAGTGAATATTGATTCAATTCTTCTTCTTCTTCTCTGCAATTCTTGAGTGAAATTAGTGAGGTTTTCTCTAGTTGTGAGATCTATCCTGTAGAATTTCACATGGTATCAGAGCTTGAGTTAGCTATTGGAATTGAAATAGTAGCAGCAGTTGCAACAATTCATTAAGAAGTTGTCTTTCATTAATGAGCACCAAAAGCCTATGGATTTCCACAACAAATCCTGGTGCAATTGTCTTAAATTCAATGGAGCAATCCAGTGAGGTCTAGCTAGGTGTGAAGGATCCAGTCACATGTGCTCATTGTCATAAGGCAACGTTCTCTCGATTTGCAACAAATGTCCATCAACAATTTCATTTGTTTTGTAGGTTATTCACAGTTTCCTGCAGTTGCAGCAGTTTTGAATTTTTTTTGCAATTGCAGTAGTTTCCTGCAGCTGCAGGTAGGAGTTTCCTGTAGTTGCAACAGTTTCGAAGTTTTCTGCAGTTGCAGCAGTTGCAGCAGTTTTCTGCAGTTGCAACAGTTTTTTGCAGTTGCAATAGTAGATTTCGAATTCAACAATAGATTCCATGCATCTGGAAGGAGTTCCTTCTCTCTCTCCATTCAACTATGATGAGTGAAAACCAAATATGATTGCATATCTGAAGAGACATGGTCTTTTTGATGTGTCTATTGGTGTTAAGAGAGAGTTTACTTCCTATGTAGAGGAAGAGGCTTGGCTAGATGATTGTGATGGAGCCCTTGGATCAATATGTATTACTATGTATTCCAATATGCACCACCTCATTGATACTGCTGAACATCCAAGTGATATCTGGACCAGACTGGATAGATTATTTAGACAACAGAAGGAAGAGGATGATGCTAGCCATTTGGAGAACAAGCCCAGTGATACTGCCTCCAATGCTCTCTCTAATTATGTTTTGGCCTCAATCACCTCTCATGATGAAGTTGATAAAGATGAAGAAGGAGATACATAAAACATTCCTTTCTCTGTTGCTATAGAAGTTGAAGACAGTTTCGAATTGTCTACTTCCCATGTAGCAAAAGCAGATGAAAGTAACACCACTGATGGAGTTGATCCATCTTATAATTTGAATTCTGAGCAAGATATGTCAACTACTACTCTAGAAGTTGAAGAGACTTTCGAAATCTCTACTTCCCATGAGCCTGTTGATGTGCAAGATGATGATCTACTGAATTCTTTGGAGGAAAAATCAGATTTTGGAGGAGATGCATTCTCCCTCCCTGACCAAATGCTTCCTTTGAACGTCTATTCGATCATTGGCACATTTTTTCAGAGTTTCAACGAAGATGGAAGACACTACCATTCGCTTGGGTTCAAGTCTTAGGAAAATTTTTGTGATTTTGGTTTTGATCTCACCCCTGCTAGTTCAAAGGAGATCATAAGAAACCATGTTTCAATTCTTGGAGCTGATTTGAAGTCCAAGCCACCACCATCATGTATTAGTTCATTTGGTTATGATCTCACCTATGTTGTTTCAAAGGAGATATCAAAGAACTACATACACATTCATGGAGTTGATTCTACCTCAGTTGGTTCGAATCACATGCGCCATAATGATCTTCATATTTTTGGATTTGTTCTGGCCATGCTTGGTAGGAAGAGCAAGTTCAGGAAGCCTCCATATTCGCTTGCATCCATTGTTGGAGAAATCCAACAAATGTTTTTGGAGCATGATCCACTTCTTCCCAAGAGGAAGATAACTCTTTTTGAGCGAATACTAGATCCAAATCCACAAGAACCTGAGGATCTAGCACCTGGTAGTGAAGATGAGGTCGAAATACAAGACATGGTATCGGGATCTACAATAGCAAAAGGTGTTGCAAACCACAAGTCGAAACTCTATGAGTTCTCTCATTTCCTACCTCTCTCCAAATAGTTTTCTCTTCACACAGATGCAAATGAAGAGAGTAGGCTATGGCATGAAATATTTGGGCATATCAACTACAAGCACTTGAAAGACATGCAAACTCAAAATATGGTTGAAGGTCTACCCAATCTCAAGTTTTCCCAAGGCACCTGCAAAGGTTTCTTGATTGGAAAAGATCCAAAGCAGAAGGTTGAGAAAAAGAAGATTCACAGAGAAGAGCGAATGCTAGATCCAGATCCACAAGAACCTGATGATCTACAACCTGAAGATACTCCTCTTCCTAGATGGGAAACCACTACTCTTAGATCTTCCAGAGATCTTGTTGGAGATCCACTTGATCCGACGAGAACCACATTTGATTTTTAGAATGGAAGGTTTCATCCTTCTCACATTGATCCATTTCTTTCCGATCGATCCTTTTTCGGTAGAGAAGTCCACTTACCTTTCGGGGTGAGTGATGTACATGATTGATTATCCTACCACAGTCTATCTTGAGAGGGGGTCCCTCTTTCCTCACTTTATTTTTTAGATTGTTGTACGGGGTGACCTTTGGTCTCAGTTACCAGGGCCCTACTAGTTTTTCAGTTATGTGTTTCCTCATAGTCCGGCTTGCGGGGGGTGTTGGAATATTCTCACCATCATTTACATATTTGCATGCATGCATCCAGTCATCAGTATGGTAGTATCCCGGCACCTAGTCCTAAGTTTTGAGCCCCCTGGAGCCTGTTTCTAGCCTTCAGTAGGCCTCCTACCAACCAATGCACATTGTTTTCATTTCCTTGGATACTAATGCACCCTACTACACACCACTTGGACCTCATCAACCAGTTCTTAAACTGATCAGTCAGTTCTTGCATTGATTTCCCAGTTAACTATCTGTAGCTCCCAGTTGTCTATATCAGAGTGCCACTTGACTACAGACAGCCTCTCATGCACCCACCTTAGAGTCTCCTTCCCTATATTAGTTCCACATGCATCAGTTAGACTCAGTTAGACTCATTTGACTATTTGTGACTACTACCACTGATTGGGTGATGTCTCCAATGCTGTCCAATCCATGCTATTGAGGAGAATTTGAATACTACCTAAGTAATTCGAATTCATTCTATTGTACTCTCACATATTTTCCAGCTTACAGCTGACGAATAATATTACAACAGTTTTTATCATTTCTTCAGTTAATGAGTGAATATTGATTCAATTCTTCTTCTTCTACTTTGCAATTCTTGAGTGAAATTAGTGAGGTTTGCTCTAGCTGTGAGATCTATCCTTTAGAATTTCACAAAAATAATTTTTTCTAGGCACTCTAGTTTCAACAGAGTGTTGAGTAGTAACTTAGAATCTCGTGCTATCTTTAGGGATTTTTCTTTAGTTTTTTTATTATATATTTACAAATGTTCAGTAGTTTAGCTGGAATCCATTTTTCCAGGTATTTAGTGTCATACGATGTGTTGTTTCTTCCAATCAAGTTGTCTCTTCTGAAGTGTTGTTTATTTGATTTTCATGAAGATTTTGTTAATTTTATATTACATTTAAAATAAAATATGACTTTAGCGGTTTATTCTTCAAATCTTGTTGAATTTTCCTACCAAACGTGACATAAATTTTCAAGATTATAGATCTACACCTATATGAGAAACACTTATCCAATGATCTAACCCACTTCCTCTGTAGATATATCAATAAAGAACTGACACATATAAATAATCTTTACTTGATCCTCATTACACATGCCAAGGGCGTAGATCCCACCAACACCGAATGTTGAGAATCAAGAGTACACAATAAACAATGAACATGCATATTGAGAACAACTTGCATAGGATAGAATTACAACGATGGAATTAATATTATAACCTTCTCGTCAAACAAATTTCAAATGTAGAATATACACAAGGTCACAAGTTCCATTCTCATGGTAGGGTCACCAAGCACCTACAGATTACCTCACTCCGACTACTACTCTGAACTGGACTAGAGATGTTTATTTCATGACAAGAAGGAAAGTTAATTCTTAAGATTTCAAATTGGGAAGCTTAAGCTCTACTTACTCCAGCGTTTCCAGGGTAGTTCAACTGCTCAAGGGTATAACAAAGCAAACATTTCCAAGGGTAGTTTAGTTCATGGGTATAACGAGGTGAACACCATTAGAGGTCTGGTCCATGGGTTGGACAATTTGCTAAAATCTAGCTATAACCTAGAACATGATATTCAATATACATACCTGTTCCCGGAGGCCCTTGGATCAAGACCACATGATTGCTCAAATCAAGTTAATTGCTTTATTTTGAGTTTCATCTAGGCTAGTTTTATATCATGTTCTAGGTTTCTTTGGATGTCCTCTCTACTTGTGCGTCTTATTCATGCATATTGTTTATTTAATTAGTTTTATCACATTGCATAGATATGAATGGTTCTCATTTATGTCACAAGTTCATAAATTCTTAGGGAGATTTTAATGATGCATAGAATTATTGAAACAAAAGATTAATGCTGACATAATATGTGTGCGCTCTAGCCATGGAATATACAGGGAAATATTAAGTGGGATTAAATATATTGGAGCTCTTATTGAGGGCATATACTTTGACTCCTAGTCCTACACTGGTTATGTCTTATAAAAATAATGGTTTAGGTCAATTCGTATTATCATGTTTGAAATTCTATCCCAACCTGCTAAGGTTAGGAGAGAGAAGTGAGGAACCTGCCTTGATGCTAAACAATTTATCTTCTAAAATTGGAAGAATGAATCAACATTGTTTTGATTGGATCAAATGTAAAGTTAAGTTAGAACAAGTGCAAACAAAGATGAAGCGATCTTTGCAACAACTGCGAGAAATAAAATTTTTGACTATAGAATATTTAATTGATTACATGCCCGATAAGCAAGTGAGGAAATTGGTTTCTAAGGCCGAGTTTGGTGGAAATTTCTTAATATATTTTTCCACGGAAATCTCCCTTCTGGAATCTATTAGAGGCGAACTTGGTAGGAGGGATGAAACTCGAAATCTTGTGACCTTCCTGTGTCAAAATCTAATATATAATACCATGAGTGACTTGATACCCAAGAAGGATACCTTCGAACTGGTAGAAAATTATCTCTCTATTGTTAAGCCACCACTTCAAAGATTAGACGAGACTAGGTACACTAAAACCTGTGATACTCGATCCGAAGATTTTGAGGAAACAATTGATTTGGAAGAGTACGAGGAAGAGATAGATTTTCAATTTATGCAGGATCCTAGAAATGAATCATGGTTTGAAGAGAACTTCTTTCCATGCAGAAGGAAAGCAAATGATAACTAGTCCTTTGGTGGGGTTAAACGACTTATATGCATGTAAGCTTTCAAAACCTTGATTGATCAATCCTCTTTCATTTGAGTGCCTAAACCTCGAACTCCGAGGTGAATTCTATGTTTATAAGTTTAAGTTGTTCTGGCACTGTAGATAGATTTAAAAACATATCAGTGAATTCTAGATGAGAATCCATGGGATTTAAATCAACACCTCTGGGTATTACTAATACACATGATCACTTAAGCCAATTCTGAAAATTCCTTGAAAAGCTTTGCACATATTAAGAATGAATACATTGAAATATGCAAGGTTATGAAAGAGATCACTCAGCTACATCATCTAGAAGTACTTCGGGAGTCACAGATTGTGGGGATGACAACAATTGTAAGTTTTGTCATGTTTTTCAAAATAAATTAATTTGAAATTTGAATTAGAATATAAAGGATCATAATAAATTTTTGATTTCACTAAGCGTTGCAGGGAGCAGTGTTGTATCGAGATGTTCTTAAAAATATTTGACCATCAATTATGTTTGTTGAAGAAGCTTCCTAGATTTTAGAACCTCAAGTTACTCCTCGCGGCTCTTGAATCGACCATTCAACATCTTATTCTTATTGGTGATCAATATCATTTATCTCCCGATGTAGCATGTTATGAACTTGAGCGCTGGTATGTATGTGCCTTGTCAGTTTGGATTATGTTTTTTTTTAAGCTTATAAAGTTATAAATATTTGTTTTATATTTTTAAATATACAAATAGATTATTTTTTGTTTGTAATTTTAAAGTACAAATTGATTCATCTTCCTCAATTATTATCTCAACCATTAATATAATTGTTAGTAACTCTTTTATAAAAAATGCATTTCTCTTAGGAATTCCCCTATGCTAGAAATTAGCATGGGTAGTATTCATTTGTGGCAAGATTTTGGAATATATCACATACACATCATCCCTGCATGGTGGAAGGAAATAAATAAGCAATTGTTCCTTCAACATGACACATATAAACCCCCACAAACAAAGCAAAGCGGGTGGCAATGTTGGGGACATTACCACCTTGTGGCTCTTGTTTATAAACAATTTTATGGTTAACTAATATCGATTAAAATATGTATTAATGATAAAGTTTAGACACATCATTGGTGTTTCTCAAAGTTCTTGTTTATAAACAATTTTATGGTTAACTAATATCGATTAAAATTTGTATTAATGATAAAGTTTGGGCACATCATTGGTGTTTCTCAAAATAGATGACACGGTATACTAGGGAAGTGTTTCTACTTATTGGTTGAAAATCTTACTATCATTATAGCCACTAAATTGAAAACACACTATAATGCATTCAAAAGTTAAAAATAAACAACTATGCATATCACACATTTAGAAATATTATTTTTGAAATGTTTATATCGAGACTTATTATGTCTATGACATTATGTGTTCATTTTGGACATATTAGTTTAGAAATATTATTTTTGAAATGTTTATATCGAGACTTATTATGTCTATGACATTATGTGTTCATTTTGGACATATTAGTTTAGCAGTATATATTCATTTTTTAATTGTCAATGTTAAACTTTGGTCTTGAATTTTTTATTTAATTTATATTTTAATTATTTAAATACTGATTGGTTAAAACTGGATGATGTTAACATTGAGGTTTGGAGCGGGGAATTCATCTGCCATCTGTTCACTGTTCACAATGACATCATTCTCTGCATGATTGCATATCAGGTTGATTGATAACATGATTTATTGCTATCGTGTCCTGATTGTAACTACAAATACATGCTCCGTCAGATGAGTAGTTCTTTAGCAATTCGAGAACCATACCTCGTAATTTCAATTTCAACAAAATGAAAAAACCTTTGATCTTCGCTCAAGAATCGAGACAGGCGGCAGTAGAAGCTTTGGCAGCCGGCGAAGGGTGAAAACCTCTTGCCATAAAGGCCATTTTAGCGCGTTGTATCCACACTTTAAACCGGATTGAGTAAACCAGTTAACCAGTTTTAATAGATTGCTAGATAAGTTGTTAAGCCTCCAATGAATTAGCAGATGTATTAGCAAGATTGAGTCAAGTTGTTAACCAGTTCGAGATTGTAGCTTATCTGAATCACAGTATTGTAAGTTGTTTATGAGCAAGAGCTTGTACGATGAACACAAGTTCCTCTGTTAGCATAATCATTGGACCCGTATAACTACTAGCTTATCACTAGACCTTATATGCATAGAACTAATCATCAGCTTCAGGGTAAACATGTTAGTAATATGTAATTATGCTAGATTCGGTGTGACTAGATTCAATGTGAATCTCAGGTGCGTTAAGCTCTGGTTAGGTGGTAAGAGGGAGCTTGCTCAGGGCTCTTCTAGCAAGGTTTAATCCCTTTATTTTTTGGGGTTATCCCTTTTGCTCTAGGGTGGTTTATTTCTCATCTTCCTCCAGCTGCGCCCGGTCCTTTTTGGCACAGACCTGACTGAGATCGGGTTCGAATCTCGTTATTCACCACACCCCATTGTCGACCAGGCCCTCTCCCCCTATTAAATAAGTCAAGCGATGGCCCCGACTTTCAATACATTACACAATCTATTCAGAAGTGGGAGAAGTAAGGAAGGCAGTAGTAAATATGGATAAAGTATTGGTTGGTAACTAGTTTCTTTGCAATCATAGCGGAGTGGTCAACATAGAGCCGAAAATTTGCTTTGAGATCTCCATCTGACCCCACCTGACCTGAGTATGTGCCTTAGCGTTCCGTTCTGCATCCAATGGCAATAATACTATAGAGGAGGATATAATATAAAGAGGCGCATACTCCTACAGAGTTGTTGCTACTCAAACTACTTAAGCTGGATATTAAACTAAAAGGCCATCCAAGGAGACTGAACTTAAACTAGCTGTGATGCTGCTACTGTCCGGGGTCTTGCCTCTCCGTATGGGGCCCCTATACTACACATATAATAAGGCCCACAATATAACCTAACGAAATCATGGTGCCAGCTTCACTCAGTAACCTAACGATCTTAAAGGAGTTGATACTTCGTTCCTACAAGAAATTGAAATCTTTGCCCGTCTCAGTTGGAGAGTTGAAGCAATTGACAGCCTTAAGAATATATTATTCAGGAATAGAGTATTTACCAACAGGTGTTTGGGATTTGAACAATCTTGAAAGATTGAATGTAAAGGAGGGAGTTGTATAAGGGCTAACTAAAACGCCCCCTACTCATTAGAATCCGGCAGAGCAATTTTTGCCAAAATCATAATTTGGAGTGCTCAGATTGCAATTTTGACAATCTGGGTAGTTTTAAAATTGGATAATTAGTCTAGAACATGCAATCCCAATTGCTGAGATTACAAAAATACAAAAATAACAATTTCCAGCAATAAATTTAACTGTTTTTTATCCCAAAATGGTCGGAAAAGCGGAACGTTTTGGTTGTCTTTTATCCTACACGGTAAACGAGTGTCTTATTCGTGCAGTGCCATTTGCCAGTTCATTAGACTTCTCTATTTACAATTGCATGCATCTACTCAGAAGTATAACTTTGCGGTCGACGTGGATAATTGAAATATCATTTGGTGAAGGTGTTTGCCCAGTCCTTCAATATCTCAATCTCTCATGGTCTCCTTTTCTAGTGGAGGCTAGGGCATTGCCGACCACACTAATAGTGCTGGACATGCAGTGTTGTCCTACATTTAAGAGAATAATACATGTCTTCCTGGCCAAAGATTGATCATAGGAATGGCTATACATTAAAATAACATTTAATCAATCAGGCATAAGGATGGCTATACATTAAAATATCATTTAATCAATTATAGTGTGATAATTTTTAATGGAAAGAGTGATTCATCACAATATCTGCATAGATATCCTTACTATTCAAGATCACATTTACAACAACAGTCTTTGCATTGAAAAACATAATTGCAATAGCTTCCAATATCCATGGCTGCCGTGAATACATGATGAATAAGATGCTATACTATGTGTTGACACCACGACCCACTAGTTATCATAGCTGAAATTGCTACGTGATTACGATTAACAAGAAAATAAATTTTCCAGAATACTAATTCCATTCTAGAATGTGTGGAAGATTTTCAATTTGCAACCTTCATCAAACTGTGAATATACGAATTTCTAGTTAAAAATTAACAGGATGATCTACAATCTAAAGCCACACATATGACTAAGATTAATAAATAATAGTTGAAAAAATGTACTAAATTTGACTGAGTTACAAGGAAATGACAAAGATAATAAATTTAAATCATTACAATCTCCTCCCATGTGATCGACAGGCCTGTTAGTGCGTCCTCATCAAGTAGCTAGACCTAATTATTTTCGTAGTCCGGGTAAGCTTATTGCCGATAAGATTTCCTTGCTTGTTCTCTTCTGGTTATATGCACTCTCTCTATTTCCAATTCCAAATTATCGACCTGTTAAACCTGGATACCGATTATTCCATGGTGTACTAATCTGCTCAAACTGGACAAGAACCTCCACCAGAAGATCTGAAGTTTTTACACTACAGATGGAGGTATAGGACCCCTTGGAAGGGATTCAAACAATCCATTCTTCATCTCAATATTATTATTGTTTACTTCATCTATCTGAGATATGAATTTCAATTACAAGGGGCTATACGTTGAACCTTCACTAATCATCGTGACCACCATAAGTATGGAAATAAATATTACAGTCTTACTGCTATTCTCATATCCATGGCGCTGCCACGTATACAATTATTTTCTTCACTGTCATTCAACAAATAATTGAATGCACCAATATCAATATCAGAAGAAGAAGAATGAACATATGAGTGTACCTTCTCTAGCTGCAGATATATACAATTCTTTTCTTCAGTGTCATTCAACAAATAATTGAATGCACCAATATCGATATAAGAAGAAGAAGAATGAACATAAGAGTGTACCTTCTCTAGCTGCTAATATATATACCAAGTAGTTGTTAGCTAATAATGTCGAATTACTATTTTTAGTTTTCTGTTAGATTACGTGTTGATTGAGATCCTATCTTCCAGGAGTTTGTTAAATGATCTCTCAGCTATATATTGTAACTGCATTTTCTTAATAATTAATCAAGTCGAGTGTGTTCTATTCTGCATTTGTTTTCTGTTCTTATTGTTTTGTAATTTGATATCAGAGCCCACGACCAGCTGCGGTGTAGGAGGGAGATCGCTGAGGATCTTGGTCACCGCGTGAAGGAGTCTGCCTGAAGGAACTACATCGCGTGGCTTGAAGGTCCAGCTGAGAGCTGTCAGCGTTGAAGGAAGAGCTGCATCAGAGTGCAAACTATGTTTGTGCAAGCCCGCGTTGCTGGAGGTGGAACCTGATGCTGTTCACGCTGTTCGTTGCTTGTTGGAGAAGTTTAATGTTGGAACTGCAGATTTGCTAGAGGAAGAGCAGAACCGTTCGCTGGACTGCGGAAGCATGGAGGAGCCCTGTGTGTGATAGGGGCACGGCAAAAATCAATTACCGTGGGTCCCCAGTGTAAGAGGGCGCGGTAGTTCACTCTTGGACTTACGCACATTTTCGCCGAGGAGATTGCTATTCAGCGACGCGATACATTTCGAGTTTTGTTTAATAATATTGCAGCAGGAGAATTTTTCAAAGTACTACGTTTTGAATTTTTGAGAGTTCTGCGCATGATTGCCACCATAAATTCGCTTAAGCGGAGTTGTATTTCCTGTGTTTTGGGTTGCTTGCTTCGAGCCGTGAGATCTATTGGCGTTTCTCTAAGGTTATCAGCAGAAGAAGGGAGTCACCGGGGAAAAGAGGTATTTTTCCAAAAAGAGGTATTTTTTTATTGAATTTGTCTATCAGTAGCTATGACAAATTATTTTCCCAAAAATTATCTAAAAGAAGCTTCTAAGCTCGACGGGGATAATTATCTTGACTGGAAATTCAAGATATTAACTATGCTCGAAGCACTAAATGTCTGGACTATAGTCAAAGGGGATGAAGCCAAGCCCACAGGTGATACTCTTGCAGACTGGGAGAAACGAGAAACTAAGGAAAAAGTGTTGTTGTGGCTGTCTGTCAAAGACAACATCATTCCGCACATCAGACATTGTACAACTTCCAAGGAGACATGGGACATCCTGAAAGGTTTGTATGAAACTATGAATTCCAATAGACTTCTGTTTCTGAAGACTAAGTTATTGTCTATAAAAATGGCTGCAAATGAGAATATCACCAGCTATGTTTCCCGGATTAAGGATTTATATGATCAGTTAAAAGCCATTGGTGATATTGTCTCAAATACTGACATGGTAACTATTGCATAAAAAGGTTTAATTAGAGATTATCATGTTTTTATTTCAAGTTTGGGAGGTGGAGCAACACCACCAACATTTAATGAGTTAACAGGAATTCTTCTCCAAGAAGAAGAAAAGATGAAAGTATTTGAGATGGACTCTCAATCTTCACAAGTGGCATTAATGGCGAAAGGGAAACAACCCTACAGGGGCAAGACATGGGACAGAAACAAGACAAGCAAGTTTCAGCCAAGAAACAGACGTATGAAGCACTCAAAATCCGATTCTCATGATAAGAAACATGATGGTTTTTTTAACTGTGGGAAACCTGGTCATCATGCTAAAGACTGTTATAAAAGGAAAGCTGATGAATCCAAATAGAAATTTAGAAAACATAATGGAAATTATGTGACAACTGACACATCGAATGAAGGTTTTAAGAATTTAAAGTTGTTTATTTCAGAAGCTGCATTGTCTGCAGAAATTGATGATGAAAATGCATGGTTCATAGATTCAGGTGCCTCAGCCCATATGTTTTGTGTCAAAGAATGGTTTGATGAATATCATGAAAAAACAGATGAGACACACATATATCTAGGAGATAATAGATCTCATAAGATTCAGGGTTATGGAGTGATAAGTGTAAAATTACCTAATGGCCAAAACAAACAGATTCATGATGTGTTGTATGTTCCAGGCATAAAAAAGAACTTGATTTCTGTTTCCACTATAACTAATCAAAATCGGAATGTAGAGTTTATGCAGTCTCACTGTCTTGTGAAGGATATTCAGAATCGTTATAATGTCATAGCCATAGGGACAAGAATTGGAGGACTGTATAAGCTTGATGTCACAAAACCCACTCATCAAGCATTGACATCTACTACAATGACAACAGAAGAGCTATGGAATCGCAGGTATGGGCATCTTAATCAAAATTACTTAGTACTACTTCAGAAGAAATTCATGGTTGAGGGGCTTCCTGTTTTGAAACATGAGCATCTAGAATGTGAAGCTTGTGCACTAGGTAAACAACATAGGGAAGAATTTCCAGTGCATAAAGAGAAGAAACCGAGAGAATTACTTGAATTAATACATACTGATGTCTGTGGTCCCATGCAAACCTTATCACTTGGTGGTACGAGGTACTTTCTTATATTTGTTGATGACAAATCTCGATTTACTTGGGTTTATTTTATAAGGAAAAAGAGTGATGTATTTGAATATTTTAAAGAATTCAAAACTATGGTGGAAAAGCAGACAGGTAAATGCATCAAGATACTCATATCTGATCAAGGTGGAGAATACACCTCAGGACCTTTTGAGAGCTACTGCAAGAACAATGGGATCATTCAGCAATTCATAGTGTCTTCTACACCACAGCAAAACGGTGTAGCTGAAAGGAAGAACATGACATTATTGGAATGTGCTCGCAGCATGTTAAAAGGTAAAAATATCTCTAATGGTTTTTGGGCAGAAGCCATTAACACTGTTGTTTACTTAAAGAATAGAAGTCCAACTAAGATTCTAGATTCAAAAACACCTTTTGAAGTTCTTTATGGCTATAAAACTGAAGTTGGTCATTTAAAAATATTTGGTTCAAAGGCATTTGCTCATATTCCCAAAGATGAGAGAAGAAAACTGGATGCAAAATCTGTTAAGTGTACTTTTCTTGGTTATTATGATGAACATAAGGCATACAAACTGTTTGATCTTATAATTCACATAGGCTCATAGCAAGTAGAGATGTGATTTTTCATGAGACTACAGATGAAGAAGTAAGTAAGTATGATGTCTGGCATACTCCTTAGGACAATGATGTTGATGTTCAAGTGAAAATTGATATAGATAATGAACAGGAACAAGAAAAGGAACAGGTACAACAACAAGGTGAGAGCAGCGTAGTGACTCCAACAACTCCTATGCCTCAGAAAAGAAGAGATGAAAGTGCAGAAAGTGGTGGATCACTGAGGAGGTCTACAAGAACAATTCAAATACCCTCCAGGTATAAAGACTATGCTTTGATGACTCAAGTAATGAATGTTGTAGAACCTACTTCTTATGAACAAGCCAAAACTCATAAGGACTGGAATAATGCAATGAATGAAAAATGTGACTCGATAATGAAGAATGACACTTGGGAATTAACTGAGTTTCCTATAAACAAAGTTCCTATAGGATGTAAATGGATGTATAAAACCAAGTTTAATGCAGATGGAAGTGTTGACAAATATAAGGCCAGATTAGTTGCAAAAGGGTATTCACAAAAGGAAGGAATTGATTATGAAGACACCTTTGCACCTGTAGCTAAGTTAAATACAATTAGAGTCATGATTGCATTAGCTACAAAATACAACTGGAAAGTTCATCAGTTAGATGTTAAGTTTGCATTTCTGAATGGTGATTTAAAAGAAGAAGTTTATTTGGTTCAGCCTGAAGGATTTATAAAGAATGGGGAAGAAGATCTTGTCTGTAAACTCAAGAAATCATTATATGGTTTAAAACAAGCACCTAGATCTTGGTATATTAAGATAGATTTGTTTTTTGCCCAGAAAGGTTTTGTGAAAAGCAAAAATTATCCAAATCTGTATGTTAAAAAGGATGAAAATGGAAATGTTGCTTTAATATCCTTATATGTTGATGATTTGATTATCACTGGTAGTGCTACTCATTTGATTGAAGATATTAAGATTCAGTTAGCACAGATATTTGAGATGAAGGATCTTGGTGAAATACATCATTGTTTAGGTTTGGAAATATGGAGAGAAGGCAGTAAAACAATTGTCATTCAAAGCAAATACTCAAGGGAGATTCTAGACAGATTCAATATGAGTGATAGCAAGGCAGGATCAACACCTTTAGAACAGAATGTTAAGTTATCCAGTCTTGATGAAACTAAAGAGGCAAATGGTGTTCTGTATCGCCAGTTGGTGGGAAGTTTAAACTATCTTACCACTACCAAACCAGACTTAGCATATTCAGTCAGCATTCTGAGTCAGTTCATGGCTAAACCTATGGAAAGTCACTGGATAGCAGCAAAGAAATTCCTTAGATATCTGAAAGGAACTGTTAATTTTGGTATTTTGTATACTGATAATTGTGATGTTGAGTTGACAGGCTACTCTGATTCAGATTGGGCTGGAAATTCAGATGATAGGAAATCAACCTTAGGATATGCATTCAACATAGGTATAGGGGTCGTATCATGGAGCAGTAAGAAACAATCAACTGTTTCTTTATCATCAGCAGAAGCTGAATACAAAGCTCTATGCCATGCTACTTGTGAAGCTGTTTGGTTAAGGATAATTCTTGAAGACATTGGCAACAAGCAAATGAAGCCAACTATCCTCAAAAGTGACAATCAAAGCTCTATTAAATTGGCATACAATCCAATGTATCATGCTAGAACCAAGCATATTGAAATTCAACATCATTTTGTAAGAGAAAAGATACAGGAGAAGGAAATTGACTTGATCTACTGTAATACCACTAAGAATGTGGCTGACATCTTTACCAAGCCTCTTGGAAAGATGAGTTTTGAAGTATGTAGGAATCAGTTAGGTGTGGTAGAGAATCCATTTCTCCATTAAGGGGAAGTGTTAGCTAATAATGTCGAATTACTATTTTTAGTTTTCTGTTAGATTATGTGTTGATTGAGATCCTATCTTCCAGGGGTTTGTTAAATGATCTCTCAGTTATATATTGTAACTGCATTTTCTTAATAATTAATCAAGTTGAGTGTGTTCTATTCTTCATTTGTTTTCTGTTCTTATTGTTTTGTAATTGTAGTTAAGTGGGGAGGTGTGGGATGAGACCAGAGGAAGCGTAAGAGAGTTTGGGTATTTGGTGGTTTAACATATTCAATGAATGGATTGAACCTTTAAAGCGGAGTTTTATAACGCCCAATTAAAACATATCTCTTTGGCCAAATTTATTTTATTGACTTTCCATTTAAATATTAGTCTTCCATTGTAAACCCATTGATTGTGATTTTGTGAATTGAATTTCTATAACACCCTCATCGACATTTTAGGTCAATCTATTTTCGTTTGACTCTAGAAGTTGAAATGTTCAAAGCTCTTCTTTCTAATTTAGAAATAAGAAAGAACATTTTTGTAAAATGAAGTTAATAACAAAAAGGATTTTTGCTTTTCCAAATTTTCTTTTTTATTAACCATTGATTTTATTTCTACATCTTTCCATTTTTATTTTTAATTTAAATTTTTTAATTATTATTCTATTTTATTAATTATTTATTATATATACATTTTATTTCTTTATATTTAAAATCAATGTGATAATTTTTTTAATTAAATCAAATTAAAAAATAATGGAAAGATAAAATCGTGCTTTCATCTTGGCACCCATGCTTATCCATAAAAATAATGAGGAGACATGAAGATTTAATCATGACACAGATAAATAATTTGAAGGCAACTCTTCTAACTCACAACAGTGCAAAACACATAGCACCCCAAACCTTGTACAATTCTCCAACCCTTGTATTCTCTTTAGCTTCACCCATCTACCTTCCTACATCGTTTCCAAAGATAGCAATGTTTTCATACTTGGCATCTCTTCTAACTCAGATCACCCATCAACATACAACAACCAAAGTTTTATATAATGCGCCAACCCCTCTATCCTCATCAGCTTTATATATCTGTACACATCTAGTCGACCATATATATATCTATATACATATGTGGCAAAAAAGCCATATCGTTTCCCACTATTACTGCTTTTTCTTTCGCTTAATTCTTGAAGTATTTTTTTGACACAATGCTTTCTCCCTATGTCACAAAAATGCATTTGCAAACTCTATTTTCATGCTTTGTCATAGACATTGCCGCATGCGGCTCTTGTTTATATATATTGAACATCGCGGTTGATAATTTTATAAGAGATTTCTTTATATATATTGAATATTGTTATGGAACTTATAATACAAGGAGAACAACTATCCATGCAAGTTTTTTTTAGAGGTTTTTAGTGATTTAAGATGGGATACAATTATTTTAAAACGTTTTCTAATACCTATGTCATTGGTAATAAAGGTTGTAACACATGTTCATTATAACATAAAATATAGATGGATGAAGGTGATAGAAGAGGTTTTTTTATTAGTGCGTATATATTACTAATACACATCGATGCACCTAAAACCAAGTCACACATATACACAAAATTTAAATATGATGCCCCAGTGAATTAAATTTATACATGACACACTAATGCATGTTTTATGTTTTTGAAGGACCAATATTGATTATCCTTATTAACGACCCGATGCACTTTTATCTCTCATATCCCACGGTGCACATAGTTTATCAAAACCCACCTGGTGCATATTGTATATAAATACGCACCAGTGCCTATATTTCCATGCACACAAAAGTTTCTTGGAAAATTGTCAGTGATGGTGACAACAATTGTGTTGTCATTATTATTTATAGAAGCACTTGCGTATTTATGATCTATAATTGCACCAATGCTTATTGTTTTTCTAAATCACTAGTGTGTGCATTACTTCGTTGTCAAGGTTGGTAAGTAGTGCATTGGGAGTCAAGTTTAGCATAAGATTCCCCATTTGATGGAGGTAATTCACATAATGGAGACCATTGCTTTCTAAAGGGGGTCAATGTCAATTGGGCATAATCATTATCCATGTCACCTAAGTGAATTATGGGTGTGATTATCCATTTCAATTAAGTGAAATATGTGAGTGACCCACTTATTTATTGCTCCATGACTCAATATGTCTATCATCACAAATTTGATACATGGATAATAATGGCAATGAATGTTCTTAAGAAGGTAGTGGAAGGTAGTGGACTCCTGACAATAGTAATTGGTTATTGGTTAGTGTATTCCAAAGCAATATATATATATATTTATATATATATAGATATATATATATATATATATATAGAGAGAGAGAGAGAGAGAGAGAGAGAGAGAGAGAGAGAGATGTTGTTCACCCCACTAAAGGAAATACATTCAAATACACTTTAATTAATATACAAGGCATTGTGTCACAACAAACTATAAGATATTTAAATATGTTTTTTTCCTTTTAGTTTCTCTTCTGTATTTTTTTTAATGTTACTATAAGACATTTAATACAAAACAACTATAAGATACTAACTATGAATCTCGATACATAAAGTTAGACTTCTAATTTGAGATGTTCGTAAATAAAAACAACCCCAAGGGTTAGTTCAAACCATTGAATATTTTCCCAAGGCATGTTGCCAATGGGGAGGCCACAGACACAAGTTTAAAGTTGGTTGATTCCCTTGAGATTATCATTGCACTATTGTGGCTAATAGTTGATCTACTCTCCATTTTGATGTTTTTGGGAAGTGGGGTGGATCTCACAATATTTTCTTTTGCAAGAAAAAAGAAACAAACCCAAGAGTTAGCTCAATTGGTTGAACTATCTTCCCAAGGAATGTTTCCGATGTGAAACAAACATGGCACATGGTTACATATAGTCTAGTTCCTTTGGGGTTAACAATTTCTATTGTGGTTGGCAATTAATCTACCCTCTATTAAAATATTTTAAGATGAAGAGGGGGGATCCAGTGAGGTTTTCCTTGGAAAAAATATTGCCTCATGCAATATTAGAATTCCCTATTTGAGAATAAAATGATTTTTTTGAATGATGATGCACTAGGAGATCTTAGAAGTCAAGTTTAGTACAATGTAGGTGTAGCAATGGTTATATGAGAAGTAATTTCATGTGAATATCAATAATTGGGAGATGGGATGTTATAGTAAATAGTAGTAGTGTGCTTGAGAGTGAGAGGGAGTCAACACATAGAATTGATTGGGTGAAATAGAAAGTGATTTAGTTATAGAGTGATCCATGCTTCCTCATTCAGAAATACGATAATTTCCAAAAAATGTAGGTTGGCTATTAGATTTAGTGTACGCTTACCTTGCAATTATTTCCACAAAAATGTTCTAAATTAATTGTAGGTCTACCTCTATTAAATAAAAAATATAAATTTATACATTTAAATTTGTCTTTAAATTCATATTTTTATGTCTTTCTTTCTTATTATTGAATATGCATAGTATGGACACTACAAGTCCATTGTATAATTTCTAGATGACATTATTAAGGGTGTGACTAATGCTTAATTTAGTTGTCATTTAATGGTTAATAAATATCATTCTTGTTTTAATTTTTTTTATCAGAGATGCTATAATCATATCTTGCCCCTTAAGGGGGTTACCATTTCCAATATCTCATATGCGGGTGAAAAGTTAAAACAATAATTGTAAAAAATTGTGCTATTCTTGTACTCATTTAAAAAATAAACCGGGACAAATCTAATGTTTAGTAATTACATATATTTTAAAATTAGGTAAGGATAATGAGTGAGCAATTTGGATACCTAGTTTTTAGAGATTCATTTCGGGGACATACATACATACATACATACATACATACATACATATATATATATATATATATATATATATATATATAAAAGGGTGCCATATCCACACTTTTTTGTGGGTACCAAATTTTATGTTTCATGAGATCATTACCAATAAAACTAAAAATACCCTTTTGAAAAGGAGAATGTGAGGAATTGCATCGTAATTTTTTTTGGGTATTGTGATTTTGACAATATTGAAGTTCACTGTAGACAATTTTGATAACAATTAAATTCTTAATCAATAAAGTTTAGAACAAAATTATTAAAAATTAGTAATTCCTAACAAAAATCTGCAATTCTTATATTGTTACAAACTAGATTCAAAGATGGATCCATGGGTAACAAGCGTGACACGCGATCTTAAAAAATTGTAGAACTATCCCTTGTTGAAGTTCCATATTTATGAAAAATTGTCGCAAACTCTAATGTTCTGATTGATCAAAAGCTCTTGGTCAAGATGACATTTTGGTTGAGAGCTTCAATGAGACAGGTTCTCATAGATTTATTTAAATACATTCCTTCATTAAACTAAGTAAATAATAAACATCCAAATAATTCCACTTTTGTTTATAAAAAAACATCATATATATAAAAACGATCATCATCTATGTATCTCAAGTATTAACAACCCTCATAATAAATATGTGTCCATGTTTGAAAGTAACATTTCATTTCCAATCATAGGAATGCCAAATCATGTCCAAGGAGTAGCACACAAATTGACTAAGAAGGAAACCCATTATAAATACCATAGTGGATTAATGCATCACTATTAGGATATGCAACATCTCCATTATGCATGTGGTAGTTGAGCCCACTCAAGAATAACATTAATAGTTTGAGGAGTCACTACATCTATTCTTTTTCCAATTGCTAAGCTCAGGATGACTTGGAGCTTCCTATTTTGAGATTTTTTATACATAATAACCATTGATGCAAACAAAAACTCATAAATTTAATAAACTCTTAACATCCATGCATCACTCATCAACATGCAAGCTACAAACAAGCTACAAACAAACAATTAAAGGAGAATTTCATATCAAACTTGTGCATTTTAAAGGGAATGGACGAGGGGTTGAAATAAATAGAGGAACTTTTAAAAGAAGTAAATCAAACACATGAACATACTCACATAATATAACCATCATCAAAATGTTATTTGTTAGTATTAATATGCAATCATCACTATAAATATCAAAACTACGTAAGACATCTAATCATCACTATAAATATCAAAACTACGTAAGACATCTAATATAGGAAACAATATGTATCAATACAAACATAACATTTCTTTCCTTCATATTCCTTCTATTGTAATTGCAAACTACTTTCATGATTTAATTTTGCTTGCTAGTAATGCAACTAAAATAGCATAATGCATAATGCATGTATGTCACTCTATAGGTCTCAAGACCTATAATGACTCAACATGTTGACCAAAGTCATATCAGGCACATACTCTTATTAAGCATATATCAACTATATATATCATGCAGATCCTTCCAAATATTGTACCGAAGAAACACCATCATTAATATTGCTTTCATTTAGAACATGGGTAGGAAATATTCATATCATGGAAAACACGTATGCTAACAAGAATTACACGCTTTGTGTATAAAATTTTAAACAATGTCGTGTATGTGACTAAATCACACAAAATTTTAAACAATGTCGTGTATGTGACTAAATCACACATACACACATATAACCACAAAAATATTATGCAATAAAAAAGAGGTATAACCATTACTCCATACCAATCAAACCACCATAACCATTAGTTTACCTATATGCATTCAATACTGAGGCTTCAATTCCCTCAAAGGAGAGTGAAATATATTATGAAACATTGAAGCATTTGCAAATTTGCAATTATATATCAAACAAAACATACACTATAGCAACTTGGACTCATCGTGGCCCCAAATTCTATGATTAAGAGTAAAATCATTCCATGATAATAAATATAAACATGCTAAGAAAGATTTCGACAAAATTGTGGATAAAACAACCATAAAAAAGGCCATTAAATGATCGCTAAGTCTACCATGAAACCAACCAAGTGTGCATCATGCATTTCTAGGAGAAGAGGGAAATGGATACCTAGTTGAGAGATTTCAGCTAATTAAAGAAGAGAGGATGTTGAAATGGGAGATAAAGACTTTAAGTTTCAAATATATTTCAATGGGTATCAAAGTAATCAATGATTCTCCCCAATC
This sequence comes from Larix kaempferi, assembly GCA_027924585.1. NCBI lineage: Eukaryota > Viridiplantae > Streptophyta > Pinopsida > Pinales > Pinaceae > Larix > Larix kaempferi. The sequence goes on from BSBM01001712.1 coordinate 323,379, forward strand.
CATTGATAAATTAAAGGAAAAAAAGTTTTACACATTAACTGCCAATGCATCAATAGACCTTGTTTTGAATAAGAACATCCAAAGGGTGCTTACCATATGCACAGGTTAAGCACTGGGATCATAAAGGTTGCTTCACACTAACAAAGCGTGCTTAACATATGAATAGGTCAAGAGTTGGGCTCATCAAGATCACTTCACACTACCAAAGGGTATGCATTAAATCACAATTCCATATATATATATATATATATATATATATATATATATATATATATATATATATATATATATATATATATAGTGTGTGTGTGTGTGTGTGTGTGTGTGTGTGTGTTTCCATAATTGCTATGATAGTACAAATACAAATTAAGGAAATAATTCATTATATTTAAAAAAAACTTTTACTCATAACTATAATTATGCAAATAGGGCATTTACCCATAAAATTAAAAGGGGAAATAGGGAAATGGATGGTTTAAAGGGAAAATGCATGCGTAGAAGCATTGAAACATAAGCACTGTCAACCATTACCATGCATGCATAAAAAATGAGAAAAATAAACATTACAATGTCAAAGCCATGTGTTGAATGAGCTTGTTTGTTGGCAATCAAAACCTGGGATTCATCCACCATTGTTCGATCTAGATCAAATATCCATAACAAGGCATTGCAAATCATGCAAGGAATACATAGCAAAAAAATTAAGGGCTTGTACTCTAAGTACAAGTGACTCATTAATCCATCAAGTATTTACCATATCAAATCCTAGGGAGGATTCTCAAGAATGCTCACCCTCAAACAAATTCAAAACCTTAGGTTCATGTCCCATAGGACTATGCCAAGCTATTTACCATAACCAAAATGTGACCAACTCAATACTATAAACTCATTCAACTTACTCAGAGTGTTAGTCCATATTTCAATTTTCCTTTGCATGCATACTAACATCTTCATTTTGTAGGTTCATAGATCAAATATCAAGGAGCCTTCTCAAGAACATTGTCACCCTCAAACAAACTATTTGCCTCATCTATAGTTTAATCAAATCAATGAAGGAAGGGTCAAAACCTTAGTTTCATGTCCCCTACGATTATGCCAAGCCATTTACCATAACCAAATTGCCACAAAATAAATATTATACACTCAATCAACTCCTAAAGAGTGTTAGTCCATATTTCATTTTTCATTTTCATGCATACTAACATCTTTGTTTTTGTAGGTTCATAGATCAAACTATAAGTAGAGAGAAAGTGCCACAACTACGACAACATGTGCATAAGACCACATATCATTGAGATCATGCATTCAACAACAAACACTTAGAACATTGTTCTAGGTGTTAGTTAACATTTCCATTTTATTAACACATTCCAATAAAGAGTCTGCACGTAGATACCTCAAAGAAAATTAATGTCACATATGCATCACATACCAACATCATAACAATACACCTCAACCACCATAAGTATGTCATCAACATCAACCATAGCCATCACATTAAATGCATAAATGTACAATCAGTAGTCGTGAACAATCATTATAATAATTGAAGTAAAATATAATGGTTCCTTAACAAACATATCAAGAATTCTTGTAATCCTGGTGCAAATTAGTTGGTGGCCACATTAGTAACCACATTCTTGTTCAATAGTTATCTCATAGTTCAGTTAGGCTTGTTGGTTAAATTTATGGTCATCTTCATATATCTAGTTCCTTCTCTTTGTATCCAATGGTGGCAGCTTAGGAAGAATTTTTTGTATGGCTAGGGGAGACAATTTTCAGTCTTGTGTTGACCAAGGCCTAGGAAACTTCTCTTCTTTAAAGACCCAAAGCCTCTGTTCTCTATTCTGTATGTTTATGTAAATTTCCGAACAATGTAATATAAAAAACTAATTAAAAAAAGGGAGAATGAAAGATAATTGTTTGTAATTAATATGGTTGACACTTAAATGATTAGATATCATGAATAAAACCTTCTAATTGTGTATATTAGTTGATTTCTATTAAAAAAGGTCTACCATTAAGGATGTTGATACTATTAATAACAATTTTATAAATGTAAAATGAAGTAGATCGTGGTCACTTAGATACCGATATTGTGTTCATCCAATTAATTTGTTAGGATATCCTTCTCTTTATTATGTGATGACGAGTGATATATGTATTGTGTATGTTTTAATTGTAACGATTTTAAAAAATGGTAATTACCTTTGCTTATAAATATTTTTATGGTTTGTTACTATTTACTTATTAAGGATTATAGTTACTTTATTATGTCCTCGACCGGGGACATTATAGTTTTCTCGAGGGTGTATTAATCCAATAGGTAAGGTTTAAGTTTTTTTTAGTTTTAGTCAATATTTTGGTATAGTTTGAATTATATTTTATTTTTGAAAATTTTGAAATTTATATTTAACAACAGTCATGTATAGGTGATATTGGCCTGGGGTTTTGTGCCCCAGGATTTGGTAGCTAGGTTGCATCAGCAGCTGTACTGGTTTCTGGTAAGTGTAGTATTGTGTCTATAGGTGGTATAAATGGCGGTGAATGATCACTTAAGCAATTTCCCATCTTAATGCACAAGCTTCTCTTTTATTGCACGGGTTCCTTAGGAATTACCGCATTGCTGGCGGGTGCCCATGGGTGTACGAACTGGAGGATCAAATATTTTGTTAATGGAAAGATCTGTGTTGTTGTAATGTCCCCAAATTTTTTCTAAGGACCACTTGATTGGACTAGGGGATGCAATGGCCTAAATCACTTGGTAAATTCATGATAAATTATTAAGGTGGTGGCATGGGTCACAAATTTGTATAGTATAAAGTCCAATATTTGTGATTAATGCAACATTAGAAAAACAATGGACAAGGAGGGTGCACAGGAGGATGAGTTGAGCCCCATATGAGTTGTAATTCCCATAAATCAATCCAAGCATCTCCAAATTCGAATTCTAAGGTGGAAGGAATCTCATAATGATGGCATCTTATCTAATTGTAACTCCCTGAGCTAAGAATAGTAAAGGAGGGAGCACTTGTGGAAGTGTAACTCCCAATGGAAATCTATGACATCTTATTACAACTTATGACATGTTGTAGGTCCCTATGATAGCTTGTGACACCTTATGACATGTTGCACGTCCTAAATTTAGACAAGGAGGGAACTAGAGGTTAGAGTGGGCCCACATGAGGATGTAACTCCCCCAAAATCAAGCTAATCTTCTCAAATTCGAATTTGCAGGGTAGATGAAGTTATTATTTTTCCAAATAACATTAGAGAGAAATTAAATGGGTCCCAAGGTGTCATTCTCTCATAAAAATAACATTTATGAATATTTTATTAAATATATGTGAGAGAATTCTAGAATGGGGGGGAAATGCTCCATGGAGATTTATGAAAAGGGTGAAGACACGATTGAAGGGGCTTTTGGTCATTGTTGAATTTTGATATTGGAGAGCTCTTGTGGATTCTCATAGCTTGGGAGATGTGCCCCTTGTATTTGTGATTCCTTTCGGTGGTAAAAGATTCCACCCTAACTAGTAGAGAGGAGGAAATCACCTAGATCTCTTCACTGTGCTTCATGGAAATTGATTGAGAGGAAAAATCACTTTAATATTTCTCTACAGAGTTGTATTGTAGGTTTTTATGTTCATCTATAGTAGTGGGGTCGAAATATTGAAGGTGTGTTCAAGTTCTAGTAAGTAGAAGTGTGAATTTGTGGTGCTACTAGATCACATTGTTTGTGGTGATTTCTGCTTGAGGAGGGCGCACTTGTGGCTGTCCAAATATCACGAGGACTGATATAATGGTTGTATATCACTAATATTTGATGGAGGGCGCACTGTAGGTAGTATATCTAAAGTTTGGGGTCAAAATATTGCTTGTGGATGGCGTAATAGTGGAAGGAAATCACTCATTTGGAGCAGTAACTCTCCCTCTCTTCTCTGTGGTTTTGTAGCAGTCATTTCTACTCTCTTTGCAACAGTTCTTTATCTGTATTTCAAGATTGTGTAGAAGCCATCAATGTACTCTCTAAAAATTCTCCATTGATAATAAAAATCACAGTGTTATTCCCCATATGTTGTTCAATATTCAAGCACAATTTAATCTATGAGTAAATGGTGGACTATGAGAAAATATGTTAATGTATGGTTGTGTAAAATTGATATATGGGTATGAAACCTTCATAAGATTCCTTGGTATCTTTTAGCAATCCATTTGTATTGGTTCGAGTGTGCTTGGAAGTATTTTGGGTGTATTTGGAAGTTTGATGGTTGTGAGTGTTCTCAATCTTGTACTGGTGTAAAAGGGGGCTTTCTAAGTGTTTTTGGGTTCTTAAACCCGTTCCATTGCATTGGGAGTATATTTTCCAATATGAAACACTTTTTATTTCATCCACAAAGGTTTATGTATGCCCAAGTTATGACCATTTTATCGGCTGGTCAACATGTACAATTATGCTAACGCACCCTTAGTTATAAAGGTCCGTGTAAAGTGCTCAAAGTGTCCATAAAAGTCCTCTGAAGTCCATTAGTGGTCATATTGGGAGTGTCTCGGTCCATATGAAGCTTTTTGGGTCAAATTTGAGCATGTTAAGAGGTGTTGTTGGAAACCTAATGTTCTATGGGAGCAGTTTTGCACTAGTTTTTCTAGTTTTGATTCCAATGGTTCTAGGAGGTTCCAAATGAGATAATAGCTCTGATTTTTGGGTAAGAGATATTGCATAGGTATTACAAAGCTATGTACCAATAAAAGTGGTTTGAAAATATACATTGTGGGTTGTACACCATCATCCATATTATTCATATTCCAATGAACCATACCCTCTATTAAAAATTTGAAGTTAATGTGCCTAAATTTTTAATTGGATACATTACAGTTGTACATCGCATATCAACCTGTATTAAAAGCATTGCAAGAGAAAGATACGAAGAATTTTCCTTCATTCATCACAAGCTTCCAACATACCGATATAATCCACGACTAATCCACCGTTCAAAAACCAGTCAGACGCTCTTTTAAAATAAGTTTAGCCATAAGGCGATTTATCAACAATTGCAACAAAAATGGGATTTGAGGCTAACCAATTACCCGTGTCAGCCAAAGAATCTCCAAAGCTGTAAATTTCACTGTGACAAAACTGCCGTAGCATAACTATGCCTCCATGAATGCAAGTATAATATCAAAACAAATGCTAATGAGAACAAGAAATTCATCTTAAGCTTCATTTAGGAATATCCAATTTGCATAAAGAAATCCTTGTTATGAAGGATTACATATCTCTCAGTTGTTCGTTACTTGCTTAAAATGGGTGTGGAATATTTTCCACTCCCAATGTTAGAGATCTCACCGCCATTTCCAGGAGATGGAAGAACACCAGTTTAATTGGAACCTGAGACAAGATTTGCTCGCGTTTAACAAAACAAAAATTCGAAGGGATTATTTGTGCTGAAGAATTGGCAGAGGCATGAACCTGGGTCCTGAACCATAGACACTGTGGCGCTACATCACCCAGGAGCCATGGTACTCTAGCCGCCTGAGATGGAATAACAGAGCAGATTGAATCGTAAGGAATACCTTTTGAAGGAACGTAGGCTCAAGAAAACCATGCATACGTTGAGGCATTGCTTATATTTACCATAGAATACGGTAGGTTCCCAGCCTCTTGCTCTTCTATTTCTTGTCCAGAAATTACTTGATCCTCATTACACATGCCAAGGGCGCAGATCCCACCAGCACCGAATCTTGACAATCAAGAGTACACAATAAACAATGAACATGCATATTGAGAACAACTTGCACATGATAGAATTACAATGATGGCATTAATATTACAGCCTTCTCGTCAAACAAATTTCAAATGTATAATATCCACAAGGTCACAGGTTCAATTCTCGTGGCAGGGTCACCAAGCGCCTCCAGATTACCTCACTCCGACTACTACCCTAAACTGGACTAGAGATGTTTATTTCACGACAAGAAGGAAAGTCTGGCGGATAAAAATATAATCAATATCAAAATGGGCAGCTTAAGCTTTACTTACTCCATCGTTTCGAGGGTAGTTCGACTGTTCAAGGGTATAACAAAGCAAACATTTCCAAGGGTAGTTCGGTTCATTGGTATAACGAGGTGAACGCCATTAGAGGTCCGACCCATGGGTTGGAAAATTTGCTAAAATCTAGCTATAACCTAGAACATGATATTCAATATACATACCTGTGCCTTGTGCCTCGAGGCCCTTGGATCAAGACCACATGATTGCTTAGATCAAGTTTTATTGCTTCATTTTGACTTTCATCTAGGTTAGTTTTATATCATGTTCTAGGTTTCTTTGGATATCCTCTCTACTTGTGCGGCTTATTCATGCATAATGTTTATTTGATTAGTTTCGTCCCATTGCATAGATACGAGGGCAGATCCATCTTAAAGGAGATCTACCAAGCACCAAGAGGGATCAAATCTCTTGAAGTGCAAACCCATTTTTAGAGTGCAAATGTTGATGAAGCTTTTTAATTTATATAATTTGTGTACTTTTTATATATATGTCGTTGTAAATGTTTTAAATAGCTGACATGCTATTTTTATAATATTTTATTATTTTGTAAAAAGAACACGTGTAAGCTCCACGATGAGCACGAAAGGAGTTACACATCTCTCCCTACTGGGATGTAGAATGCGTCTCTTCGGCGCAATCAATGGTTATCATTTATTTCACAAGGTCATAAATTCTTGGGGAGATTTTAATGATGCATAGAATTATTGACATGACATAGTATGATGCATAGAATTATTGAAACAAATGCTTAATGTTGATAGAATATGTGTGCGCTCTGGCCATAGAATATATAGGGAAATCTTACATGGGAGTAAATATATTGGAGCACTTATTGACGACAGATACTTTGCCTCCTAGTCCTATACTTGTTATGACTTATAAAAATCATGGTTTAGGTCAATTCATATTGTCTTGTCTGAAATTTGTCCCAACTTAGTGAGGTTAGGAGGGAGAATTGAGGAACCTGCCTTGATACTAAACAATCTATCTTCTAAAATTGGAAGAATGAATGCACATTGTAATGATTGGATCGAATGTAAAGTTAAGTTAGAACAAGTGCAAACAAAGATGAAGGGATCTTTGCAACAGTTGCGAGAAAGAAACTCTTTGGTTGTAGAATCTTTAATCGATTACATGCCTGATAAACAAGTGAGGAAATTGGTTTCTAAGGTCGAGTTTGGTGGAAATCTATTAAGATATTTTCCCATATAAATCTCCCTTCTGGAATCTATTAGAGGTTGACTTGGCAAGAGGGAGGAAACTAGAAATCTTGTGACCTTATGTGTCAAACTCTAATATTTAAGACCATGAGTGACTTGATACCCAAGAAGGAGACCTTCGAACTGGTAGAAAATTGTCTCTCTATTGTTAATCCGCCACTGCAAAGATGAGACTAGGTACACTAAAACCTGTGATACTCGATCCAAAGATGTTGAGGAAACAAATGATTTGGAAGAGTACGAGGAAGATATAGATTTTCAATTTATGTAGGATCCTAGAAATGAATCATGGTTTGAAGAGAACTTATTTCTGTGCATAAGGAAATCAAATGATAACTAGTCCTTTGGTGGGGTTAAACGACTTAATATGCATGTAAGCTTTCAAAACCTTGATTGATCAATCCTCTTTGATTTGAGTGCCTAAACCTCGAACTCCTAGGTGAAATATATGTTTTTAAGTTTAAGTTGTTATGGTGTTGTAGATAGATTTAAAAACACATCAATGGATTCTAGATGAGAATCCATGGGATTTAAATCAACACCTTTGGGTATTACTAATACACATGATCACCTAAGAGAATTCTGAAAATGCCTTGAAAATCTTTGCACATATTAAGAATGAATACCCTGAAATATGTGAAGTTATGAAAGAGATCACCAAGCTACAACAACTAGAAGTGCTTTGGGAGTTACAAATTGTGGGGATGAAAACAACTATAAGTTTTGTCATGTTTTTCATAATAAATAAAGTAGAACTTTGAAGCAGAATCTAAAGGATCATAATTTAAAATTTTGATTTCACTAAGCGTTGCAATGAGCAGTTTTGTATCGAGATGTTTTTAAAAAACTTTGACAATCAATTATGTTTGTTGAAGAAGCTTCCTAGATTTTGGCACCTCAACTCCTCGTGGCTCTTGAAATGACCATTGAACATCTTATTCTTATTGGTGATCAATATCAATTATCTCTCGGTGTAGCATGTTATGAACTTGAGCATTGGTATGTATGTGCCTTGTTAGTTTGGATTATGTTTTTTTTTTAAGTTATTATAAAGTTATAAAATTTTGTTTTATCCTTTTAAATATACAAATGGATTATTTTTTGGTTGTAATTTTAAAGTACAAATTGATTCATCTTCCTCAATTATTATCTCAAATATTAATATAATTTTTAGTAACTCTTTTATATAAAATGTATTTCTTTTAGGAACTCCCCCTATGCTAGAAATTAGCATGGGTAGTATCTCTGTTGGCAATATTTTGGAATATATTACATACACATCATCCTTGCATGGTGGCAGGTGGAAATAAAGAAACAAATACTCTTTCAACATGACACATAAGTCCTTACAAATAAAGCAAAGCGAGTGGCAATGTCAAGGACATTACCACCTTGTGGCTCTTGTTTATAAATAATTCTATAGTTAACTAATATCGATTAAAATATGTATTAATAATAAAATCTAAGCACAACATTGGTATTTCTCAAAATAAATGACACGGTATACTAGGAAAGTGTTGCTACTTAGTGATTGAAAATCTTACTATCATTATAGCCACTAAATTGAAAACACACTATAATTCTTTTAAAAAGTTAAAAAGAAACAACTCTGCATATCACACATTTATAAATATTATTTTTGAAATGTTTATATCGTGGTTGATCATTTTATAAGAGACTTATTTATATATATTGAATATTGTTATGGAACTTATTATACAAGAATAATTCTTCGTGTAGGTTTTTGTAAAGGTTTTTAGTGATTTAAGATTGGACAAAATTACTTTAAAGCTTTTGCTAATACCTATGTTATTAGTAATAAAGGTTGTAACAAATGTTTATTATTTAACATAAAAATGTTTATGGATGAAGGTTATAGAAGAGGCTTTTTTATTAGTGTGCATCGATGCACCTAAAACCAAGTCACACAAGTGCACAAAATTTAAATATGATGCTCTAGTGAATTAAATTTATATATGACACACCAATGCATGTTTTATGTTTTTGAAGGACCAATATTGATTATCCTTATAACGACCCGACGCACTTTTATCTCTCATATGCCACAATGCACATAGTTTATCAAAACCCACCTGGTGCATATTGTATATAAATACACACCCGTGCCTATATTTCCATGCACACAAAAGTGTCTTGGAAAATTGAGAGTGACAGTGACAACAATTGTGTTGTCATTATTATCTATAGAAGCACTTGCGTATTTATGATCTATAATTGCATCAATGCTTATTGTTTATCTAAAGCACTAGTGTGTGCATTACTTTGTTGTAATATCCCTCTTTACCCCTATTTTGTTGTAATTAAAATATAAAATGTAATTACGTAATAGTTCATGGTGAGGAACTCAAGGCCAGGTCTCCACCAGTAAACATTGTAATATTAGTTGACATTGTGATTTTATAAGGGAACCATGCACTAACTAAAACATGGTGGCACTAAATATATCGTCTAAACAACAAACAACAAACACTACATAACAAAGTAAACCTAAGGCTGAATGTCCAATTCAATGAATTGATAGGGGCAACTAAATCCACTATAGGGAAGATAATGGTTGGAAAGCTGTGGGTCATATATAACTCACTCTTTGAAGAGACAATTGGCAGTTAGATTCTAAGAAGAATAAAGGACCGACCCAAAGGGTGGAGGCTCACAACATTAGGGAAATGGGTATTCTAGTTTTCAAGAGAATGCTTGAGAAATCTCTGCGTGAAGGGACAAATAGACCAATGGACTCAATTTATTCACTTGAAGAACCACAATTACCAATTTACTGTGTTCAGTAGCACCCGCATCTCTATCATATTGACCTCTACACTGGGTATTAATGCATACTTCTTTGTGGTGAATTATTTTATTATATATATATATATATATATATTTTGTGTGTAATAAAATTATTTGTTTACTGCTTGCAAGAGATGAGAAGTGGCTCGAGATAAGGCTTGAATCTTTACTCCAGTACAATTGTTCTCTCTCTATATATATAGTTACTGTTTGCAAGAGATGGAACGACCCATAGAGGACTGACTCTAGTCAAATCATTTTATATATATAGTGGTTAATGCTTGCAAGAGAGGTGGAGCAGTGAAGTAGATGTCTGACTCCTCTCCTCTGGTTACACTGTATTATTAAAGTACCTCAACGTAGGAGGGGAAAGGGCGATGGCAACACTTGTTTGTATTTTCTTAAGGAAGAACAACCTCAAAGAGGACAGATCTCTTTCTCCCTACGTCGTGCAGAGCCATAGTGTGTAATTATTTTGAAAGTGAAAACGATTCCCTTATTACTTATTCTCTATGGATTTTCTGTTGAAAAGAAAGTCGGCTTTTTAGTAAAGAAAGCCAACCACTTAGAGAATTGTTTCCTTAAATACTTTAGAGAGAAACTTTGTGGAAGCCAACCACTTTTTGTATCAACTTTGTGGTTGAAAAGAGTAGGGTTGGTATATCTTCTTGCTTTAATTAGTCTAGCTGATCTGAGGGAGGGAAGTCTCTCCATAGAGGACCGTCTCACTCTTTTTAAAGTATAAGAAATTCTGTTATCATATAGAAAGAAGAGCGGTCTTGGAGAAGTTTCGGTCCACCCATTTGAGCACGAATCCTCTCTTGTACTTAATATTTATGATATATTTATCTATGATAGCAGAGAGGGAGCGACCTCCTTGAGGACCAACTCCTCTGAGTCCTCTCTTGCGTTTAAGATATATATATATTGTTCAAAAGAATGTAGAAGGAGAGATAGAATGTTAAATAAAACCAACCTTTAAGAGAGGAATTCCTTATTTAATGATCGAGCAATAAAGTGTGATAATCAAGTTTTTGTTTCATTGAAGAGTGAGTTTAGAACAACCTTATCACTGCTCGTTGGTTTAAGTTGCAGAGATACTAATGGTTTTGTAGAGAGTCAAATTATATATATATATATATATATATATATTTTGTAGAAGGAGCCATTGAATGTTAAATAAAACCAACCTTCGAGAGAGGAGTTCCTTATTTAATGATCGAGCAATAAAGTGTGATAATCAAGTTTTTGTTTCATTGAAGAGTGAGTTTAGAACAACCTTATGACTGCTTGTTGGTTTAAGTTGCAGAGATACTAATGGTTTTGTAGAGAGTCAAGTTATATATATATATTGTTCAAAAGAATGTAGAAGGAGCCATTGAATGTTAAATAAAACCAACCTTCAAGAGAGGAGTTCCTTATTTAATGATCGAGCAATAAAGTTTGATAATCAAGTTTTTGTTTCATTGAAGATATGAGTTTTGACAACCTTATGACTGCTTGTTGGTTTAAGTTGCAAAGATACTAATGGTTTTGTAGAGAGTCAAGTTGTATATTGTACAGTCAAATTCTTTACTCTAGTTTGGTAAGGTCTAAAATCTATTTAGTTAGAGATGGGAGTTACTTTGGTATAATTTAAAAGAGCCAAGGAGCTCGAGTAATCTAGTATCCATGATGGAACTCCATTGAGTGAGAAGCCGAGGTTTTCAGGGTGAAACTGAAATTATAGGTTGTAAAGCTTTGACTTCTTTATAATATTATTAGTTTACTATTGATACTATGTTGACGAATTTTGGGGAAAGTTTCTGTTGTCTCCCTTATCTAGTGGATTAGTTGCCCAACTCAGGGGTGGTAGCAGTGTTGAAACTGTTGGCTTATGATTGGGTAGAACATTGCAACCACACATTCAATCCTCAAGACTAATTATTCATATTCAGATAAGTATTTACTTTAACATGATTACTTTATTTGAATATGTTCAAATGTGTAATTGTTCTTAAATCTCGCGTGTAAATGTTTAGTTGAATATCCGTATAATACAATAATAATATTGTTTTAGCAAGTTAAGTACAATTGCACCATTGCTGTAGCTTAAAATATAATGGATACGATGTATTTTAAATATTATTTAGAATGCATAGATAAGTAAACGGTTGCATTGAATAGTTTCTCGTGTAATTAGTTGTGCCTTAGGGATTTTCTGTTGTTAACCTCGAATCGCGACCTTGGATAAAGTTAGTCATTGTAGATAACATTAATAAATGGTCAAATTCATAATATCTCAACAACATGATAATACTAAGGTTAGTCATCGTAGATATTAATAAATGGTCAAATTCATAATGGTCTAGTATAGATCTTATACCGACACTAAAAAATCATATTTGTTTAATATGAAATGATTAGAGAATAATCGATAGTGGGAAAGGATCCTCTATGTATGGACCATGAGAATCTTTCTTTAACTCTTGTATTTTTTTTTTCACATATAGTGTAACTAGCGCTCAATAGTGGGTGAGAGTGCCGAATATGACGGGGTGTCGGGGTTGATCTTGGGTGGGGATGGCCACAGCCGACCACCCCAGCCACCCAACCATAATGGTTTAACTCTTGTATTTATCCACGTATTGATTCATTTCCGTACCAATATTGTTTAAATAGGACAAATAACTTGGTTGTATACATGTGAACAATATAATATAGTTGAGGAAATATTTCATAAATATACACCTATATGGTGAAGAAGGATTTATAACATCTAAATAACATATAAATATACAACTATGAGTCTATTTCATGTTACACTCAACTCATTTAGGGGATAAGTATGATAAGTATGGAATGCAATTTAATGCAAAGCCAATGTTTGTTGATAAGAATATGTCTTTCATATGGTGGTAGGTGTAGGGTTTCTTATTCCATCTAGTTTGTGTATAATTGATTGGTTGATAAGAATATGTCTTTCATATGGTGGTAGGTGTAGGGTTTCTTATTCCATCTAGTTTGTGTATAATTGATTAGATTGAATAAAAGTTGAAGTTGATATCTAGTGATTGTCTTGTAATAATGTTGTTAATATATGTGAATGGTTTGCAACAACATAGTAAACATACTTGCCATGTTTATGATGCTAACACATCACTTCTCTTATGTGTAACTTGCTTAGAAGTTAAAGGGAATTTTTTTATATCCTGTACCCCAAATACCTAAAGAGGGTATTGGGTATATTACAAATGGTATCAAAGCAAAGTGACAACACCAGGGCCTATTGGACCCATGTGCGTGCTGGCAAGTTGTGTATTTTATAAATCATTGGCTATTTATATGCATAATTGATTGCACAATTGCTTACTTTGTTATGCATGCTTGTTGAAAACTATGGGGAATGCATAAAGGTTTCATAACTGATTAAGAAATTTTATAGGATAAGAAAAGAGATGAGAATGAGGTTCATATGCTCTGTAACATGATTTTAATGAAGTCTTGATTTTGGTATCTTCTTACATATTTAATTTCTATTATTTCAGTCATATTATTATTCTAACACGTGCCAAAGTGTTCTTCCATTAAGAAATAGAAGTTGGTATGGTTCAATCTCAAGAAGAGACATGCTCATATATTCAGTATGAATGGATTTATATTATGGATGATTATAGTATAAAATGGAACCCTTAGGGTAAGTGATTTAAAATGGACTTGCAATAAAACCAGTCAATGAAGCCTATGATTAGGGAAGCTTTTATGTTCCTTACCTTGGTTTAGTTACAAACAAACTTTTTAGTAATGGTTATTCAAAGGGTCTTAAGCACTAGCTTAAAAGGAAGTCTTGAGAAGATAGAACAATTTTAAATCCTTTTTTCTCTTCTCCCTAGCTAACCACATTCATGTTGCATGGAAATGATCATGAAGCACTAGGAAATGAAGATGAGTATACTCATGACAGTAGTGATATGTCAGTATTAATCATAGAATGATTATTGTAATATAACACACACCTACTTTCGTTTATAGAAGTAGATGCTCGTCAACGCATAATGTTAAGTTCAAGTTCGTGACTGATATGCTTATCTTCTTGTATGTGTTAGAAAAATAGGTAATGACAACAACAAGGTAGGTATGAGTTGAAGTAAAATTGATTGCATTTATGTTAAATAAATTATATAGACATTCATGATTGCATAGATATGATCATGAGTTTTTAAGCATCAAGAAATACATGCAAATATAAATGAATATATTATTGATATTGGTGAGAAGTAGTTATTAATGATGAAAATACTATGGTAATGTAATGCATATAGGCATGCTTATGAAAATGGATGTTTACAATATTTTATGGTCAACGCATAATGCTAATGTTGAACGCAAGTTTAATTAATAATGGATGTGCTTGTCTTCCTATGGTGGGTTGGAGAAAAGGAAAACAAAAACACCTATCCTTATGCCTACAGGTCGAGGAAGATTAATGCCGAAACATGAAAAAGCTTGTTTCAATTTGAATTTGATAAGTTTAAATAGAAAACTGATATGGTTGTTACCTCCTATGTTCTTGAAGAAACGATATTGGCCACAACATTACAAGTATGAGTTCAAATACAATTTATTGCATTTATGATAAAGAAGTTAAGTACATATTAAGTTTATCCATGATATCCTATGTTATTGAATGCACCGTGCGAGTGATGACCAATAGGATGATATGATGTAGTAAACTTGGTGGTAACCTTGAATTTTATCATACAATCAAGTTTATAACGAATCATGGTATGATATGTGGTTATTGTAGAATTATGATGAAGCAATGATAAGTGTAATAGAAAGTGTACGCAAGTGTAGGAAAACTAACACGTGTTTATTTATGCCAAGATAGTGCATATCGATACATTTTATTGTGTCAATATTAGGCATAGTCAAATGGTTCATTACATAGAGATTGTACATAATGATATGTTTTTTTGCAACAAGATTGTGCTTAGCGAAATTGTGCATAATGATGATGTTTTATTGCGTCAAGGTATGCATGTTGTTATATTTTACTTTACTCAGCAAATTATTGTCAAAATGATTATAGTGCCAATAACTCCTTGGAAGTAATAGTGAATGTAGTATGTAGGTGTTCATGACTACATGAAATCTTGTAAAAAATGAAGTAAAGATAGTAGAGAGTGATGGTAAGACTCCTTGGTGGAATGAGGTAAATTCTAGTACATTAATGATACAATGATTGTTTTGAAAAAGATAGCTAAATGCTACTAAATTTTTTTGATCATGTGTTAAAACAATCAGTAATGCATTGCATCTAGAGGAATGTAATATAGATGACTTGTCAATTATAGCATATGGGCGGGTGCACAAAGTTGCTCCCCAAAACCGTTGCAACGGGGACGCACTAGCGGAAATAAAACAACTACGCACACTCACGTGCAGCTAGGTTCGGTACCGAACCGAGGCACGTGCGCGCATGTGGGCACGCGCGCTCCTGTTAAAAAAAAAAACAGATCTGAATTCCCCATTTTTTTTATCATTGGAGCCGAAAGCACAACTTGCCTCCGCGTGCGCGTGACATTCATAGATAAAGCATTGCTTAGTTGTACGACAGTACAAATGTATATGTAGGTGCCACCAACAGCTGCAGGTCCATATTTTAGTCCTATGTTTCCACCCTCTCCCATGAGTCCCCCCCCCCTCGCTTCCATATAGACCCCTCCCTTTGTCCACCCCCTCCCTTCCATCTAGCCCCCCCCTCCATCCATCCTCCCCCACTTGTCCACACCTCCCCCATATATACATCCTCCCCAATTTATCCACGCCCCCATGTCTATCCATCCTCCCCCATTCGTCCATGCCCCCCCTTCCTTCCACCTTCCCCTCTTCGTCCACAACCTCCCGTTCGTCCATCCTCCTCCCTCCATGCAGGACTTCCCTCCCATGCACCATCGCTCAACATCCCCCCTAGTCCTTTTCGTTAGATACCCTCTATCGTACAACCGGCAGGGGTTCATCATCCACGACGTCCTCCTCCACCCCATACCACCATGTCTTCTCCCACCATATCATCCCCACTTCCCGCCACTATTGTGGCATCTACTCTTCCAGTATCCTCATCTATATCTCCAGTGGTTGCACCTGTAGTGGCTTCCACTACATCTGTGCCCCCCCCATGACTGCAACGGAGTTGGTTGTCCAACCATATTCTCCACCTATTAGCCCATAAGCCCACCCATGTCCATCGTCAGAAGTGTTCACGGTGAGTATCAAGCTAATTTATGAAAATATTTTGATGCATTAACAAAAAATAATTTAAGCAATTATTACTTTTCAATGAAATGATTGTTGTAAATGTTGTAGGATAGAATTGCTGAGAGGCTCCGTAGATCCAGTACACCTACCTCACGTTTCCCACTCGCATCAGAGGTGATTTATTTAAGATTCGAATTCTACATTTTTTTTACAAATGTGGTAAATATTGCAAATGCTTGAAAATGACGTTACATTATATCATTTGTTCCAGAGCCCGGAGAGACGGTCTACTCCTAGATGGA
>BSBM01001712.1:345000-564284 GCA_027924585.1 Larix kaempferi
TTCCGGCTGGGAATGCTATCCATAATTTCTTGGTGGATGATTTTCCAAAATTGACCCCCGTGTGTAAAAATTGCGCACTCCCTTACAAAGCAAAACCCTAG
Source organism: Larix kaempferi (assembly GCA_027924585.1). NCBI lineage: Eukaryota > Viridiplantae > Streptophyta > Pinopsida > Pinales > Pinaceae > Larix > Larix kaempferi. Next base: position 345,102 of record BSBM01001712.1, read on the forward strand.
TTTCCAAAATGGACCTACAAAATGACACACGGGCCATGGGACAGGAGGAGAGGGGCAACCCTAACACTATCCCGGTGTCTTGAATCCAACGAAGTCAATAGTTTGTCGATTGGAGTCACGGTCTTCATTCTATGGCTCGTTCCATCTCACATCCAAAAGGCCTTCAGGGACACCTGCTGGGGGCATAGAACTCCAATCGTGCAACAAAATCGGGTTCCGGGGATTCCTGCAAGTGTGTCTAGGTAGGTTTCGGCTGGGAACTCCAGCCATAAGTGCTCGGTGGATGATTTTGCAAATTTGACCCCCATCTGCAAGAATTACACACTCCCTTACTGAGCAAAACCCTAGTTTCCAAAATGGAGATACAAAATGACACCTGGGCCACAGGACTAGAGGAGAGGGGCACTCCTAGCACTATCCCGGTGTTGTAAATCCAACACAGTTGACGGTTTGTCGATCGGAGCCACGATCGTCATTCTATGGCTCCTTCTGTCTCGCATCCAAAAGGTCTTCAGGGACACCTACTGGATACTTGCCGGGGGCATAGAACTCCAACCGTGCAACAAAACCGGGTTCTGGGGAGTCCTGTAAGTGTGTCTAGGCAGGTTCCATCTAGGAATGCTAGCCATAAGTGCCCGGTGGATGATTTTGCAAATTCAACCCCTGTGTGCAAGAATTTCACACTCCCTTACTGAGCAAAACCCTAGTTTCCAAGATGGACATACATGGTGACACCGGGGCCACGGTACCAGAGGAGAGGGGAACTCCTAGCACTATCTTGGCGTCCTAAATCCAACGGAGTCGACGGTTTCTCGATCAGAGCCACAGTTGTCATTCTATGGCTCAATCCATCTCGCATCCAAAAGGCCTTCAGGGACACCTGCTAGATACCTGTTGGGGGCATAGAAATCCAACTGTGTGACAAAACCGGGTTCTGGGGAGTCCTACAAGTGTTTGTAGGTAGGTTCCGGCTGGGAACGCTATCCATAAGTTCCTGGTGCATGATTTTGCAAATTTGACCCCCGTGTGCAAGAATTGCACACTCCCTTACTGAGCAAAACCCTAGTTTCCAAGATGGACGTACAAGGTGACACTAGGGCCACAGGACCGGAGTATAGGGGCACCCTTAGCACTATCTCGATGTCCTGAATCCAACGAAGTCGACGGTTTGTCGATCGGAGCCACGGTCGTCATTCTATGGCTTGCTCCGTCTCACATCCAAAAGGCCTTCAGGGACACCTATCGGCGGCATAGAACTCCAACCATGCAACAAAACCGGGTTCTAGGGAGTCCTGCAAGTGTGTCTAGGAAGGTTCTGGCTGGGAATGCTAGCCATAAGTTCCCGATGGATGATTTTGCAAAGTTGACCCCCGTGGGCAAAAATTGCACACTCCCTTACTGAGCAAAACCCTAGTTTCCAAAATGGACCTACAAGGTGACACTTGGGCCATGGGACTGGAGGAGAGGGGCACCCCTGGCACTATCCTGATGTCTTGAATCCAATGGAGTCGACGGTTTGTCGTTCTGAGCCACGGCCGTCATTCTATGGCTCGTTTTATACCTTTTTCTCCAATATGGTTACCTTCCCTACATATAGAATCAATATTTTGTTTCTGAAATCCCTTCTCATTGTTAAAAGCTATCAAGGTCATAGGAGCGCCTACGCCAATGACATCTTCAATTGTAATGAAAAATTCCAACGAAGGTTCCACATGTGGTTCATAGTCATTGTCCTCTGCATTATGCACCCAAAACAAAACACTAATCTTACCATGGAAACAGAGAAAACATATAAAATTATAAAATGACTACTAAAATTGTAACTCAGTAATTACCTGAATCAACTCCATCAAAAAATGCACATCCCTGGTGTATAATTCAGCAGATAATTGTTTAACTGCTTGATGTAAATCTTCTGTAAGTGGATTTTATTTTTCCCTAACATAGAACTTGTCTTTCCTGATCTTTTCAATATGTTCCTTGGGGGTTGCCATAAATGTCACCAAACACAATCCGCAGTAAAATCCTTTATCTCCAAACACAATTCATAGTAGAATCCTGTTGGTAAAACCTGTCATTAAAAAAATAAAAATAAAAACCCAATTCAATATAAGCGGACATGAAAATAGAGAATAGAGTCGCATGGCCCGAGTCACTTGAATCATGACGAATTATTTTTCTTCAATCCTATGCCAATACAATTCCTTGGATTTCTAGCCACGTTAACAAGTGCTTTATAGTAATTTAATAAACAATTTTCTGGTAATTTAATAAGTGACGACTGGTAGAATTTGCATCTTTTGAGTCGTTGCGACAAACAACTTTTAAGGTACGCTAAACTTGTGTTAATGATGCTTTTCTTTTAGGTAGAATTTGCAATTTCTGTATCTAAAAGTTTATTCAATAATGATTTAACATAGAAAATTACAAATTTACAAGCAAAGATATGTTTTAGTTAATTAATTTTCCTATTGTTCAAATTGTCATTTTTTTGCTGTCCAATGAATTTCAAAGAACGGTACTGAAATCTCGATCACATGGTAAAACAATGAATTTCAAAGAACGGTACTGAAATCTCGATTACATGGTAAAACAAACATTACCATTTCATGAGATAAATGAGATTTTCTTTATCTTTGATTAATAGGGTGCTTTGGTCTACGCACAGAGTTTGGAAAAGTGAAGAATATCAACAAGGCCTAACAATAAATTTGTTTAATTTTCAAATCAAACTAGAACTTGTATTGATGAAACCCTAGAGCTACTGGACATTTTCAAATTTCTACAGTCTACAATATATGGTCTAGTGAATACTCTATTATTTGGCGTGCATAGGTTTGTCAACCTCAACTCAATTTCCATGAACAGAATGATGAACAAGCAGTTATGATATGCATCAGATGGATTTTGTTTGAGAACAATCAAACCCATGACCTAGAGAAACAACTCAGGTTTCTCCTCTTTTGTTACGGCTGGCCTCAAATTCGTGAAAGGCCTAAGCTACTTTAGCACCCAAACCATGGCTCTGATCGCGAATCCGTCGATTCCGATGGATCCAGGACGCCGGGTTTCAGCTAGGGGACCCCCAATAGCATGCCTCGAAGTCCCGGAAACGGTGCCAATGTGCCATCTCCGGAGCTAAGGTTTTGCTCAGTGAAGGCCTTTCCAATATTGCTCAAGGGGTCCATTTATAGTCTGGAGATCCCCGGGTGTGCGTAGCCACCGTGGATAGGTCCAAAATGGCCACATGGACCTGTGGGAGCTAACATAATCCAAATCCGCTTGTCGGTTTGGGTCCCGTGGCCCCGGAGCAATTCCTCGAAGTGTCCCTGAATGGCCCCAGGGTGCCCGACGAAACTGCCCGTAGCACCCAAATCGTGGCTCCGATCGTGAATTCGTCGATTATGATGGATCCAGGATGACGGGTTTCAGCTAGGGGACCCCCCACAACATGCCTCAAAGTCCCGGAAATGGTGCCAATGTACCATCTCCGGAGCTAGGGTTTTGCTCAATGAAGGCCTTTCGAATATTGCTCAAGGGGGGCATTTCTTGTCCGGAGGCCCTCGAATGTGCATGGCCACGTGGACCTGTGGGAGCCGACAAAATCCAAGTCTGCTTGACGGTTTTGGTCCCGTGGCCTCGGAGCAATTCCTCAAAGTGTCCCTGAATGACCCCGGGGTGCTCGACAAAAATTCCTGCAACACCCAAACCGTGGCTCCGATCGCGAATCCGTCGATTCCGATGGATCCAGGGCGTTGGGTTTCAGCTAGGGGACCCCCCACAGTGTGCCTCGGAGTCCCAGAAACGGTGCTAATGTGCCATCTCTAGAACTAGGGTTTTTCTCAGTGAAGGCCTTTCGAATATTGCTCAAGGGGGGCATTTCTCGTCCAGAGGCTCCCGGGCGTGCGTGGCCACCGTGGAAAGGTCCACAATGGTCATGTGGACCTGTGGGAGCTGATAGAATCCAAGTCCGCTCGCCAGTTTGGGTCCCGTGGCCTCAGAGCAATTCCTCAAAGTGTCCTTGAATGACCCTGGGGTGCCTAACGAAAATGCCTGCAGCACCCAAACCGTGGCTCTGATTGTGAATCCATCGATTCCGCTGGATTTGGGACGTTGATTTTCAGCTAAGGAACCCCCCACAGAATGCCTCGAAGTCCCAGAAATGGTGCCAATGTGCCATCTCCGGAGCCAGGGTTTTGCTCAATGAAGGAGCTAGGGTTAACTGAGCAAAACCCTAGCTTTGGAGATGGCACAATAACATCATTTTTTGGGTTGGAGGAACGTTGTGGGGAGTCCCCTAGCTAAAAATCGGTGTCCTGGATCCATCGAAATCGATGGATTCGCGATCGGAGCCACGGTTTGGGTGCTGTGGGAATTTTCGTCGGGCACCCCGGGGCCATTCAGTGACACTTTGAGGAATTGCTCCGGGGCCATAGGAACCAAATTGGCAAGTGGACTTGGATTCTATTAGCTCCCACAAGTCCGTGTGGCCATTGTGGACCTGTCCACGGTGGTCACGCACGCCCGAGGGCCTCCGGACGAGAAATGGCCCCCTTGAGCAATATTCGAAAGGCCTTCACTGAGCAAAACCCTAGCTGCGAAGATGGCACATTGACACCATTTTTGTGACTCCAAGGCACGTTATGGGGGGTCCCCTAGCTGAAACCCGACACCCTAGATCCATCGGAATCGACGGATTCACGATTGGAGCCATGGTTTGGGTGCTATGGGCATTTTCGTCGGGCATCACGGGGCCATTTAGGGACACTTTGAGGAATTGCTCCAGGGCCATGGGACCCAAACTGGCGAGTGGAATTGGATTCTATCGGCTCCCATAGGTCCACGTGGCCATTGTGGACCTGTCCATGGTGGCCACGCATGCCCAGGGGCCTCCGGACGAGAAATGGACCCCTTGAGCAATATTCGAAAGGCCTTCACATTGGGGTCAAATTTGCAAAATCGTCGATCGGGCACTTATGGCTAGCGTTCCCAGTTGAAACCTCCCTAGACACACTTGCATGACTCCCTGGAACTAGGTTTTGTTTCACGGTTGGAGTTCTATGCCCCTGACAGGTATCCAGCAGGTGTCCCTGAAGGACTTTTGGATGCAAGACGGAACGAGCCATAGAATGACGACCGTGGTTCCGATTGACAAATTGTTGACTCCATTGGATTCAGGACGTCGGGATAATGCTAGGGCTGCCCCTCTCCTCCGGTCCTGTGGCCCGAGTGTCACCTTGTAGGTCCATTTTGGAAATTAGGGTTTTGCTCAGTAAGGGAGTGTGCAATTTTTTCACACGGGGGTCAACTTTGCAAAATTGTCCACCGGGCACTTATGGCCAGCGTTCCTAGCTGAAACCTCCCTAGACACACTTGCAGGACTCCCTAGAACCAGGTTTTGTTGCGTGGTTGGAGTTCTATGCCCCCGGCAGGTATCCAGCAGGTGTCCCTGAAGGCCTTTTGGATGCGAGAAGGAACGAGCCATAGAATGACGATCGTGGCTCCGATCGACAAACTGTCGACTCCGTTGGATTCACGACGTTAGGATAGTGCTAGGGGTGCCCCTCTCCTCCGGTCCTATGGCTCAGGTGTCACCTTGTAGGTCCATTTTGGAAACTAGGGTTTTGCTTAGTAAGGGAGTGTGCAATTTTTGCACACGGGGGTCAAATTTGCAAAATCGTCCACCGGGAACTTATGGCCAGCATTCCCAGTCGGAACCTCCCTAGACACACTTGTAGGACTCCCCGGAACTAGGTTTTGTTGCATGGTTGGAGTTCTATGCCCCCGACAGGTATCTAGCAGGTGTCCGTGAAGGCCTTTTGGATGCGAGACAAAAAAATCCATAGAATGACGACCATGGCTCTGATCGACAAACCGTCGACTCTGTTGGATTCAGGACGTCGGGATAGTGCTAGGGGCGCCCCTATCCTCTAGTCCCGTGGCCTAGGTGTCACCTTGTAGGTCCATTTTGGAAACTAGGGTTTTGCTCAGTAAGGGAGTGTGCAATTTTTGCACACAGGGGTCAACTTTGCAAAATCATCCACTGGGCACTTATGGTGATGATGATGAATACGTTGATGATGATGGCGATGGTGATGGTGATGAAGTTGATGATGATGATGATGATGTTGACGAAGAAGATGATGATGATGGAGATGTTGATGAGGAGCCTAGAGATGACAATGATGATGAAGATAGTGATGATGATGAAGATGGTGATGATGATGAAGACGTTGATGATGATGGTGATGGTGATGAAGATGATGATGATGATGATGAAGAAGATGATGATGATGGAGATGTTGATGAGGAACCTAGAAATGACAATGATGATGAAGATGTTGATGATGATGATGATGGTGATGATGATGAAGACGTTAATGATGATTGTGATGGTGATGAAGATGATGATGATGATGAGGAACCTAGAGATGACAATGATGATGAAGATGTTGATGATGATGATGATGGTGGTGGTGATGATGATGAAGGCGTTGATGATGATGGTGATGGTGATGAAGATGATGATGATGATGATGGAGAATATGATGATGATGGAGATGTTGATGAGGAACCTAGAGATGACAATGATGATGAAGATGTTGATGATGATGTTGATGATGTTGATGATGATGAAGACGTTGATGATGATGGTGATGGTGATGAAGATGATGATGATGATGTTGATGATGATGATGACGATGATGATGGAGAAGATTATGATGACGGAGATGTTGATGAGGAACCTAGAGATGAAAATGATGATGAAGATGTTGATGATGATGATGTTGATGGTGATGATGACGAAGACGTTGATGATGATGGTGATGGTGATGAAGATGGTGATGAAGATGATGATGAAGAAGATGATGATGACGAGGACATGTGGGGTAGGAGGTCAACCTCCAAAAAATCAAGCATTGGAATGGGTGAGGTAGGTCTAAAGCCTCCCTCAAGGACATTTCCAACCATTAGGTGACAATGATGAACATGTTAGTGCTACTCAATTAGACGATGAATTAGCCCAAGACAATATGGAAGTTGTTGCATCACATGAACCACATACATATTCTCTAGAACCAATTCAAAATGAGACTATTGAATTGAATATGATTGAAGGTTGTCAAGTGGAAAGAAGCCTCAATGAACAAATGAAATTGAAAATCCAAAAACCCTAGCATGAATGTTATCATAAGCCATCATGAATATGAATATGAATTTTTACTAACGCTAATGAAAAAATCCTTAACATGCCCTCGTTGTCAACATATTTGAACAACAATGAAATTATCCATTATTATGTGGATGAAGGAAATGAAGAACCAACTCAAGAAGCCAATGACGAAGAATCATAGCTCCCAAATGATCCTCATATTCATCCAAGTACTAGAACAATATTGAAACAATTCCTAAAGCTCCAAATGGAGTGAGTGGTAGAGAAAATAGGGGCAATATCCAGATTAGGTTCCTAGGATTCTAGATTAGTTTCCGAGGGTTAGATTAGTGTTTCTAGGGCTAGTTTAGGTTTCTAGGACTAGATTAGGTTTATAGTATTCTAGCTTATTTTTCTAGTGTTAAATTAGTGTTTTTAGGGTTAGTTTAGCTATCTAGGATTTCTAGGGCGAGATTATGTTTGTAGGGTTATATTAGTGCTTCTAGGGTTAATCATGCATGAATAAACAATCACATGGCTATAAATCATAACTTAATCATAACTCATACATCAAATAAACGATATAAGATGTAAGATATCAAATTCCTATCTAGCATGAATAACATTAATCATGCATGAATAAACAATCACATGGCTATAAATCATAACTTAATCATAAATCAGAGATCAAATAGACGATATAAGATAACGATATCAAATAAACTATCTAACATGAATAACATTAATCGTGCATGAATAAACAATCACATGGCTACACTATGTACCTCAATCAATTAGGCCTTCTGGATCCTCTCAGTTTTTTATTGTCTCGAACAACCTCTCATGCTCTGCATGAGGTAGTAAGTAGCGTACCTTGTTTGATGTCTTCATTGACATTGTTTGCAGTTGGATGCTTGTACCGACAATGAGGTGCGTAAAGTGATACACCCATGAACCTAGTCTATAATCCGTGTATGTGTAGCCATTGCTCTTTGGTCCCTTTCCATCTACTGTAAGATATTCCCCCCGAACAACCATCGATCCAGTTAGAAAGGTAATGCCTTCACTATCGTTTAATAATGCAAGGAGGGTTTGCTTCCCCTAGATGCATCGTGCCAACCAATAACTCGTCCCAATTATGCTATCACTCGGGGCAACAACTGCGTAGATGTGTCCTGTAAAAATTCATTTTAAGTTCATATTCCAACAAGTAGTGGTTTGATAACTTGGATAATTACAAAAACAAGGAGGGAACTGGGATATGCATGCATAAATGTTTACTTGGTTGTACAAGATCAGATATATGATCATATTCATTCGAAATAGAGGATTGGCCTTCCTCTAACTAGATTGTTTCAGCAACTGCACGTGGGTCCACTGCAAGTGATACATGATCCCATTCATCAACCCAATCCATTGATTCGCACTCATCCCACTCACAACTGCTGCAAGACCCACAAAAGCAAGCAATTTTTTGCGTCCATATTTCAAATAAGGGGTTGTTTGAGCTTCGAACCGAATGAAATCCATGAGTGCCTTGCACAGTACTACAACTATAAGAACATGATCGATCTATATCAACTACATTCCAGGAATTTCTGACAACATGTCCTCTACCTGTTGGTATGTGTTGCTCCGTGGTTCGATCTAACATTTTTGATTTGCACCATCTAACTATGGATTCGACATTCTGAATATGAGGGTCTCTCATGCACCTCATCTCCTCCCTTCGTAGAGTAGTTTTGAGACATGCTCCAGCCTCGTCATGCTCTCCCTTTCCATGCCCCGTCTCAAAATAGTTCCATACATGCAACACATCATAAGTCTTGTGCAAAATACTCAACCACGGGAAAACACGTGCATTTTTGAACTGGCCTGCACAACCATCTGACCATATCCAATGCTGATCCATCTATATACCTCTCTCCTTCAGCTGATCATAGAAAAATTTGAAGCAATGTTTCACATAATGCAAGTCGTGGCACCTGCCATCACTGATGTAGAAGTTGGTCTCTTTCAATATTATCCTCATGTCGTTGTTGTTCTCTGGCGCGTGCCTATACGTGATATGGACCATTATGCTAAGTTGGTCTGAATGGTATTATTGACTTTGAATCTCATTTTGTGGCTGTAGGGTGTAGTTTTCAGTAAAGTCCACAACCGACAATATTGTGCCATTGGGAAAGGTGTCCCTACACTGTCTGTCTTGTTCATCCTTCTATTGTGCTACATGGACATGTTGTACATACTGCTCGGTCTTTTGGTAGAATTCCTTCATGAAATTGCCAATTTGTACCTGGTGCCACAAAACCAAGGGCATTAATACAACATGACATTTTCAATCTAAATATATATGTACAAATTCAACATGTATAGTATGAAAGTAGGCAAACTTAGATTACCTGTGACTTCACCAATGCAATTTTTTTGCTTTGCTTCGAACTATCTACTTGATATGTTATGTACTGGAAGTTCTGCATTTCTACTGACATCCTCCCAAATTTGTGCTCCGCAGTTGCGTGGATGTAACAACTCAATAATGAAAATCCACTGCAACTGGAACATGTCCCATATAAACATGATATTTTATAATATTTTTGTCCTTCAGGTCTTGGACACATTATTCTATGTATAAATTATCTGGATGCATTCGATGGTTGTAACGATGGGAAATCCTGCAGAATGTTAGAATGCAAACCACAAAATATGTCTATATGTATCATAATAGTACTCAAATTCTACATGGTATCTACAACAACATGTATTGCGATCAATGCAAATTCTAACATACCAGGGTTTGCATTTTTCAAAGGACCTTTGGCCCAAGTTCAATTGTGTGTACTCATTCTTGAACCTCTCATAGAGTTCTGTTTGTGTCGTGTCAAGGAAGTGCTTGACATGGGGTTCACCCCCCCTAACACCTTTTCTCAACTTTAAAACATCTCTTTGATTCAATGACGATCTAGTGTTATCATGCCAAAAATTTTGCACTAGTTCTTTAACAGCATCAATGAGCTTCATGTCTGAACGAGGTAACCTACCAGCAAAGGCCCAACAATCTTTTTGGCCCAGGGTCTCAAGTTTTTCTCTAATGGCAGAATACTTTTGAAGAGTCTTTCTATCTACTTTAAAGATTTTACATGTGTGTGATAGTAGGCGACGTTGCCTTGTGGATTTGTCTACAATCGATTCCGACAGTAGATGATGGGCCGCATTAAAATATTTTGTATGAGAAGTTTTTCCAATCAAATTAAATGCAGATTGTAGATTTCTAACAACATGATTGTTGGCCTCTGAACTTCTAACTACCTTTATGCCCAAAATTCTCCTAACATGAGCTAGACAATGTGATTTTAACAAAGCAAGAAACAATTGACATTTTGCTGAATCGGTTTTGGATTAAAAAAAATCTTTGATTATCTTGCTACAATGGAAATCAATAGTGTGTTTGGGCATCTTACCTTCAAGTCCTGAAAATGAACTTTCATCCACATGAATACGTCTAGGAGTTCTTCGTCGTCCGGTTGATAGTCGAGGAAAGGGAGTCGGCAAGGAAGTATGAGTCTCATCAACAGTTTGTTGTGGCCCTTCGTTCACAAATTGGTCCTACAAGGGAGTGTGTTCGCCATGTGTGTGCTCTTCTTGGGGAGGTTTCCAGTTAAGAACTTGTTCAACATCCATCCCTTCACACTCGACATTAGGCAAGATTTGATTGACTTCAACCACTTCGTCATTGCTTGTTGATGGATCTAAGGCACTAACATTTTGATTTCTACGGTTCTGCATGTACAACCTGGCATTTTCTCTTATCTCATGGGCCTTTACAGGGGGCAGCTCCTTCCTTCTAGACTTTGATTATTACGTCTGTTTCCCATATTCAATGCGTTTTTTAGAAAAACAAAAATATCACCCTTGCAAGAATGAACAACAAACAAGATATTAAAACTCGATGTGCATGATTATTAAAGCTCGATGTAGCAATTGATTATGTACAACAACATCTAGTGAGAATGTTTTCATATAATCTGAAAAGCTATTGGGAATGCCCTACATATAACTACAGCATAACCTCTAGGAACTCAGTAGGATGGTATTGGATGGTGGTATGGGATGTTAGTACAAGCAAAGGGAGAAGCTCATACTCACTTCATTTTCATGGTATGGATGAGGGAAAATAGCCCCAAAAGACTAAGAGTTTTCAATTCTTTAGGTGTTTTTGTGAGTTGTTGTAGGGAAACCATGAGGAATTCAACAAATGTTTGTCTACCAGATGGAGGAATGTGATTATGAAATGTTATTGGTGGTGATGCAAGTAATTTTTTTTTATTATCTTCATGAAAAGTTGAAAGCATTGCTTGGTGCATGTTGTAGTTTTTTTTGGTAAGATGTTTTTATTGTCTATGTTGAAGATTAAGAAGACTAAAATAGATCTATCATACAATTTATGAGGAAAAACCAAAATAGATGCCATTCAAACAAGTGAATGAAGACTAAAATACATTTAACAAGATAAAATTGTCACCATACCTCAAGGATTATGATTGCTCTTTGCTTCAAATGTAAAATGCTCCTTTGATGTGTCCACTATATGTAAGAAGAGTTAATGTGTGTCCAAGTAGCATGAGAATTCAATCCAAGGATCCAAATAGAGTCCAACTGTTGTGTATTCACTCAAATGATCCAAATAGAGCCCAAGAGGTGTGTATTCAATCCAAATAGCCAAATAGAGCCCCAAATGTTGTGTATTCTATCCAAATGGTCAAGGAAGCACCAAATGGTGTATGAATTCAATATAAAATGTAAATGCTTGTCGGACTGTGTGTGAAAATAGCCAACAAAATGTGATGAAGCAGGGAGAAAATGCGGGGGAAGGGCGCGGGTGTTTTTCTAAATTTCATCTTCAATAGGGACGCACATGCGCCAAGGAGCGCGTGCGCGCCAGGAGCGCGTGCGCACTGCTAATGCGTGCGTGCCCCTGCTGAACGTTGTATAGTTCGATGGGTAACGTTCACTGCATTTATTACCCAACAAATCTAAATGTTTCGGTTTATTCCTAGAGCCCCTCCCCCATAAAAGCCTTTAGGCCATATTCTAACCCATAATCCCTAAGTGCATTTAAGTGCTTCTAGGTATTTAGGGGTTTGGGGGTTAGGGTTATAAGGATGGTAGATTAATAGTTAAAGGTTATAGGGATTAGAGCCAAGTTATGGGGTTAAATTTCATCATCATCTTCATCTTCATCAGCATCATCTAAATAGTTTTCATCAACATATGGAGCTTGTCTAATTTTGTATATAAGGAGGATATAAGATGATGATGATGGAGATGTTGATGATGATGAAGATGTTGATGATGATGGTGATGGTGATGGTGATGGTGATGGTGATGAAGATGATGATGATGATGATGGAGAAGATGATGATGATGGAGATGTTGATGAGGAAGGGGGGGATGACAATGATGATGGAGATGTTGATGATGATGATGATGCGAGGAGGGTTTGATGATGATGAGGAGGGTCTTCATCTTCGGCACCATCATCATCTTCATCATCGTCCTCATCTCCCCCTTCCTCATCAACATCTCCATCATCATTATCATCATCATATTCATCATCATCACCATCCTCATCATCATCATCATTGTCCTCCTCTTCATCATCATTGTTGTCTCCATGATGATGATGATGATGATTATGATGATGGAGATGTTGATGAGGAAGGGGGAGATGAGGACGATGATGATGATGATGCGAGGAGGGTTCGATGATGATGGGGGAGAGGAGGACGATGATGATGATGAGGATGATGGTGATGATGATGAATATGATTATGATCATCATCATCATCTTCATCTCCATCATCATCATCATCATCATCATCATCATCATCATGAGGATGATGATGATAATGGTGAGGATGATGATGATGATGACTGTCAAGCACTCTATATGCAGATAAATTGTTACCAATACACACAGAGCATATGAGATTTATTGTCAACCCGAGAAAGTCTTTTTATTTCAAAGGATAAGTGCACAATCTATGCTTAAACACCAAACCATTAGAATTGAATACTCTTATCTTCTATCATCCATGTTCATCCCAAAAGTCTATGCAATCCCAATTGCCTTCTAACTGCTACACTTCAATTCCTCTCTATCATGCATCAATAAGAAATGGTATCAGATCTAATCAACAATTGCAGGAAAGAAATCTCATTCATATTCTAGAACAATCACCTGTCTGATCTAATCACTCTGGAAAATCATAAGGCATAAACTGAACATTAACCTAGAAATCCAATTGCAAAAGATTGAGTCAACTATTCTAAGAAATTGAATTGCAGAATGGAAATCAACAACACACAACAGGAAAGATAAATTGCAAGGGCTCATGGGATCACAACTTAGCTGCAAGATGAACAAGGCTGTGTATAATTGTCACACGAATTGCATAAAGTCTCTACTCAGTCGACTGTCACTCTGTATTACTTGCCAAATTCAAGGGACTCTAATATTAATTGCACTGAAAATCCACACCATAAATGTTGCTGCGTACAAAAAGAAATATTATGAACAAAGCATCACACAACAATGAATTCAAAATCCTATTTTAACTCAGCAATCTCTGTGGAAGACGGGCCTAGCCTTCACACAGAGACGCTGGCTGAACAACACAAATTCCTTTAACTCAGAAGTAACCCCTTATATTAACAAAAGAATGATTACACAGTTTGCCTTGGCTGCTAATACAATGAATTAATTGTCTGTTGTTCAACCCCCTGGGTCGAGGCAACTCCCCATATTTATACATACAAATCATAACATCCAATCCTATAATCGGGCAGCCATGAATATCTCTGATCTTCACGCGCCCTAAATAAATAGCTGTTACAATACGTGGCAGAACAGAAACATCAAAATATGAGAAAGTTATCAATTGGCCCAAGAGTGGCGGTCCTTCCAGCTCACAGCTAGACTCGAGCAGCAACATACTCAAGATAGCGCATTCTGTTACAGCTGCCCTGTCACAGTTGTGCCTTAATTAATGATTCGAGCCCCAAGGACCCCTTTTCAAGCAACGAACATCCCTTCCTTCACGACTTGTTCAACCCCGTCTTCCTGCAGTCCATTTATCTCAACTACCTTCATAAATCATAACATGTTAGCACAATTGAGAGATACACAACTTTAATTATCACAATAATAAGCATTAATAAGATAAAACAATAATTAGTCATACCTTGGTAATTTGGGGAAATAAAGTGAGGACAACAGGTCTAATTAGCATGATAAATGGTGTAAGACAAGGGCAGGAAAGATGATTGAAGATGATTAAAAAGGGCCAATTCTGGGCTCAACATCTCCCCCCAACTACCCTGTTGCATGTCCTCATGCAACAACCTGCATTATTCAGAATCTGAGTCCTGTACTGAACTCTCTCCATGGAGAAAGAAAGAATTGTAGGAAACCCAGGCACCTTATATATCTTTTGAACAGCCTCTGTGAGTAACCCAACATCTTCCTTCATCACTATTCCCCTTCCACTACTAATTGCTGGTATCTGAAATGCAGTTAGTGTAGTGGGAATCTTCCTGCAGTCTCATTATGCTGTGCCTGGGGGCTCGGAAGGCAATCCTTAATCTGAATCTAAATCAATAACATTCCTAGGAGGTAGAAGCACTGGTTCTTGTGGGACAGTGTCTTCTAGCACATCTAAGTTTAATAAGAGAGTTGCTGGTTCTTGTGTGGCAGCAACATCCTTTAGGCTCTCTTCAGCAACTACCATCATTGCTTTTAGAGACACTGGTTCTTGTGTAGCAGTGTCTTCCTTGCCCTTCTGCTGCTGAGATTGGATCTCTTTCTCATTGTGCAGCTCCTCCTCCAAGATTTCGGTGTCACCTGAGCATGGTGTCTGTACCTGTTCATCTTCACCCCACTGTGTATCGGGAATGAAATCCACTCCAGGTTTATCTTTTAAATGAAATTCAGGAGTTGCTGTTGCAGCTTCCAAGGATGTTGGTTCTTATGTAGCAACATCCTGGCTTGCCTCTTCATCCTCCTGTTGTTGCAAATCTTCTCCTATGAGCTCTGTGTCATGGGAGTCCTCTGGGGTTACAACCCAGAGTTCATCATTGAATTCCAGAGTGTCCTCTGTCCCAGGTTCTTCTCCCATCTGTTTGGCCGATTGGACAAGTATATTCAGGTTTGTTGGTTCTTGTGTTACAGCATCCTATTCTAGTTTATCACTATCCTGCCTTTTTGCCTCTTCTTCTAAAATTTCTGTGTCATGGGAGCATTCTGGGGTTACAGTATAGAATTCTTCATTGGCCTCCAGAGTGACCTCCATCCTAGGTTCTTCTCCCATCTGCTCTATAATCTTTGTATCATGGGAACATTCTGGAGTTGCAGTATATTCTTTATTAGGCTCCAGAGTGTCCTCCATCCCATGTTCTTCTCCTATCTGTTCTCTAATCTCTGTGTCATGAGAAGTGGCAGCTTCAGCAAGGATATTCAAAGATGTTGGTTCTTGTGTGGCAGCACCTTCTTTTTCTGTTGCTTCCTTTATTATGGCTGCGGGATGTTGTGCTGAGTAAGTATTAAGTATAATTTTGTGGCCTGCTTCCTTGAAGATTTCTCCACAGGTGGGACAGAGTATTCGTTCATCCTCCTGCCCAGCTTCAGCAGAATCTGATCCCTCCAGTTGTTCTGCAGCCTCTATCAATGTGTACATTTTTCTTTCACCCTATTTTCTCTAGGTTTTCTTCCAAATTTCCAACTCCCTTCTAAGTACTTGGAGGTCCTCTTTCAGCATTTCGTTCTCAGCCAGAAGTCCTTCAATTCCAGGTTCTTGCTCCACTGACCTTTGTGGAGCATCCATCGGTCTTCGTACAAGGATTGGGGGCTCAACCTGTGCCTCTAAGGTTGCCCATCTTTTCCTAGCCGCCTCTGCTGCTGTAGCTGATCGAGTTCTTTTCTTTCTGATTGGTGATATTAGGTTAAATTCATTGGTGGCTCTCTTTCTTTTCTTTTGTGGTGTTTTCTTTTGTGGAGCTGGGACATAGGGAACCAAAGCTGAGGTCGAAGGAATATTTTCTTGCTCCTCATGCTGTTCTTCTTCAATCACATCTCTTCCTCCTATCCACTCAGGTGAAGACTCAATTGTTACCAGCTCGATGTCTTCTTCCATTGCCCTGGCTTTGTCATCTTCAGGTTCCATTGTCGCAGCATTTGATGCTGCTCCAATTTCACCTTCTGTTGTCGGAGTTGCCCTGTTATCTGGGTTTCCCATCAAGGTTTTATCTACACCATCACCCAATGGCTCTGTTTATGCCTCCGATTTCTCTTCTTCAAATGCAGTTTCATCCCCCAATGGTTCTGCTTGTGCCGGAGGTTCATCTCCCCCGAATGGCTCTGATTGTGCCCTTGGTTGTTCTTCCTCTAATATAGTTTCATCCCCCCCAGATGGCCCAGCTTGTGCCCCCGGTTGTTGTTCTTCTACTGTGGTTTCACCCACCCCGGATGGTCCTTCCTGTGCCCCCGATTGCTGTTCTTCTTCCATTTCATCCCTCCCCCCAACTTCAAGGGAGGAACTCCGGTCCTCCTGTTGTGGTGGAACCTGTATTTGCTGTAATGGGACGACCCGTAAGGGAACAGGTTGCTGAGGTCGGGTGATGAATTGTTCCCAAGTTATATGATGTTGGGCAAGGGTTCTTACAATGATCAATTTGATAAGGCCATGGTGGGTGAGAGAGGAAAGTGGGTGCTTAGCAGACTGAACAAATGCCGCCATATGACGCAAGTCGTGCAGTAAATAATATGGAATGTTCAATAAAATGCCATGGCGGAGATGAGAAAGCAAAGGAAGTTCATAGTTATACACAGTTTGATATCTACCTTCACAAGTAATGTACTTCTTGAGGAAGACAACAACTTGGTCCCATGGCCGCGACAGTGAGTTCAGTGCAATCCCTCTTCTGGATGCTTCAACTTGCTCCCCTGCGAGTAAAAATTCTTCTCATGCAATCGTTGCAGGGACTCGTTGGTTAAACCATGGTTTTCCCACCATCGGGATGGCTGTAACCTCAGATATAATAGTCTCGGAGACTTCTATGCGCAGCCCCCACACCGTGGAGTGAGTCTTGGTAGGATTCAAAGCAAATTGCAGGGCTGCGTCCCGATCGAATCCGTCCAGTCGCTCAAAGAATTCGAGCCAGCCGGCAGCTTGAAAAATGGCAAGAACTTGAAGATTTCGCCTGAGTTCCCGTGTATTGAAAGGTTCATGGTGAAATAGAATCCCCATGGTCCTGGCTAAAAGCTGAAGTTGATATTCCATAGATTACAAGATCCCAGAATGGAAGTTGCAGCACAGAGGATGCACGAATCGCTGAGCGGAGACGTTGAGAGAATGGGCAAATTTGGAAAGTTGAGCACAGAAAAGCGTTTGAAATTTCCATGCCGAATTGGGGAAGGTGGCAGTTATTAGTGTTTACATCGTACGAGGTAAAGGTTTAATCAGGTATAATGGTGGTACGAGTGAAGGTATGACTAATATCGTTTAAATGATATCAATGCTTAATCACGTGATAAATGAAAGCCATACCTCATAAGATTGTGTGTCGGAATGCTGCGGAAAATGGTGGAGCATGCAGTTGGTGACGTCACGGAGCCAAACTCGTGCACAGTCAGACGTGTGATCATGATGACTCGGATAAGGCAATAATTTCTTCCGCCGGTGAAACACAAACCATCGCGTCCTCAGGGTTGGAATGATGAGTTCGCCGGCACGACTGAGGTGAATCAGCACCATGATTTAGTAGGTTTGGAACAATTCTTCTGTTAACAAAGGAGTTACCACTGCAAGTTGCCAAAAAAATGATAGCACGTCTGACGAAAAAGATGTTGCAGTCGCCAGGAAGTATGTTGCAGCCGCCGGGAAGAAGTTGCAGCCACCGGAAAAGAATTTACGGCAGCCGAGAAAAGAATTTACGGCATCGGGAAAAATTACGGCTGTCACGGAAAAGTTTTACAGCGGCGGGAAAAATTACAGCTGGTGGGAAGAGTTTTACGACGATGGGAAATATGTTGCAGCCTGTCGGAAAAGTTGTTGTTGCAGCTACGGGAAAATGGTTGCGGCTGCCGGAAAATAGTTCACGTCCGTCGGAAAAAGTTCACAGCTGCCGGGAAAAAGATTTTACCGGTCGACGGAAAATGATAACGCAGCCGCTGGGAAATTATGTTGCAGCCGCTGTGACATGATATTGCAGCTGCTGAAAAGAAGTTGCAGCTGCCGAGAATGATTCACAGCCGCTGGGAAAAAGGATTAACGGCTACCGGGAAAACGATTTTACGGTCGATGGAAAACGATAACGCAGATGCTGGGAAATGATGTTACAGCCGCTGTGACATGATGTTGCAGCTCCCGGGAAAAGTTGTTGCAGATACTGGGAAAAGGGTTTACGGCTGCTGGGAAATGCTGTGGCAGTTGCTGAGAAATGAGGTGGCAGCGGCTGGGAAATGGTGTTGCAGCTGCGGAAGAAGATGTTGCAGCTGCCAGAAAATATTGACGGCAGCCGGAAAAAGGATATTACGGTCGCTGGGAAATGAGGTGGCAGCCACTGGAAAATGAGGTGTTGCAGCTGCCGAAAAAGATGTTGCAGCTATTAGGAAAAATGTTGCAGCTGCTGGGAAAAAGGATTTGCGGCCGCGGGAAAACGATTTTACGGTTGATGGGAAACGATATCGTGGTTACCAGAAAAGATATTGCAGCTGCCGGAAAAGATGTTTCAGCTGCCGGAAAAGATGTTGCAGCTGCCGGAATTTTTGATTTTTTTTTTTTTTTTTTTTAAGGCAAAAGGGAAATACAGCGCAGGACGGCACAGGGAGAATTTCGCTTGACGGGCCCAATCTGGTCGTTCTCCTGGCGCTTCCCTGAAAATTTTTGAAAAATAACAGCAAACAAAAAAGATCAAATGCAAGGAAAAAAAACAACAATTATATGCTTCAGCAGGAAATTATTTATGTACAGCAAATACGATTTTCAGTTTAAGGATTGGCAAAGGCAGAGAGAAATTCCTGCTCTGGTGCCAGCTGATAATCTGGATCGGCGGCAATTTGCGAAATGAATGCATCTTTCGAGATGGGCTTACGATACAGTCGCAGTCTGTGGCCATTAGCAAGTAATGATATACGGTTTTCATCAATGGTCACCAGGCGAACAGTGCCGTTGTCAAATACCCTGCCGACCAAATATGGACCCAACCATCTTGTACGTAATTTTCCTTTAAAATCCTTCTTGAATCTGGAGTCGTATAATAGCGCCCAGTCTCCTTCACGGAAGATTTTCTTTTTGATGAATCGGTCATGCCAGTTGGATCTCTGTTGCTGAAGCAGCACAGTCTGGTCTACTGCAGCTAATCGTTTCTCATCCAATTCATTTAATTGATTCAATCTTCTCTTCTGGGCTTCTGTTACATCCAGATTCATTTCGGTGGCTGTTTTCAGGGTCTTGATCTCAAATTCAATTAGAAAGATGGCACTCTTTCCATACACCAGATCATAGGGAGAAAACCCTGTGGTGTTACGCCAAGTTGTGCGATATGCCCACAGTGCTTCTGGAAGCCTGTCAGCCCAATCCTTTCGATGGCTTTTAACTGTTTTAGTAAGGATTGCTTCAATAACTTTATTAGTACTTTCCACCTGACCATTGGCCTGGGGGTGGTAAGGTGAAGCTATCCTATGCTGCACATGATACTTCCTAAGCAAGGATTCAAATTGGTGTGAGATGAATTGCGGTCCCCCATCGGTAACTACTTCCTTTGGTACCCCAAAGCGGGTAAAGATTTCACTGTACAGAAAATCAATCACCTTCTAGTCATTAGCCTTAGCCAAAGCTACAGCTTCTACCCACTTGATCATGTAATCTGTACACACCAGAATGTAAACCTTCTGTCTGGAAGGAGGGCTGATAGGGCCAACAAAATCCAATGCCCATTTGTCAAACGGTTCTAGTACCACTTGGGGCTGTAAAGGCATCTGATCTGTTTTATTAGGTTGGCCCATCCTTTGGCAGCTGTCACAGGACTGAACATATCTTTTAGCGTTCCTGAACAGTGTCGGCCAATAGTATCCCATCCGTAGCGCTTTATGCCCTGTTCTTTTGTCTGCAAAGTGTCCTCCACAAGGCTCATCATGACAGGCCTTCAGTATATGAAAGATCTCATCTTCCCTTACACATCTCCTAATCTCAAGATCGGGTCCTGTGTAAAAGAGATGACCATTGAGCCAACAATACCTGGCACTTTGCTGGATGATTTTTCTCTTCTCTCGTTTAGACATATGTGGCGGGAGCTTTCCTGCAACCAAATAATTAGCAACGTCTGCATACCAGGGGGAATGAGTTGAGAGTACGAATAGATGCTCATCTGGAAAAGAATCCTCAACAGGCGAACTGTCATCACTGTTAGTAAAACGTGATAAAAAATCAGCAACAACATTTTCTTTTCCAGGTTTATCTATAATGGTAATATCAAATTCCTGTAATAACAAGAGCCACCTGGTTACTCTGGCATTGGTGACATGTTTGTTCATCAAATACTTAATGGCAGAGTGGTCAGTGTGCACAAATGTAGGATACCCAGTAATGTAATGCCGAAATTGATTAATAGAATAAAAAATAGCCAGGAATTCTTTTTCAGTAACAGTATAATTAAGTTCAGCAGGGGCTAAGTTTTTGCTAACATAATAGATAGCATAAGGTACTTGACCATCCTGCTGTCGTAGTACTGCTCCAATGGCGGTATCAGAAGCATCTGAAGAAATGTGGAAAGGTATGGTCCAATTAGGTCCCCTTAGGATAGGGGTTGTGGATAGCTTCTCTTTAAGCTTATCAAACGTTGTCTGGCATGCTTCACTCCACACAAACTGTGCGTCCTTCATTAACAACGAAAACAAAGGGGAAGCAAGTTTGGAGAAGTTTTCTATAAAGCTCCTGTAATATCCAGCATGTCCCAGAAAACTTCGCACTTCTTTCTGCGTTGAAGGAGTAGGTATATTTTTTATCACCTTAATTTTTGAAGGATCCACCTGAATGCCATCGGTAGAGATGAAATGTCCTAATACCACCCCCTCACTCATCATCATATGGCATTTTTCAGTGCTTAATGAGAGGTGAGACTGTTCACAGCGAATTAAAACCTTCTTTAAATTTTCCAGTGCTTCCTCAAAGTCCTTGCCATAGGGAGTAAAATCGTCCATAAAGACTTCCATGCTATCATTAACTAATTCAGAGAATATGCCAATTACAGCTCTTTGGAACGTTGCTGGTGCATTACATAAACCAAAGGGAAGTACTCTGTAGGCAAACGTTCCCCAGGGGCAAGTGAAGGTGGTCTTATCTTGGTCCTCAGGAGCAATCTGAATTTGGTTGTACCCGCTGAACCCATCCAAGAAGGAGAAGAACTTCTTCCCTGATAGGGTATCAAGTACTTGGTCAATAAAGGGCAGAGGGAAATGATCCTTTTGCGTAGCTTTGTTCAGCTCCCTATAATCAACACAGACTCTCCATTTACCATTTTTCTTGGGCACAATTACGAGTGGGGAAACCCATTCACTATCTGAAATCGGATATATAAATCCTGCTTCCAAAAGTTTTTGGATTTCCTCCTTCACTATATCCCTCAGATTGGGGTTCATGCGTCGTTGGGGTTGACAGACAGGCCGAGAATCATTTTTATTATAAATATGGTGGGTGCACAGATTAGAAGGGATACCCTTCATGTCTGTATACTCCCAGGCGAATGCCCCCTTACGTTCCTTCAAGAGATTGATTAGGCACATCTGTTCTTCTGAGGAGAGACCAGGGTTGATGTTCAAAGTCCTTCCAGGCTCTACCTCAATAGGAATACTTCTCGAGTTTTTCAAAACTGGGATTATGTTTGCGTCACCGATTAGTGCTTCCTCCATAAGATCTTCTTGTTCTTCCTTACCAAGGGTAATGTTCAGGATTTGATAGACTTCTTTATCCACTGAAGCAGGTTCGCTAATGAAATTACTGATGGCATCGTCTTCTGTTTCGTTTTTAAAAGTTAAGGCCTTCCCTATTGTTAATAATGGTTGAACATCATCCTCCTCTTCCTGCTCTATCCAGAGAGAAGTTTCAGCCTCTAAACATGGCCGAGCTGGAGGATACAGGGTGAGGTTTTTAATCTCTGTACCATCAGATATAGTCATGGACCCAGATCGACAGCTGATGCAAGCATCAGCTGTGGCCAACCAAGGCCTCCCCAGGATCAATGGATGTCCCCCCAGCTGTGATTTTGGTTGCAATATCAAAAAGTCAGCAGGGTATTCCCATGAATCTATTGAGATGACAAGGTCGTCTAGAATCCCTTCGGGTCTAATGGTGGATCTGTCTGCCAATTCTAAAATGGTAGGGGTCGGCCTAAAATTAGTGAGTCCAATCTTCCTCACAGTCTCAATCGTTATGACATTGATCGCTGCTCCTAAGTCGACTAGTACGTTGGGTATCTGCGTTTGTCCTATATGTACAGTGACAGTAGGATTTCCAGGGTCGTCATACTTGGTCACAGGGGTTTTTCCTGTTATTAAAGCAGATAAATTCCCTATGAAGTGAACAGTGGGAGGGTCTCTAGGTTTCCTCCTTGGTTTTTTAGTGCACAGGTCCCGAACGGTTTTAGCATAAATGGGTATGTCTTGAAGGGCTTGCAGAAGGGGGATTTTAATGTAAAGATTCTTCAACTCTCCTAGGAGGTTGAACTGAGGTTGCCCCCCTATTTTTGGTAGCATTAGTCTCTCGGGATATGGTGGTTGCCTTACCAGCTGGGTAGGCTGTGTATTATCCGATTTCTCATTTAATGTTTCAGCCGTCCCATCTAAGGGATGCTCAGCACCTTCAGTGATAGGAACCGGATCGGATGGATGTTGTGAACTCTCTCCTTTTTCATGCACAGAAGGTGGAATATCTTCTGTAATTACAGGTTCTATTATCTTCCCAGATCGTAGACGAATATCATTACAAGGTACAGGGGAGAGAGAGTAGGCCGGCATATTGACAGTTTCCAATTGATGGACTGTTTTATTATTCGGGTTAGGATTAGGTTGGGCAGGCAGCTGAGGCCGTATTGGTATATTAGGAACATGATTATTCTGCAGCTGCAGCTGCGACTGCTGAGGTGGGTATTGAGGATATTGAGGAAATTGAGGAAATTGAGGGTATGGAGGAGAATATGGTGACTGTTGAGGTGGGGGTGGTTGAGGGAACTGGTTCCCAAGAGGGAAGTTCCTCCACCCAGGAGACCATGACGTAGGTTGCTGTGGCGGCTGTGTCCAAGGATTCCATGAGTTATAATTTTGCATTGCAGGTTGAGAAGGATTCCACTGAGCATAATTTGAAGGGAATTGTGTATTCACATTTTGCATGTTATTATTCCAATTGTTCATATTATTCAAAAATGGAAACGAGTCTGGAGGCATACCTTGATTTCGAGGCTGCCAAGGTTTCTTCTGTGCAATGAAATAGGCTGATTCCACTTCTGGAGTTGATGCCTGCAGAATAGCCTTCACTTGGGGAAGTGTGGGACATTCCTTCATGTCATGGTTCAGCTCACACAGCTGACATACTTGTATTTTTTCAAGAGGGCATTCTTTCAGTGGATGATTCTTTCTACATCGGGGACATAACACACCTAGATTGAGATCTTCCACTGCCTGTCTTTGTTTTTCCTTCAGGACATCAATCTCCGAAGAGATGGAACTCATCATTTCTGTTTTAAAATTTTCAAGGAGATTTCCTATCTCTGCACGTGTAGCTCCTCCATTGGATGACTTTTGAGTTCTGTCGAAGACATCACGTTCCAGCTTATCCCGTTTATCCTGCTTATTATTCCTGGAAGATCCCCTGGAGTATCTCTTACATAATTCCACAATTGTCTCAAAAGGTTCCTTGGAGATATCTCCCTTTCCTAACAGATTTAGCATGTCTAAACAATCATCCCTGATCCCTCAAAGCAAGATGATCTTGAGCACGTCCATCCCCATGTTTGTCTACCCGGCTCTTTGCACATTGTACAACAGCCTTTCTACAAAATCCTCCAGACTTTCATCCTCCTTCTGCACCATCTTGAATAATTCCTCTCTTTTGTCCCTGGTGTTGCAATATTCTTGATATTTCTCCAGGAATACTTGCTTCATCTTATTCCAATTAGCAACAGTTCCTCCCCCAAGGCTCATGAACCATCGTAATGCATTGTCCTTCAGGGTGGCGGGAAAAAGTTTCAGCTTTTGGGCATCTGTGACATAATCATAGCTGCGACAGAGGATATCAAATTCAAACAGGAATTCGTTTGGATCTTCTGCCGCCCTGCCATGGAAGCGAGGCAACACTGATGGTGAGATGTTCTTCATAGGAGCTGTCCCTTCTGGCTGCTGAATTGGAAATTGTAATGTAGTCGTAGTTCCTTTTGGCAGGGAGTAATTTTCATGATGGTATTCTACCACTGCCTCTTCCTCTTCGGTCTCATGTCTGTTACTCATCTTTTCTTCTATATCCTCTTCTTCGTTCGTTCCAGCGTTCTTTTCCTCAGTTGTAACAGCTGCATATTCTTCAGTTGTAACAGCTGCGTACTCCTCAGTTGTAATAGCTGCGTACTCCTCAGTTGTAACAGCTGTGTATTCTTCAGTTGTAACAGCTGCGTATTCTTCAGTTGTAACAGCTGCGTCAGCTGTACCTTCCGTAGCAGGGGTATATGAGTGAGTCACAACTGCTTCTGTACTCTCCACCGTGGATCCTGACGCTGGCGCCCCAGGATCAGCAGGGCTTCTTCTGATAGGAGTTTCCCGTTGACGAGTCCTGGTAACTGAATTAGTTTTGTCAACAAGATCGTCGATGAATGTCCTTCTGCCCAACGGTGGCCCTCGACCACGACCCGGACCACCTGCACTGTTAGTATTTTGTGGGGTTTTGGGAGTTGGGAGGTGATCGCGTTTTACCCTCCTCGTATTCATGCGAGGCAGATCATTTCAGCAAAGAAGAGACCGACTAAAAACAGTTATCAGATGCAACTAATGACTAGTGTTTAATTTTTATCCTTCCCCGGCAATGGCGCCAAAATGTCAAGCACTCTATATGCAGATAAATTGTTACCAATACACACAGAGCATATGAGATTTATTTTCAACCCGAGAAAGTCTTTTTATTTCAAAGGATAAGTGCACAATCTATGCTTAAACACCAAACCATTAGAATTGAATACTCTTATCTTATATTATCCATGTTCATCCCAAAAGTCTATGCAATCCCAATTGCCTTCTAACTGCTACACTTCAATTCCTCTCTATCATGCATCAATAAGAAATGGTATCAGATCTAATCAACAATTGCAGGAAAGAAATCTCATTCATATTCTAGAACAATCACCTGTCTGATCTAATCACTCTGGAAAATCATAAGGCATAAACTGAACATTAACCTAGAAATCCAATTGCAAAAGATTGAGTCAACTATTCTAAGAAATTGAATTGCAGAATGGAAATCAACAACACACAACAGGAAAGATAAATTGCAAGGGCTTATGGGATCACAACTTAGCTGCAAGATGAACAAGGCTGTGTATAATTGTCACACGAATTGCATAAAGTCTCTACTCAGTCGACTGTCACTCTGTATTACTTGCCAAATTCAAGGGACTCTAATATTAATTGCACTGAAAATCCACACCATAAATGTTGCTGCGTACAAAAAGAAATATTATGAACAAAGCATCACAAAACAATGAATTCAAAATCCTATTTTAACTCAGCAATCTTTGTGGAAGACGGGCCCAGCCTTCACACAGAGACGCTGGCTGAACAACACGAATTCCTTTAACTCAGAAGTAACCCCTTATATTAACAGAAGAATGATTACACAGTTTGCCTTGGCTGCTAATACAATGAATTAATTGTCTGCTGTTCAACCCCCTGGGTCGAGGCAACTCCCCATATTTATACATACAAATCATAACATCCAATCCTATAATCGAGTAGCCATGAAGATCTCTGATCTTCAGGCGCCCTAAATAAATAGCTGTTATAATACGTGGCAGAACAGAAACATCAAAATATGAGAAAGTTATCAATTGACCCAAGAGTGGCGGTCCTTCCAGCTCACAGCTAGACTCGAGCAGCAACATACTCAAGATAGCGCATTCTGTTATAGCTGCCCTGTCACAACTGTGCCTTAATTAATGATTCGAGCCCCAAGGACGCCTTTTCAAGCAACGAACATCCGTTCCTTCACGACTTGTTCAACCCCGTCTTCCTACAGTCCATTTATCTCAACTACCTTCATAAATCATAACATGTTAGCACAATTGAGAGATACACAGCTTTAATTATCACAATCATAAGCATTAATAAGATAAAACAATAATTAGTCATACCTTGGTAATTTGGGGAAATAAAGTGAGGACAACAGGTCTAATTAGCATGATAAATGGTGTAAGACAGGGGCAGGAAAGATGATTGAAGATGATTAAAAAGGGCCAATTCTGGGCTCAACAATGACGAGGGTGATGGTGATGAGGATGATGACGATGATGGTGATGATGATGATATGATGATGATGATGATGATGGTGATGAGGATGGTGGTGATGACGGTGATGATGATGAAGATGATGACGATGGTGATGATGGTGATGATGATGACTATGGTGATGTAGATGATGATGACTATGGTGATGCAGATGATGATGATGATGATGATGATGGAGATGATGATGATGATGGTGAAGATGATGGTGATGATGGAGATGTTGATGGGGAAGGGGGAGATGACAATGAAGATGAGGAGGAGGATGCAGATGATGATGATGATGGTGAAGATGATGATGAAGATGATGATGATGTTGACGATGGTGATGATGATGATGAAGATGATGATGATGATAAAGATGTTGATGAGGAAGGGGGAGATGACAATGATGATGAAGAGGATAACGATGATGATGATGCTGAGGATGATGATGAGGATGGTGATGATGATGGTGATGATGAAGAGGAGGACGATGATGATGATGATGATGAGTATTATGGTGATGAGGATCATGATGGTGATGGTGATGATGATGATGATGATGATTGTTGATGTATATGTAACTTCGGAATGTATTTCATCTATGTATTTCATATATATTTATTGTACCCTTATTAGAGATGTGTTATTCCTCTATAAGGAAGTGTCGTCATGTGGATTGACAAGTGTCACAAGTGTGTGTACTTGCCGATGGGTTATTAGACCACTATGTGTGGGGTCGGCCCTGAAATATATATTATATTGTGGATGTACATAGCTAGACAAGTCGGCCCCATAAGGTCACTAGGCAAATAGGTTAGTATAAATAGAGATCAGGAGATCTCTATTTAGATCATTCAGAAAGTGGTGCATTAGTGAGGAGGAGGATCATCTACTTCTAGGAGACTATCTCAAGTGTATTTTGGTTGTACTTTGGTTGAGCCATTGCTCTCTCTATCTCTGAGGAAGTTGTGGGGTTTTTCACCTTAGGGTTTTCCCCACGGAAACTCTGTGTCTCTTGTCTCTCATGCTTTTGATTCTTGTGATGCTCGTCATGCTTATTGTGATTGTTATGCATTGATATACTGTATATGTTATTCTCTTAGTGAAGATCCTAGAGTATTGTAAATTAATGCTCAAAATTTAACATGGTATCAGAGCTAACCTGAGAAGAAGACATTTTGCAGTGACGAAAACTTGAGTTTCTTGTTTATTGGGTTTCTCTCCATAGATTTTGGAAAAGCAGTATAGTAGATTGACACTACTAATTAAGGAGAATCTATCTGTCCAATCAGAATTCAATTCTGAGCATTTTCAGATTTGGCCCTAAAAATTAGGGTTTCCACAAAAATAGGAATTTCTGAAATCTGAAGACATAGCTAGAAGCTCCTTGCAAAAATCAAAGTTTAGAGATTTGGATCGAGATTTTTGGCTGGGTAGATATCTGGGAAACTCAAACCCTAATTCAGGGCTCTCCCTAATGAACCCGGGAGGACAAAAAGGCAAATCTGAAGGGTAAAGCTTTGCTGATCTCAAATTCTGAATACACCAAGCTGATCAGCTCATCAAGGTGCATCTTTCTATCCTTTTAGAAAATTGAAATTCACATTTTGAATTTTTAGGGTTTTTCTGACAAACCCTAATCCGGGACCAGATCCAGTTTTCAGCATTTCAAGTGGTAAGACCTAAATCTTTTCTATTTCCATTTGAAGTACTCTTTAAGATGTCTCACCACACCAAGCTTGAGGATAAGCTTGAAGGAGCTGATAACTTCTGAGCTTGGAAGTATAGGATTGGGTTAATCCTGGAAGAGAATGAGTTGGACTCATATGTAAAAGAAGACATCCCTATCCCAGAGGATGAAGAGGCTAAGGTATTGCATAAGAAAAACTTGGTCAAGGAAAAGAGAATCATTGCTGATTCTATCAAAGACCATCTCATACCCCATGTGTCTTCTCTAAAGACACCCAAGGAGATGTTTGACTCTTTGACCAAGCTATTTGAAGGGAAGAACATAAATCGGAAGATGACCCTACGGAACCAATTGAAAGGAGTAAAGTTTCAGAATGTAGAAACCATTGAATCTTATTTTTGAAGGGTCTCCTAGATCAAGGAACAACTAGAAGCAGTGGATGAAATGGTGGAGAATGGTGAAGTGGTGATGACCACTCAAAATGGCCTACCTAGGTCATGGGATTCCTTTATTCAAGGAATTTGTGCAAGGAAGAAGTTGATCTCCTTCAATAGATTGTGGGAAGAATGCTCTCAAGAAGAAGCTAGGCTTGTGGCTCGAGAAGAAAAGATGGAAAATGAAGATCAAGCTCTCACAGCACATGCCAGGAAAGGCAAGACCAAGAAGGAATCATCTCATAACAGGAGATTCTCACACCACCATTATCATAAAGATAAGAAAGATCTCAGATGCTTCAATTGCAATGAGAAGGGACACTTTGCTTCAGATTGTCCCAAGAAGAAGAAAGACAACAACAACAACTTCAATAAGAAGAAGAAGAATAACAAAAGAAGATATCATGCTCATGCTGCCGAAGATAATGAACCCCCAAAGAAGAAGGCTAGGGAAGAAAGTGATAGTGATGATGACTCATCAAGTGAAGAAGACATCTGAGTGGATGATATCCAGGATGACTTCCTGGAGAAGTCATCAATAAATGAGACATAGTAAACATACCCACTCAGAGAACTGGATATCTTCCAGGATATATCAGAATATTTGGTTGTCCAGTATACACTCATGTCCCAAAGGAAAAGAAGACTAAATTAGATCCTTCGGGAAAGAAGGGTATATTTGTGGGTTACAGTGAAATCTCGAAGGCTTACAGAATATACTTTCCAGGGTTCAAGAAGATTGATGTCAGCAGGGATGTAACATTTGATGAAAACTCAGCATTCATCAAATCAAGGAAGGCACTTATCGAAGTTTATGAAGAACCTAAGGAAACTAGATTTCAAGACACTACCATGACTGAAGCAATTCCAGAAGTTGTTTGTGAGTTTGAAGATCCGCAAGAACCTGTAGATCCACCCCATGAGGATAACTCTCACAAGAGGAAACCTGCATGGGCTAGAGAGCTCATTCAAGATGCAGAAAGATTTGGCATTCCAGAAGAAAAACACAGAGCAAAGAAGAGAACCAGATCACATACCAGCTATGTTGCTTTACTATGTGACATTATGAACAAAGAGCCTTCCAGTTATAAAGAAGCAGCGGAAAAGAAAGAATGGAAGGATGCCATGGTTGAGGAATACCAATCAATAATGAAGAATGATGTTTGGGATGTTGTACCAAGACCTAAAGAGAAGTTTGTTGTGACTTCTAAATGGATCTACAAAATCAAGCATGCTACAGATGGCAGTGTAGAGAAATACAAAGCAAGATTCGTAGCTCGTGGCTTCTCTCAGAAAGAGGGAATAGATTATGAAGAAACTTTTGCACCTGTAGCCAGGTATACTTCCATCAGAACAGTACTTGCCCTGGCTGCAGCGATGAAATGGAAAATACACCAGATGGATGTCAAGACTGCTTTCTTGAATGGTGTAGTTGAAGAGGAAGTATATGTGGAGCAACCACTCAGTTTTGAAATACATGACAGGGAGTCATATGTGTGCAAATTGAAGAAAGCCTTGTATGGCTTGAAACAAGCTCCCAGAACTTGGTATGGTAGGATGGACAGTTTCCTATCTAGTTTGGGCTTTACCAAGAGTAAAGAGGATTCCAACCTTTATTACAAGGTTGAGGAAGGGAATCCTGTGATTCTACTCATGTATGTGGATGACTTATTTGTAACAAGAGATGACAGATTGATTGCAGATACTAAGAGAAAGCTTGCTGCCAAGTTCGATATGAAAGATTTGGGAATGATGCATTATTTCCTAGGTATGGAGGTGTGGCAGAGTACAGGTGGGATCTTCCTTGGTCAAGGGAAGTACACAGTAGATATCCTAAAGCGATTCGGGATGATGGATTGCAAGGCCATGGCCACACCTATGGCATTGAATCTGAAGCTTCTATGTGATGCTTCATCTGAGCCGGTTGATGTCTCTATGTATCGTCAGATGATTGGGTCCTTGATGTACCTGACGAACACGAGACCAGATATTTGCTTTGCGGTGAACACATTGAGTCAGTTCTTGACAGATCCGAGGAGTGTTCATCTGGTTGCTGTAAAGCATGTTCTGAGGTACCTGAAGGGTACAATGGATTATGGGATCAAGTATGAGGTGAATCAAAAGTTTAACCTGCAGGGTTATGTTGATTCAGATTGGGCTGGCAGTGTTGCAGATAGGAAGAGAACATCTGGGTGTTGCTTCAGTATGGGATCAGGTGTGATCTCTTGGTTTAGTAGGAAGCAATACTATGTAGCACTAAGTATAGCTGAGGCAGAGTATGTTGCAACTTGTTCAGCTAGTTGTGAGGCAGTATGGCTACGGAAGCTACTGTCTGAATTATTTGATCTCCCGTTGGATGTTACTGGTATCTTCTTTGATAACCAGAGTTGTGTGAAGCTGTCCAAGAACCTAGTGTTTCATGACAGGTCGAAACACATAGAGATCAAATATCACTATATCAGGGATATGGTGCAGAGAGGAGCTGTGAAGCTCTTGGATGTTGCGACGGACAAGCAGATTGCAGATGTGCTGACGAAGCCACTAGCCAGGGTGAAGTTCGAGTACTTCAGAGAGAGGCTTGGTGTTCTTTGGATTGATGACACTTCGAGGAAGAAGTGATGGACACATTTGTTGAAGCCATTCCAAGCATGTTGGAAGGAGGATCCTTCACATGGCTATGGATGTAAGCGCTGGATGATGAGCATCAGGATGATGTTCTGGTTTCTGCTTTGTATGATCAGTTGGATCATTTTTATATGTATGTATGTATGCATCATGTTGGATGCTAGATATGATCAGTTGGATCATTTATATGTATATGTATGTACGCATCATGTTGGATGCTAGATATGATCAGTTGGATCATTTATACGTATGTACGCATCATGTTGGATGTTGGATATGATCGGTTGGATCATGTGTATGTATTTTGTATAAGCATCATGTTGGATGCTTGGACCATGTATCTATATATGTATCAGGTGGATACATTGTATGATCAGGTAGATCATGTATGTTGATATGTATCATGTATTTATATTTGTATCAGGTGGATACACTGTGTGATCAGGTGGATCATGTATGATGATATGTATCAGGTAGATACTTGGTATGCATCAGGTAGATGCATTGTATGATCAGGACGATCATGGATGATGAGCTTCAGGATGTTGCTCCAATTGACATGCAACAGGATGTTGCAATGATGATGATCAGGATGATAATGTGTACATCAGGATGATGTATGGTGAGTATCAGGTTGATACTTTGTGGTCGTGGAACAGGTTGTGTAGATAAGCATGTAATTTGTGCCCTGGGAGATTTGTAGATAGTCTTTCGAGGTTTTTCCTACGGCATGTAATTTGTACCCTGGGATATCTGGCAAATGCTCTTTCGAGGTTTTGCTTAGGAGGACATATAATTTGTGTCCTGGGAGATCTGCAGATAGTCTTTCGAGGTTTTGCCTATGGCATGTAATTTGTGCCCTGGGATATCTAGCAAATGCTCTTTCGAGGTTTTTTCCTATGGCATGTAATTTGTGCCCTGGGAGATTCGATAGGTTGAGCCGTGTGCTCGTAATCAGTCCTAGGATGCTCTTTCGAGGTTTTTCCATGACCACATGTAATTTGTGCCCTGGGAGATCTGATAGGTTGATCCTTGTGCTCGTAATCAGTCCTGGGATGCTCTTTCGAGGTTTTGTGGTGACCACATGTAATTTGTGCCCTGGGAGATCCGATAGGTTGAGCCTTGTGCTCGTAATCAGTCCTGGGATTCTCTTTCGAGGTTTTGTGGTGGGGTCACATGTAATAAGTCCTGGAGATCTGGACTGGATGAAAAAGGACTCAG
Organism: Larix kaempferi; assembly: GCA_027924585.1. Taxonomy (NCBI): domain Eukaryota; kingdom Viridiplantae; phylum Streptophyta; class Pinopsida; order Pinales; family Pinaceae; genus Larix; species Larix kaempferi. The sequence continues at coordinate 377,801 of BSBM01001712.1, forward strand.
ATGCTCTTTAGGGTTCTTGCTAGTCAAGAGACTCTTTTAAGGTTTTGTGATGCACGTAATAAGTCCTGAGATTTCCACAGTATGGCCAATGATGATGAAGACCTGCAGGGGGTGGGCCTACATCTAGTATGAAAAAGGACTGGATTTGTAGAACTTCCTATGACAAGTAGAGTCAGAGATTGGTTGAGATAGCAGCAGCAGTGACGATGATGATGACAATGCATCGATGATGATGATCCTGAGAAGAAGACTTGTCTAGCAGATCTGTGTCGAGAAATACCTTCCTAGTTAAGAGGGAGTGTTGATGTATATGTAACTTCAGAATGTGTTTCATCTATGTATTTCATATATATTTATTGTACCCTTATTAGAGATGTGTTATTCCTCTATAAGGAAGTGTCGTCATGTGGATTGACAAGTGTCGCAAGTGTGTGTACTTGCCGATGGGTTATTAGACCACCATGTGTGGGGTCGGCCCTGAAATATATATTATATTGTGGATGTACCTGTTATCACATATATAGTAGCCGGGCTACCATACATTATTTTTCTGATGCCAGTACACTATGCAGCTAGTTCCCTTACATTGAGATGCTGAGATGAGTATCTATATTGGATCACTATCAGATTTTGGACAACAGTTGTATTCCCCATGCCATGACTGAGTCCCAGGACACTCAGAGAGATGACCGATGTAGCCATTATACCATTTGCATAGAGCAGTCAGTAGTGCCTAGAGTTGCAGTAGTCATTTCAGAGGACAGATGATGGTTCAGATGATGAGCATTCATGTATATGACTCAAGAGGTATATCATTGTGTTATGGTTATATTGATTTTATACTTATTCTTATAGCATGTCTTAGCACTTAGTGTCATGATCTGGTGATCATATAGATATGTGGACTTGGTTGATCTTATTATATATATTATATTGTCCCTACTTAGACTTAGAAGTTCACTATTCATACTCATTGGTTTTACCCTCCTTAGGAGAATAGAGGTGATCATTCCACCATACCTTGGCTTGTTAGTATCGGCTCCATTATTGATTGTCTTCATCCATCCATTGCCTACCTTTTAGTTTATCACCCTGACTTACTACTTGACTAGTGGCATGGAGGACATTTCCCCATTGTAGCCTCTGTATTGGATGAGCTTCCCTGTCTACTGTGTCTCGGCTCTGAGTTGGTGACAAAACTTACCTTTGGTGAGTTGGATTGTAGGCCTAAATCATTTTGGTCGGTTGTCCCGATGTTTGGCATTGGCTCGAACTCCCCCTAGTCACTTGAGATGTTGTTAGCTAAAACTGAAAGTTCATGTACTATTTATGGAAACTAATAAATTCGCCCATGGAAACTAAAAAGGGAAAGAGCGATGAACTGCTGAAAAATACTCCTTGAAGAGTATAAGAAAGGTCCAAAAAGCAATGATTCTTAAAAGATATATCTAAACAATTGTTGACCTTATACATGTATAAAAAACATGCCCTGGATGCAAGCTGCAACTAGTTGTGCTTATCAGCACACCTGAGATCCGAAGGGTTATGTAGGCCAAAAAGGCCATGAAATGAAATTGAATGATCCTAATGAACCTGGATCAACTTGATGTAGACATGATGCCTAAGTTGAATAAGCACTCTCTAAACAACTTATCCATTTGTGAGACACCGCCATTCCCTATGTTGTTGCTCATTCAGTATATACTATCGTGTGTATTCCCTTTCCCATTGCCAAAGTGTCACAAAGTTAAGTCGGTTAAGTCATCCCTTAGCCTAGCCAGTTATTTTAGCCCTCACCCTTCACTAGCAAATTGATCACAGCTATGAAGTGAGTATGATCTTGAAAGTCTTGTCTGAGTAATAATAATAATTAATGACATTATATATTTGGATTTAGATCGCTAGTAATGATACTTTGTGTTATAATTGTTATTTGAATAAGTTGTAGAGCATGCATTAACCTTTGACACTTTGCAGTAGCTTCCGATGGTGGTCTGAGTTATATTTGGTCATGTTGACTTGGTCAATCCTAGTTTGACCAAGGTCAACCATAGGACATGAGATGGTTGGACATTGTGATGATATGGATAGATGATATATGGTCTATGTACATGTACATGATGATTCTATGCAGCAGCTATAGGGTTATGATGATGATTCATGGTTTACAACAGTGTTTGATCATTTACAGATTATTATTATTTGACCTGTTCCAGTATATTGGATATATATTTTGATCATGCAGAGACTCATATGGTGTATGAGTACACATCTTGGATGGATTTGGACCTTCTGAGTCCGATGAGACAGTTTGTTTTCAGTTCCGGGAACTTACAGTGATGATTGAGCCTCAGTAGGCTATCCCAGTGCAGTTTTGGTCTGTCGGAGACCCTGTCAGAGCAGATATGATTTTTATCCAGTTGACCTAGAGCGCTGTACTTGGAGGGGGTGGTCCAACCACTTATTTTTACCATATTACCCCCCTCCCAGACACATTGGTGTCCTCACCTTGATAACGCAGGCACTCCAGGAGGCAGTTTGGGGCAGTTTCACACTTCCCGAGGCATTTCAGGATTGGTAGAAATGGCTATTGAGGAATTTGACTTGGGATACTGAGGCAATGTTTTGGAATGGGATGATCAGTGATGATATATTTATGTCTTCCACACCTCCTCCAGCAGTTTCAGCTTCATCGGGGCCTGCATCCATCACTTATGGCACTTTCTGATGATTTTTGAGGTCTTTTGAGGCCTACGATTTGACCATGGAGGCATGATTTGGTATATTGATGACTTTTATTATTATTGTGCTATGGGGATTGACCAAGGGTGTCTAAAATTACCCTTTGGACCCACCATAAGCTTCTTATTATATTTTGTCATCATGATTTGGTGGGATTCCCCTCTTCTAGGGCGATTTTGTCCACTTATGTTATATTTTACGAGTGATCCATGTATTTTATTGTTGAGCTCATCTCAACCATTGATTAGACATTTGTATCTTTTAATATTAGCCACTCATTCAAAAAGTGGTTAGGATTTTGATGCCTCTCCTTCCTATTTAAAGGAGAGAGCTTCTCATTGTAAGGGGTCTTTGGCTCTTAGATTATTGGTATAGAAAAACTTTCTTGTGGAAATTCTTGTGGTCTCCTTTGCATCTGGTGTTCTTAGATGGTGATTGGAAAGTCTATTGCAACCTAGCATTTGGAATTTGTGGTAAGATCTATCTACTTTGGAAATCATTGTCTTGTCTACAGGAGGGCGACTTCAACAAGGGCGATTTTGCAAGGCTTCTTCAAATCGACTTTCTTGGCATTTGCTTGTATCATGGGGTTATCATTAGTATCATTGTGATCTATGCTATATTTTTGTTACTTCTCTTGTGGCATTAGTCTTATCTCTTGATTACATCAAATCTGATATTGTTGACGTTTGTTGTGCAGGACAGAGGGCACATTGGCTTCTTGGACTAAATCGATTGCATAGAAAACTACCTCAAAGCTTCTCAAATTGATCGGGCTTGCATAGATCATCATCATCAAGGCATCTACAAGGTTACCCAGGTAAGATCCATAGGTTTGTTTCTCTTATCTTGATCCAATCCATTGACATAGCTCATAAATTGATAAAACCCTTATTTCTTCAAACCCTCATTTTTACATTTTTTCAGATCTACTAAGATCTATTGGCTTCTTGGGTAAGATATTTAAAACCCACCTCTATAGTATCCACGACATCCCAGATCTATAGTTTGGTGAGGATTGGCCTCCATTTGACCCTCTTCCCAAGGCATTTAGCCTCTCTAAGCAAGGGCGCACTTCCTAGTTTGGTGGGTTGACCTAGATCTAGTATGTGGGTAGTTGAGATCCCACTTGATTCATGGTCTACACATAAAATAACTTACCCCCAGATTGTCACTTTTCTAATTTTTACCTTGTGGGCCCTATTCCACATTTTAAGGGATTTAATCCCCATTTTGGACCACTTGGTATCTTCAAACTCAGATCTAGTAAGATCTAGCCATTGGATTTCCTTGAAATTGTAGATCCATACTCTCACTTGCTTAAACCACTTGGATCTAAAGTTTGGATGCCATTGGACTTGTCTTGACCCCACTTATCCCACCTTTTAGCCTCCTTGGGTAAAGTCGCACCACCTTGGAGAAGTGAGTTATTCCACTTCTGGGACATGGGTACATGAGATCTTTGTGGATTTGGAACGGGCATAATTCAAAACCTAGGTCTAGTAGGTCACCTTGTCAAATCTTGCCTTGGGGATAGCATTCCTTATTTTAAGGGATTGTGGTCCACTTAGGGTAAAACATTAAATCTCTAGATCTAGACCTATTCATCCATCAAGACTTTAATTTCCAACTTGTCTCATGCAATAGGATTCCTTAACCACAAGTTAACTTTACTTTGACTCTATTATCCCAATTCCCAAGGCACTGGTCTCTCTCCAAGTCAATTCGACTTTCCTAGATTGTTGGATTAACTTGTGGTTTGACCCTTGTGTGGTAAACTTAACCCTTTGATGCCATCATACTTCATGATCAAGCTTGTCACTTGTACTAGTTAGCCCCAATTCAACCCTAAACTGCCCTGCATTGGACACGCTTCCCAAGGCAGTGGATTTTCTCACATTGAACTAGTACTTTAATCCTGGATCCTATTTCACAAATCATAAGTCACTCTCACATCAATAATGAACCAAATCTATACTCATTGAACCCCTCACTTGTCTCGTGACTTCATCCTAAGGTCTAGGATAAACCATACACCTTACTTCACTTAGAAATAACTTGATTTGGTGTCTTGGTTTTGATCTCTCCTGTCGGGAGTAGATCGGGTCTCCCCCTTTGTTGTCTGGGCTAGATAACAAAAAGTGAAGGTTGCCTTGATTGGCGTGACAACCATCTATTGTAGGTCGAGGTGATCGGGTTGCACCTTTTGAGGTTGCCTTCCCTATTGCCATCCATTAGTGGATACATCCATAGGGGTAACTACAGTTTAGGTGTTAACATTTTGGCGCCATTGCCCGGGAAGGCATAGGCTTACCTTGGTCCGACATATAGTTCCTAAAGCCCTACTCCCGTTCTCTTTGCCTAACATTTTGGCACCGGAGAAGGCATGGGCTTACCTTGGATAAATCGAGTAGTCATTATTCACTCTCTCCTGCATAAACAATGACACATATCTTGGTAGAAGAGTTTAAGAAATCTACCTAGCGACTCCCAACCGTGACTCCATTGAGGAGCGAGCTCATTTACATCCCTATAACACTAGAATTTAGACATATCTTATCGTTATCTAGAACCCATGGGGTGCATCATTTTGTTTTTAGGTTCTTGAATTTAAAAATAAATATAAAAATATAAAAATATAAAAAATTATTATCCATGGCTGCTTCTGAGCGACCTAGAACTTTCGGTCATTTAAAAGTTTTTGACTTTTCAAAAATTGTTGGGTATCCTCATCATATTCCTCATCAAGCATGTGTAAGGTTTCCTATTTTCTATGGAAGTTATGAAATCTCTGCTAAAAGACACCTTGAACTTTTTAGGGAAATTATTAAAGAGTTATCCATAACCCATGAGGATGTGTGTATGAGACTATTGGCTTCATCTTTCAAAGAAAGAGCTGGACTCTGGATTTTGAATTTGAAACCCAATAGCATTTCTGTTGATGACATGTTTGAAAATAAATTCCTAAAAGAATGGGGAAGTGAATTCGATGATATGTATCTTTCAAATCAAATCCAAGATCAAAACCTTCTCCTTTTCGATCCTATTGTGGAATCATTTAACAATCAAATATCAAGTGATTTGTCAACATCCGGAGATGACCTTTCTTGCGCAATTTCTTCCGATGATAAGTCTTCTACTTTTGAGTCAATCGAAAGTCAAATCTTTAATCATTGTACAAACCATAAGTTTTCAAATTGCTTTTTAGGTAGCCCTAGTCCTGATCCTGAGGGAATTTCTGAGGATGAGCTTTTAGTTAACAGGTATACTGAAGTTCCTCCCTCAAAGAAACTCATTAGTCATTCTGTCTTTAGTGATCATTCAAGTCCTTATGAACTTACTGAAGAAGAAGAAAGTAGGGACATAGATCAAGATCCTCTAGTGGTGATTTCAGGTGATCATTGTGCAAATAATCAGGATATGTTAAATGAAATTATGAATTTCACCCCTGATCAATTAAATGAAAATGATCACTTATCCTATTATACTTTTAATGATGAATTAATAAAAGATCAATATCAAGATGAGGAAGAGTAAATAAATCATACTAGGTGTTCTAATCTTTGTTCCACTTCTTACAATGAATCTTTAAATTTTCCTTTTTTCATCTTTAATCAAGATAATTTAGAGTTAGATAGTTATGGTAAATCTTGTCCTCGGGTTGTAAATATTAAATTTGATCAAAAGCTTGAAATTATTCCTAGAATAAAGAATGTTTTCTATTATCAAAATCTAAGGTCGAACTTGTTTATCCATTTGGGAGAATTTTCATGTTTGCAATCCACCCTCCCTTCCCAACTCTTTCAATCATCTTTGGGTTGGTGCTCTAGTCAATCTTTTGCCTTGGAAATTTTCAAAAAGAAGTATAAGCATGATTACATGTTTGGAGAAAAAGCACTTCATTTCCCTTTTCAGTCACTTTGGAACCATAATGCTTGTTGTCAAGTTATCAATCATTCTTGGTGGCTAGAAAAGATATTTAAAGATCAATTTCACCTTTTCTCCATTATTGAGCATCAAGTGGGTTTGATTTTGACTTTTCGTCTTCTAAACCTTAATTTATCCCCACTTGGTTTTTATTTGATCGTCAGTCCCAAGGAGAATCAAATTGAATATATAAGAGAAGTCAATGAGGAAAGTAGTTTATTAAATCAAATGTCATGTATTTTCCCTGCATCAATTTTAAACACTCATCTGCATGAATTTTATGATCCTATCAATTCTTGGATGGAGGATGTTTGCAGTAATCAATCTTTCCCTTGGCATGATTTCATTTTGCACCATTCAACTCCTTTCTCAATTTTTGAACAAGTCAGGAAAGTTGTGCTATCAATTTCATTAATCCTTAATCTAGTCCTGACTCGTTTTCTAGGAAAAAATCAAATAAGAATCATTAACCTATTTGATAAATGGTTGCACTGGATTTATGATTTTACCTAGCATTTGTGCTAACTGGTTAGGTTAGAGTAGGTAGGAAACTGAATAAGCCTACTTGGGCAGTAGTTAGTCTTTTCAGCCATTGAGTTTGGCACCTTTTTTATTATATTTTTCTAAGCTCCTTTGTAAGCTCCTAGTTTAACTGAGTACCTGTCATTTTTCTTTTTCCTACATAATAAATTTCAAATTTTGCAAATTATGTTAGTAATTTAGATTTACTTTCTGCATTGATATTTCATGCATTTATATTTCTGACGTAGAATAGATTTTATATTAGTTGGATTTTATATTTTTCCCACACATGTGGCATGAGGTATTTTTGATGTTTGTGAATGCAAAAATAGGTTGCAAAAATAAAAGCTGGAAGCAAAATGGTAGAGTGCTAGATCGAGGATTCGAGTAGCAGAGTTCAAGGACCAGAGATTCTGAGGTTCTCAAGCACTCTTTTCAGCAGAGCACTTGTCCCAGCCGGAGCCAAATGTTATCACATATATAGTAGCCGGGATACCATACATTATTTTTCTGATGCCAGTACACTATGCAGCCAGTTCCCTTACATTGAGATGCTGAGATGAGCATCTATATTGGATCACTATCGGATTTTGGACAGCAGTTGTATTCCCCATGCCATGACTGAGTCTCAAGACACTCAGAGAGATGACCGATGTAGCCATTATAGCATTTGTACAGAGCAGTCAGTAGTGCCCAAAGTTGCAGTAGCAATTTCAGAGGACAGATGATGGTTCAGATGATGAGCATTCAGGTATATGACTCAACAGGTATATCATTGTGTTATGGTTATATTGCTTTTATACTTATTCTTATAGCATGTCTTAACACTTAGTGTCATGATCTGGTGATCATATAGATATGTGGACCTGGTTGATCTTATTATATATATTATATTGTCCCTACTCAGACTTAGAAGTTCACTATTCATACTCATTGGTTTTACCCTCCTTAGGAGAATAGAGGTGATCATTCCACCATACCTTGGCTTGCTAGTGTCGGCTCCATTATTCATTGTCTTCATCCATCCATTGCCTACCTTTTAGTTTATCACCCTGACTTACTACTTGACTAGTGGCATGGAGGACTTTTCCCCACTGTAGCCTTTGTATTGGATGAGCTTCCCTATCTACTGTGTCTCGGCTCTGAGTTGGTGACAAAACTTACCTTTGGTGAGTTGGATTGTAGGCCTAAATCATTCTGGTCGGTTGTCCCGATGTTTGGCATTGGCTCGAACTCCCCCTAGTCACTTGAGATGTTGTTAGCTAAAACTGAAAGCTCATGTACTATTTATGGAAACTAATAAATTCGCCCATGGAAACTAAAAAGGGCAAGAGCGATGAACTGCTGAATGATGCCTAAGTTGAATAAGCACTCTCTAAACAACTTATCCATTTGTGAGACACTGCCATTCCCTGTGTTGTTGCTCATTCAGTATATACTATGGTGTGTATTCCCTTTCCCATTGCCAAAGTGTCACAAAGTTAAGTCAGTCAAGTCATCCCTTAGCCTAGCCAGTTATTTTAGCCTTCACCCTTCACTAGCAAATTGATCACAGCTATGAAGTGAGTATGATCTTGAAAGTCTTGTCTAAGTAATAATAATAATTAATGACATTATATATTTGGATTTAGATCGCCAGTAATGATACTTTGTGTTATAATTGTTATTTGAATAAGTTGTAGAGCATGCATTAACCTTTGACACTTTGCAGCAGCTTCCGATGGTGGTCTGAGTTATATTTGGTCATGTTGACTTGGTCAAACCTAGTTTGACCAAGGTCAACCATAGGACATGAGATGGTTGGACCTTGTGATGATATGGATAGATGATATATGGTCTAAAATTACCCTTTGGACCCACCATAATCTTCTTATTATATTTTGTCATCATGATTTGGTGGGATTCCCCTCTTCTAGGGCGATTTTGTCTACTTATGTTATATTTTACGAGTGATCCATGTATTTTATTGTTGAGCTCATCTCAACCATTGATTAGACATTTGTATCTTTTAATATTAGCCACTTATTCAAAAAGTGGTTAGGATTTTGATGCCTCTCCTTCCTATTTAAAGGAGAGAGCTTCTCATTGTAAGGGGTCTTTGGCTCTTGGATTATTGGTATAGAAAAACTTTCTTGTGGAAATTCTCGTGGTCTCCTTTGCATCTGGTGTTCTTAGATGGTGATTGGAAAGTCTATTGCAACCTAGAATTTGGAATTTGTGGTAATATCTATCTATTTTGGAAATCATTGTCTTGTCTACAGGAGGGCGACTTCAACAAGGGCGATTTTGCAAGGCTTCTTCAAATCGACTTTCTTGGCATTTGCTTGTATCAGGGGGTTATCATTAGTATCATTGTGATCTATGCTATCTTTTTGTTACTTCTCTTGTGGCATTAGTCTTATCTCTTGATTACATCAAATCTGATATTGTTGACATTTGTTGTGTAGGACAGAGGGCGCATTGGCTTCTTGGACTAAATCGATTGCATAGAAAACTACCTCAAAGCTTCTCAAATTGATCGGGCTTGCATAGATCATCATCATCAAGGCATCTACAAGGTTACCCAGGTAAGATCCATAGGTTTGTTTCTCTTATCTTGATCCAATCCATTGACATAGCTCATAAATTCATAAAACCCTTATTTCTTCAAACCCTCATTTTTACATTTTTTCATATCTACTAAGATCTAGTGGCTTCTTGGGTAGGATATTTAAAACCCACCTCTATAGTATCCACGGCATCCCGGATCTATAGTTTGGTGAGGATTGGCCTCCATTTGAACCTCTTCCAGGGGCATTTAGCCTCTCCAAGCAAGGGCGCACTTCCTAGTTTGGTGGGTTGACCTAGATCTAGTATGTGGGTAGTTGAGATCCCGCTTGATTCATGATCTACACATCAAATAACTTACCCCCAGATTGTCACTTTTCTGATTTTTACCTTGTGGGCCCTATTCCACATTTTAAGGGATTTAATCCCCATTTTGGACCACTTGGTATCTTCAAACTCAGATCTAGTAAGATCTAGCCATTGGATTGCCTTGAAATTGTAGATCCATACTCTTACTTGCTTAAACCACTTGGATCTGAAGTTTGGATGCCATTGGACTTGTCTTGACCTCACTTATCCCACCTTTTAGCCTCCTTGGGTAAAGTCGCACCACCTTGGAGAAGTGAGTTAGTCCACTTCTGGGACATGGGTACATGAGATCTTTGTGGATTTGGAACGGGCATAATTCAAAACCTAGGTCTAGTAGGTCACCTTGTCAAATCTTGCCTTGGGGATAGAATTCCTTGTTTTAAGGGATTGTGGTCCACTTAGGGTAAAACATTAAATCTCTAGATCTAGACCTATTCATCCATCAAGACTTTAATTTCCAACTTGTCTCATGCAATAGGAGTCCTTAACCACAAGTTAACTTTACTTTGACTCCATTATCCCAATTCCCAAGGCACTGGTCTCTCTCCAAGTCAATTCGACTTTCCTAGATTGTTGGATTAACTTGTGTTTTGAACCTTGTGTGGTAAACTAAACCCTTTTATGCCATCATACTTCATGATCAAGCTTGTCACTTGTACTAGTTAGCCCCAATTCAACCCTAAACTGCCCTGCATTGGACACGCTTCCCAAGGCAGTGGATTTTCTCACATTGAACTAGTACTTTAATCCTGGATCCTATTTCACAAATCATAAGTCACTCTCACATCAAAAATGAACCAAAGCTATACTCATTGAACCCCTCACTTGTCTCGTGACTTCATCCTAAGGTCTAGGATAAACCATACACCTTACTTCACTTAGAAATAACTTGATTTGGTGTCTTGGTTTTGATCTCTCCTGTCGGGAGTAGATCGGGTCTCCCTCTTTATTGTCTGGGATAGATAACATAAAGTGAAGGTTGCCTCGACTGGCATGACAACCATCTATTGGAGGTCGAGGTGATTGTGGTTGCACCTTTTGAGTTGCCCTTCCCTATTGCCATCCATTAGTGGATACATCCATAGGGGTAACTACAGTTTAGGTGATAACATTTTGGCGCCGTTGCCGCGAAGGCATAGGCTTACCCTGGTCCGACATATAGTTCCTAAAGCCCTACTGCCGTTCTCTTTGCCTAACATTTTGGCACCGGAGAAGGCATAGGCTTACCTTGGATAAATCTAGTAGTCATTATTCACTCTCTCCTGCATAAACAACGACACATATCTTGGTAGAAGAGTTTAAGAAATCTACCTGGCGACTCCCAACCGTGACTCCGCTGAGGAGTGAGGTCATTTACATCCCTATAACACTAGAATTTAGATAGATCTTATTGTTATCTATAACCCATGGGTGTAATACCCCCAATTCTACCCTTAGGATATATTAGCCTTTAATGTAAATAATGTGTACATGTGATGTATGTTTTCCTAGCGTGGAGCTCAAGGCCAAGGCCCCGCTAGTGAAAGCCCGAATTTTATTTAAAGGGCAAGTATTTGATATTTTGATACCATGTGCTCTGAAGCCATGGAACATTGTAAAAGGGTGTAATTAAACAGCATGCAATATAAGATACCAAAACTGGCTACGGAGGCAACGAATGAGAAGGGGCCACGTGTATCCACTAGGGAGTGGTGAGGGGGCTATGGGACTAAACCCTAGGCTGCCATATGTCATTATGAGAACCCATTGACTTCCCTAGGTGACATTTATGACTGTTGTAAGGAAGTGGTTGAGATTTCAGCCCATGGCTTCAATAGAGCATGGGCAGCCCTGAAATTCGTATGGGTAGGTATGGGCTTTGTTTTCTTGTACAAGAAGTCACTCTACCTCTTGGGAGTTACCTCATTATCCTCCCCATTCCATGGTAGAGGAACCGAGCATTATTTCCCATCCAAAAACGAGTGCCAGGAGGGAGGAAACGGGAAATCGCGACTGTGGGTGAACCCACGTTTTGGGAAGCCAAAAACGCCCAGAATGGGAATTGGACAGTGAAATCCAATGGGGGATCCGTTGGTATGAGCCTTGGGGCAAAATTGGGAGCAATAGCTACCCCAAAATCCATGGGAAAACCCAGTTTAACTGCCCAGAAAAACTAGTGACGGATTTGGGCTATTTGCTTAACAGAGCTGTGAGAAATCCAAGTGTAGATGCTCGAATGGAGGTTGGGGTCGTTTGAGTCTAGCTTGATGTGGACCTAGCTCTAGGATTGGGCTCAATGGACTAGCATCCTTCCCCATTTCCTATTGCATGCTTGAAAAACCCAACTGTGTGTTGGCTTAGCATGGTTGTCTGAGTGAAACCTTGACTGTGAGTGAGCCATCTAGTTCCTCCTTAGTGGATACACAACCCATCTCGGGGGTGATCTCTCAGCTGAAAGAATACAGGATGGACAGAGATCTATGGTTGGGTGGAACGTTGCTCTCACGTAGCCAGTCGTTGGGCATCTACTTTTCAAGATAAGTGTTCCGTGTATTACAAATTATTTGCATTTTGAGTTCTGCGATAAGTTAAATTGTCCATGTTTAATGAAATGAATTGATTATCTTAATTTGGAGTCTATACATGGCATTGTAACGAGATTGAGTCTCTATATGCTGAATCAGCCTCTGCTGATATATATATATATATATATATATATATATATATATATATATGTTAGGCATGACTATTTATGTGTTTGCTAATATATTTATTCCGCTGTGTTTATTTGAGGTATGAGTCTGCACACAAGAAGTTTTAAATTATCCATGCATTTCTTAGTAGTGAATGAGGTTGAGTCTGCAAAAATCCCGGTGTGTTGTTATTGTTTCCTTCCCTGCATTTAAAAGGGTAGAAGGGGACATTACAATGGGGTGCATCATTTTGTTTTCAGGTTCTTGAATTTAAAAATAAATATAAAAATATAAATAAATAAATAAAATATTATCCATGGCTGCTTCTGAGCGACCTAGAACTTTCGGTCATTTAAAAGTTTTTGACTTTTCAAAAATTGTTGGGTATCCTCATCATATTCCTCATCAAGCATGTGTAAGGTTGCCTATTTTCAATGGAAGTTATGAAATCTCTGCTAAAAGACACCTTGAACTTTTTAGGGAAATTATTAAAGAGTTATACATAACCCATGAGGATGTGTGTATGAGACTATTGGCTTCATATTTCAAAGAAAGAGCTGGACTCTGGCTTTCGAATTTGAAACCCAATAGCATTTCTGGTTATGACTTGTTTGAAAATAAATTCCTAGAAGAATGGGGAAGTGAATTCGATGATGTGTATCTTTCAAATCAAATCCAAGATCAAAACCTTCTCCTTTCCGATCCTATTGTGGAATCATTTAACAATCAGCCCCATAAGTTCACTGGGCAAATAGGTTAGTATAAATAGAGATCAGGAGATCTCTATTTAGATCATTCAGAAAGTCATATCTCTCTCACTCAGAAAGTGGCGCATTAGTGAGGAGGAGGATCATTTGCTTCTAGGAGACTATCTCAAGTGTATTTTGGTTGTACTTTGGTTGAGCCATTGCTCTCTCTATCTCTGAGGAAGTTGTGGGGTTTTTCACCTTAGGGTTTTCCCCACAAAAAATCTATGTCTCTTGTCTCTCATGCTTTTGGTTCTTGTGATGCTTGTCATGCTTATTGTGATTGTTATGCATTGATATACTGTATATGTTATTCTCTCAGTGAAGATCCTAGAGTATTGTAAATTAATGCTCAAAATTTAACAATGATGATAATGATGATGATCGTGATCATAATCATCATCATGATCATATTCATCACCATCATCATCATCATCCTCATCACCATCATCCTCATCTCCATCATCATCATCTTGTTCATCATCATCACCATCATGATCGTGATCATCATCATCACCATCTTCATCACCATCATCATCATCATCCTCATCACCATCATCCTCATCTCCATCATCATCATCATCCTCATCACCATCATCATCATCATCATCGTCATCATCGTCGTCCTCTTCATCATCACCATCATCATCATCATGATCATCTTCATCATCATCATCATCACCATCCTCATCACCATAATCCTCATCACCATCATCCTCATCTCCATCATCATCATCGTGTTCATCATCATCATCATCATCATCACCATCGTGATCGTGATCATCATCATCACCATCTTCATCACCATCATCATCATCATCCTCATCACCATCATCCTCATCTCCATCATCATCATCCTCATCTCCCCCTTCATCGTCAACATCTCCATCATCATCATCTTCCTCATCAACATCTCCATCATCCTCATCATCCTCATCATCGTCCTCCTTTTCATCATCTCATCATCATCATCATCATCATCATCACTATCATCATCATCATCATCCTCATCACCATCATCATCAACACTGTCATCATCATCATCATCACCATCATCATCATCATCCTCACCATCATCATCCTCATCACCATCATCCTCATCATCATCATCATCGTCCTCCTCTTCATCATCATTGTCATCCCCCCCCCTTCCCCATCATCATCATCATCACCACCACCACCACCATCATCATCCTCATCACCATCATCATCATCACCATCATCCTCACCATCATCATCCTCACCATCACCATCCTCATCACCATCATCCTCATCCTCATCCTCACCATCACCATCCTCCTCATCCTCATCCTCATCATCATCCTCCTCTTCATCATCATTGTCATCTCCCCCTTACTCATCAACATATCCATCATCATCATCTTCTTCATCATCATCAACACCATCCTCATCACCATCACCATCATCATCAACATCTTCATCATCATCACCACCACCACCATCATCATCATCATCAATTCATCATGATTATGAATTGATGATGATGATGATGATGATGATGATGATGGTGATGAAGATGTTGATGATGATGATGATGGTGATGAGGATGGTGTTGATGATGAAGAAGAAGATGATGATGATGGATATGTTGATGAGGAAGGGGGAGATGACAATGATGATGAAGAGGAGGACGATGATGATGAAGAGGATGATGATGATGATGATGATGATGATGATGATGGATATGTTGATGAGGAAGGGGGAGATGACAATGATGATGAAGATGTTGATGATGATGGTGGTGGTGGTGGTGGTGGTGGTGGTGGTGGTGATGATGATGATCATGATTATGATGAAGATGGTGATGAATATGATGATGATGATGATGATGACGATGATGATGATGATGGAGATGTTGATGAGTAAGGGGAAGATGACAATGATGATGAAGAGGAGGACGACGATGATGATGAGGATGATGGTGATGATGATGAAGATCATCATCATCATCATGGTCATCATATTCATCATCATCATCATCATCATCTTCATCATCATAATCATCATCATCATCATCATCATCTACATCACCATCATCATCCTCATCCTCATCCTCATCACCATCATCCTCATCATCCTCATCATCATCACCATCATCATCATCATCACCATCACCATCACGATGGTGATGCAGATGATGATGATGATGAAAATGATGATGATGATGATGATGATGGAGATGTTGATGAGGAGGGGGGATATGACAAAGATGTTGAAGAGGAGAATGATGATGATGATGATGATGATGAGGATGATGATGATGAGGATGATGATGATGATGGTGAGGATGATGATGATGGTGGTGATGATGAAGAGGAAGACGATGATGATGAGGATGAGGATGATGGTGATGAGGATAATGATGATGATGGTGATGATGATGATGAGGATGGTGGTGATGAGGATGATCCTGATGATGGTGATGATGATGAAGATGATGATGATCATCATCTTCATCTTTATCATCATCTTCATCGTCATCATCATCATCATCATATTCATCTTCATCACCACCATCATCATCATCAACATCTTCATCACCATCATCCTCATCCTTGTCGTCATCATTATCATCATCATCATCATCATCATCCTCATAACCACCATCCTCATCATCCTCATCATCATCCTCCTTCATCATCACCAGCATCATCATCATCCTCACCATCATCATCATCCTCCTCCTCATCATCATCATCGTTCTCATCTTCATCATCATTGTCATTTCCCCCTTCCTCATCAACATCTTCATCATCATCATCTTTTGTATCACCATTGTCATCATCATCACCATCATCATCATATCCCTCATCACCATCATCATCATCATCATCATCATCATCATCATCATCATCATCATCACCATCATCATCATCATCCTCATCACCATCATCATCAACATCGTCATCATCATCACCATCACCATCATCATCATCATCCTCACCATCATCATCATCATCACCATCATCCTCATCCTCATCATCACCGTCCTCCTCTTCATCATCATTGTCATCCCCCCCTTCCCCATTAACATCTCCATCATCATCATCATCATCATCATCATCACCATCAACATCATCATCCTAATCACCATCATCATCCTCATCATCCTCACCACCATCATCCTCATCCTCATCATCATCATCGTCATCATCATCCTCATCATCAACATCATCATCATCACCATCATCCTCATCATAATCATCATGATGTTGATGATGATGAGGAGGAGGAGGATAACGATGATGATGATGAAGAGGAGAACGATGATGATGATGATGATGAGGATGAGGATGATGATGGTGAGGATGATGATGATGACGGTGATGATGAAGAGGAAGACGATGATGATGAGGATGAGGATGATGGTGATGAGGATGATGATGATGATGGTGATGATGATGATGATGACATGATGATTAATATGAGAACGATGATGATGATGATGAAGAGGAGAACGATGATGATGATGATAAGGATGATGATGATGATGGTGAGGATGATGATGATGATGAAGAGGAAGATGATGATGATGAGTATGATGGTGACGAGGATGATGATGATGATGGTGATTATGATGACATGATGATGATGATGAGGATGATGGCGATGATGATGAAGATGGTTATAATGATGATCATCATCATCATCGTGATCATCATATTCATCATCATCATCATCGTCATCATCATCAACATCTTCATGACCATCATAATCATCATCATCATCCTCATCACCATCATCCTCATCACCATCATCCTCATCATCATCGTCCTCCTCTTCATCATCACCATCATCAGCATCATCATCCTCACCATCATCATCATCATCCTACTCACCATCATCATCGTTCTCATCTTCATCATCATTGTCATCTCCCCCTTCCTCATCAACATCTCCATCATCATCATCATATTCATCATCATCATCTGCATCACCATCGTCATGATCATCACCATCATCATCATCATCCTCATCACCAGCATCATAATCACCATCATCATCCTCATCCTCATCCACATCATCATCATTATCATCCTCATCATCATCATCATCGTCCTCCTCTTCATCATCATTTTCATCTCCCCCTTCCTCATAAACATCTCCATCATCATCATCTTGTTCATCATCGAACTGAACTAGGGAGATTCGAAACTGCAACCTATGTCTAGTCCCAAGGCTACCACCTTCAAGCTTGAAGTGCAACTGACAATGGACGACACAAGTGTAGTTTATTACCACCCTATTATTTTTTCGCTGCAAATTATATGTATTCTTTAATTTCATTTTTCAACTTTATGTATCCCTTTGTATGTTTTCTTTGATATATTTTGTCAACTTTATGTATCCCCTTGACACATGAAATTAAACAACGTGTGCACGCTCTCAGACACGCGTGCACGCTCTTAGTGACATGTGCGCGCATCTGCGCGTGCGCGTATTTGCGCGCATCTGTGCGTGCGCGTATTTTTGCACACGCGTGACTAGATTCAAAAAAAAATTGGCGTCCTTGCAGGCTTGGTATTAGCTTTGGATTGCCAAACCTTCAGGCTCGGTTTGATTTGGTCTGATTTCTGGCAGAACACACCAATTTCTATAACTTCATGATTTTCACGCCTAGTTCTGCATATGCTCCACTTGTGCACTACTGATGAAATTGCACACACTTGTCGAGCTCTGTGTGCAGATTCTAAATATATATTTCTTGAAAAGATCTGTTATTTGTTTCTATTTTTAATTCATTTTTAACTGCATTCATGTCAAATTTGTTAAAAACATAGGTCGTTTATTTGGCTTACCTATTTCAAGAACGGAAAAGAACCCGCATAAGTGTACAAGAATACCTACAAGCGAAAAAAAATAAATTTGTTTGATTGTGTTCAGACCATGATATGGTGGCTCAACACTTGACTATGTCGTTTTAGGGCTTCACTGACTTTCGTAATTTAAAAAAATATAAAATTAACTTTTAAAATTTTGGAAAAACAATGCTGCACAATATTTGTCGGTTGCCTATGCCTCTACATATTTTTTTCCTCATAAATTGACAATATACATAACAAACAGGTGGCTCAATTAAAACATTTGCATTATGTTTTAGAGAAAAAATAACATACCAATCTTAAAATAATGACATTTTGGTATGGTTATACCATGTTTCCATAAATAAAAGTTATATATTCTGGAAGGTGTTCCGTCATTCTACGTTTCATCTTCTTACACCTAATTCGAAAACGTTTTGTAGGTACCTCTAATAATTAATTTTAATGATAATATTTCTGTTTTTCCAGCATGTCATTGCAACTAACGTGTCATAATTGGGTATCATTACCTTGCACCAGCCCATATGATCTAGGAAGGATGATAAGAGTAAACCGGAAAAAAGAATGTTTTTGTTGAAATGATTTACATACATTTTGCAAGATGTTAGTAGTAGAGAAAAATTGAAATTAATAAATATTGCACAAGTGTATGATATGCATGTCACCTACCCAAATTTCTGAAAATTATTATTTTATTTGCAAAATACTCTATGTTAAATTTAATTACAAAGTTTTGTAATTAAGATCAATTTTGATCAAGGATGAATTTAATTAATGAATATTATTATTTAAATAAATTAATTAGGAGACAAACACCCAAGGGGACTATTAAATGAGTGTTCACTAACCCACTAGGAGGAATGGAAGTTGTTGGAAGGTATGGGACAGATGGAAACAATTGCATCACACCACTAGCTGTTGGTTATGGGACAACTACCCCTAAAAATGTGGCATTATCCCCCAGGTGGAGGGAGTGAGCAGGCAGCTCATTTAATGACCCAGTAACAACTAAAAAGGCCTAGGAAGCCTACATAAGGCAGATTCGAATTGAGCAGGCAGCTCTTACACAATATTTTCTGCAGAAATATTTTCCTCATGTGCATCAGGTGATCACTGAGAGATTCGAATAGGGAGGCTAGTTGTGAGTGCAATCATAAGTCTGCATATTGCTAAGAAGAACCAGAGATGCTGGTGCAGGTATTTTTTACTGCTAATTCTTGAAGAGTCAACAGTTAGTACTACTGCAAGTGGAGATCCTAATTACTAAGTTTCTTCCTCCTGGTGGTTCAGTGAACAGGCTCGGGGGTCCTAAGGCAAGTATTCGACTGTCTTCAGGAATTGGTTGGGTGGAACAGTCTTCTTGGGCTGTTTGTTGCCCTATAGATTTACCCAGGTTTTTACAAATTTTCTACTTTATCTTAGCTAATAGTTATGTTCTATATAGTTAGTAATTTTTGTTTTCTGTTTCGAAAAAGAATCTTATTCTAAATTTGTTTAAAGTCTGAATGTTAAAGTTTAATGTTGATTTGGAATTGATAAACCAATCTCTACATTTTTCCACATGTTGTTTTATGCATCGTACTCTAGTATAGAGACGCAAATTAAGTATAGATGAGAAGATAGGCAAAATTGCCATTGATTCAATAATTTAGTACAGTATTTGAGTTATGTTTTCATTTTATACCCTATAGATAATAACAGTAATAATTACTGTATAAAATCTAATATATTGCAGAATGTTCTTTGTTTCATGAAAAACAACTCTGTTTAATTTATGCATAGTTACATTGCATTTTCTTTTCATTACTATGTACATAAGAAATATATAGAATTCATATTTCTATACACCATATTATGTCTGTAATATAAATATCATAGCTGCAAATAAATAATTGTGTTCATTATATCAAGGTTGTACATAACAGTCATTACATAGTTTTCCACATTTCACATACACACATTGTTTTCATTTCTTACTATAACCATTGCCTATGATTTTATAGTTCAAATAGATATTGAAAACATTATAAACATTATTATTGCCATCAGTCATTTTATTCATATAGATATTCTAAACTGTAAGTGTCGATTTCAAAACTGAGTTTCATATTAAAACCCTAGTTAGGTTTCGATTCCCATTATCATCATTTTACAACAAAAACAAACTCAATTTACACAGGCTACGGATCGAACCAAAGTCCTTTTTGAAAATTCATTATCAAACATTTAATATTATCCAAACAAAACTCGAACCAAGGTATAGCCCTATTCCTTCCCAAAACAAAGAGAAGATCCTTTTTGTGACTACACTTTACATATTTATCATCTACGACAGAGTACATAAACCCTGGAATAGTTTGAAAAAAACACATTATCTACCTACAGCACTCAAACACATAACACTGACGAGTAGCCTAGAATGATATAGCATAAATTTCATTATCGTGGAGAAAAGGTTCGTATCCTTTGTAAACGAGCCTCGACTCCACTTATATTTTCATATTTTAAAACAAACAGGTCGTGGATCAGAGTTTTTCAATCCATTACAAGTTCCAACATTCAAGAAGGGAAAACGACTTTCTCAGAAAATAGAATTTACAATATGTTCTCCAAACAAAAATGCACAGGGTTTATCCCCGAAGTTCAACTTTGAAAATGAGTCCGTAAACCCTCTACATTGACGAGTTTATAACTTCCAGTTCGACGAGATGGTATCAATGTATAAAACCAAGTATCACATAAACAAACGAGAGTTACATCACTAGACATACATCATTTAAATAACAAAAGGTGTTTCGAAGTTCTTCAACTAACAAAAAACGATGAATCATGGCGAAGGCCTGATACTCATCCCTTGAAAACCACATCAACCACAAACGAAGGGCACCTACGAGGGTTTTTAGACTCGGAGCTTACCAGGAATGGAAGCATTCCCTCTTCTTTCCAAACCCTTGGCTCAAAACATTCTTCACAACCTGCAACTGACACAACAATAGCCAGAATTAAATAACTGTTTTATGTCCAACCTTAAATCGATTTTCAACAAAGAAACACTAAGATTTCGAAAGTGTTTACCTTCGCAGCAAGTGACCAAGCTCTTCACATTCACCCGTAAATGATGGGTTCCCTGCTGAAGACGAGGCCAAGAAGCCCTCTTTCACCTTGCAGCTTTGTGTGTTTTCACTCAAATCCAAAAACGAAGAGCTTAAAAACTATCAACTCAATAACACTTCAAATCAGAGACTCAACTTTTTAAGCACGATGCCATTACAGAGACAGAGAACTTGCAACTTAAAAAACCTGACCTATAGGTCATGAGGTCGAACCCATTAACATCTTCTTCTAGCTCTATAAACCAGCGGCCTGTCGGCCCTAACAGACCGAAACAATAGCAAAGACATAGAACACAATAACTTTCTATCAACCCAACACCCGACGCAACATTAGGGTTGGATCCAAAGATCAGGATCAAAGTTGATCAATGATCGAAAACATGCCAACACTCTTTGCAGTGGAGTGAACAACTATCACATTTATTGCTCATTCAATATCGTAGCACGACCATACCAACTCTTGTACACGGTGGATAGTTAAAACATCCAGCTCGGAGGATTATCAATAGGAAGTATGACATAGCCACCCTTGTTATCACCTGTTGCATTGTTTGTATTACGCGGAGGCTTGTAATTCCTCGTCACCAGGACGTTATGGACGACCATTATTGCAGGCCTGAATCACAATCACCAACAACGATTCATATCACACGCAAAACATCAACCTATCCATCAAAATTAAATGCATGTCAGTACTTGTTTTCCAACGATATGATTTCAAACATTGTTACATAACGATATAATATTACATGTCATGGTATTTCAAATCCAAAGTCCATAGGGTTTCCAAGTTACGATTCATTACACACTTATTATGTTATAATGGCCAACGACTATATATAGATTCCTATAGTTCCAACCCTATGTCGTATTAAATTCACATTGTTATGTAGATTAACATTGCAAAGCTTATATAGTTCCAAGTTATGAATTGCAGTTCGTAAATAATAAAATTATGACTTAGATATTAGTTGATAGGGCAACTATAGTTTCATTTATTTGCCATTCATACAATAATAGATACAAGCATCTTAAAAATCTTATAAGTATCACGTCTAGTTAAACATTGTAAGGATATGGTTGGAATAGTCCATACATTGGAGATTTTAATATTACCTTTGTAATAGTGGTTGTGATCATACAAAATCTTTTATCAAAGTTATAAAAATAAATAGTTTGTATAGTAGACATTCGATGGATCTGATGATATATATATATAGCATGAAGACTAACTGAATGCTATGAGTTCTTACCATATTTTCACATTACAAACGTTTAATGATTTGTTGTACATCTATTACGACAGTAATATGAAGATAATTAATTATCTTAAGACGATGACAAAACCAGTTACAAACAACGATAAAAACTATATCGATAAAACAATCAGCTAATGACGTTCATAGATAAAGCATTGCTGAGTTGTAAGATAGTACTTGAAAAGGGTAATTATAGCTATAAATTCATACCTGTATGCTTTTGTGAGTCGCAATAGTTTCTAAACATTCTATTTTATTTACAACGTTGATTTTGAACTTTACACGTACTTGAGTTTACGAAATCGTGGAAACTCTTACCTGTCATCTGCACATAGAAACATTCAATTTGCTTTAGCGTTGCAGCTAAGTAAGCCCCAGGGTACCTCATAGGACACCCTTATGCATCAAAAGTCAAACTATCAATATCATTGCAAAAGAAAAAGTGTCGCATCATATTTCCAACCTGTTACCTCATTTGTCATCATAATCATGTTTATTAGTTATGTGTTAAATGTGTCACTGTTACATTGCTACTAAACAGAATTTAAAGTTATGTTTAGTACTAACAACTTTTAATTAATGTTTTCATACTTTACAATTATTATTTCCACAATTATAATTATCATAGTTAATGTTGTTATCAAAAATTTTAATTTTTTATGAAAATTCGAGATGTTACAATGCAACGTTTAGAAATTTTGATGTTGAACATTTGTTCTAGAAAAAGGAATGAGGGGAATGGACACGTGAGTGATTGATATGCATCATGCAAAATAATTGTTGTGTCAAAATGCATATGTATCAAGAGTAATGCTTAGAATGTTACAATTATGAATTGTAAATCTGAGAGTGAATAGTCTAGGAACGATGCACATAGTAGTGTTGCAGTTGGGAAGGTGAGCCTATGATTGCTTGTAAACAACAAGATGGATGGCTAGAAATCATAATTCATTTCTTTTGATAAAGCAATTGTAGGTAATAAACACCTGGTTATGGTAGTTTCAATAAGACCATGGTCGAGGACAGACCTTGTACTTATGAAGCCTCCAATGAGATTAAGGGTGAACAATGAATTTAATATGATATTGTTAAGATAATAAAACTCTCTCACCTAATAACACAAGCATGCAGGGGAGGGAGGCGCCTTTCCTAACGAATGAAACTAATAAACATAATATGCCTATAAATACTAACGAATGAACCCACCAAGATAATAAACAAATCTAAAAGCAAAGGGGGTGTGGTGGGAGGAAAAGTCCTCAGGTCATGGACAGATCGAGCCAAATTCCTATTGAGTGCTCAGTGGCCATGTGGCCAGAAATGTGGAATGTGTGGTGTGGTTTATATTATATATAGTATCCAGTGATATTAGTAAAGTGTTCCGGTTGACCAGTCTATAATAAAAGTTAAAATTTTGAAGATAAAAAAATAAATATTCCCCTTAAGCTACTCATTGTTGATGGTTGAGGTACATGTTTTAAATTTCTCTATGAATAAAATGAGGTGGTTTGAATGAGAACTAATGGTTCCGTCAAGAGGTGACCCTCATAGATTGAATGTGATAAATATTTCTAGGAGAAGTATGCATACCATGAGGAGGCTTGTATAAGGATTGGTGATCCTGACAAGAGATGACCCTCTTTTGTGTGTTAAAAGTGGCAAAAACTCCGAGAGAAGTTGAGAATTCCTATGTGAAAAATCTAAGAGTACTTTGGAATATTTGCTTCCATATAGGAGGTATGGGTTTGAATGTTGTTGTGGAAAATTCATGTGCCATGGAAATGAATGCATGGATATTTCATCTTTTATTATGATTCATGCTTATAATATGCATATAAATTATGCAATTGAAAGGTATTGCAGGTGCAATGAAAAATGAAATGAATGCAAAGATAGGAAGTAATGCATTGGGGTTGTTCTCCCAAAGAGGAATTATTATGTTATATATGACAAGATCAAGCTTTATGAGTACAACTGAACTCTAAGGAGTTTCTATGAGAAGGCATAAACAAAATGATCCGAAGGAAATTGTAACCTATGTTTATATTGCCTTCCTCTTTGATTTTAAATAATCATGCATATGTATATATTTTATGTTGGGTTTCTAGAAAAACCTTATATTGTTTGCTACAAAGCACATGTGAATGGAGGAAAAGAACCTTGAAGGCCTCCAAAAGAGATGCCAAAGGTGAGGATGCCTTGGAAATCCAACAAGGATAATTGTAATTGTCAAATAATTGTTATTTTGTAAAAGCAATTGGAAGTTAAAAACAATGTTTAAAAGGATAAGAACAGCAAGGACGATGTTATTTTAAGAGTAAGAGGATATAATTTCCTTTTTGACCACTATTTTGTTGTAATCGAAATATAAAATGTAATCATGTAATAGTTCATGGAGAGGAGCTCAAGGCCAAGGTCTTGCCAGTGAACATTGTAGTATTAGATGGAATTTTGATTTTATAAAGGAGCCAAGTACTAATTAAATCATGGTGGCACTGAATGTATCATGTAAACAACAAACACTACATAAAAAAGTAATCCTAAGGCTGAATGTGCAATGCAATGAAACAACGAGGAAAATGGAATCCACTAGGGGGGAGAGGATAATGGATGGGACGATGTGGGAACCTAGTTGATGATTACTGGATGTCGTATGGGTATCTATAATTATGAAGAGAATATAGTTAACGTATGAACTTGGGTGCTCAAGAGAAAGCAAGCTACTATTATGAGTCTATCCACTTGCGACCTATAAAAGAGAATAATCATTATTATTAATACCAAGTGAACAATTTGTAAGTATTGAACGAAAGGGAATGAAAGGAAAAGGCGCAATCCAGGATTGCATAAAATCTATATTGATCATGTTATGGTACCAGTATGTATTTATATTTTTTAATTATCTAAGATGAGTAAACTACTACTATAAATATATTATTATGAGTTCCCCTAGGAATATTTGATCATACTAGAGAAGTATCTCTAGGATCTTGGTGGGAAATATTCCTATACATATAAGGAAACCTATTGATTAGGGTTTCTCATGAGTATTTCATTCTGAAAGTTTAATCACCATTTAATGTTTATATATACATATGTAAAGATAGATAAATATAATTCTTAAATCAATATATATAAGTTATAATTGACCAATGTAGTATGATATTATATAAATATATTAGGTAGTTGATGCATATAAACTAAAGAATTATTATTATAATTCTAAGAAGAAGGAGAAGTAGATCAGTGTAAAAGATAAAGGTAATTATAGTTAGGGTTCGTGGGATTAATTGCCATGAAAAACAATTATAAGAGAGAGAGGTCTCTCTCTAATTAGGGGAATCGACTCCATTGGAGAAGTAGTTATGCCTCTCCATGAAACTATATTGAAGGGTATTGTTTTTCCAATGGGGGGAATGATTCCTAATTAATCTTTTGTTGAGATTATGAGGAAAAAGAAATGCTCTTTGGTGAGACAATTTGTAGTTAGATTCTAAGAAGAACAAAGGCTTGACCCCAGGGGAGGAGGCTCACAACGTTGGGGGAAATGGGTATTATAGTTTTCAAGAGAATGGTTTAGAAATATCTATGTGAAGGTACATCTCTACGTGAAGGGACAAATAGACCACCAAAATCATTTTATTCACTTGAATAACTATGACTACCAATTTACTATGTTAAGTAGCACCCACATCTCCGTCATATTGAACTCTATGTTGGGTATTATTTCATACTTCTTTGTGGTGAATTATACACACACACATATATATATTGTTACTACTTGCAAGAGATGAGAAGCGACCTCGAGATATAGTCCTAATTCTTTACTGTAGTTCAATTGTTATATGTATGTGTGTGTGTGTATTGTTACTGTTTGCAAGACTTGGATAATCCCATAGAGGACAGACTCTAATCAAATCATTTTATCTATATAGTGGCCAATGCTTGCAAGAGAGGTGGATTGGCCTAGTGGAGGTCTGACTCCTCTCCTTTGGTTACATTGCATTATTAAAGTACCTCAATGTAGGAGGGGAAATGGTGATGGCCCCACTTGTTTGTATTATATTAAGGAAGAATGAACTCAAAGGGGACATATCTATTTCTCCCTGCATCGTATAGAGCCATAGTGTGTAATCATTTAGAAAGGGAAAATGATCCCCTTGTTACTTATTCTCTATGGATTTTCTGTCTAAAAGAAGGGAGTATTTTTAGTAAAGAATGTTGACCCCAATGAGAATTATTTCCTTAAATACTTTAGAGGAGAAACTCTATGGGATCCAACCCCTTTTTGCATAAGCTTTGTGGTTGAAAAGAGTAGGGTCAATATATCTTCTTGTTTTAATTAAATATTTTGGTTGATATGAGGGAGAGCGGTCTCTCCATAGAGGACCATCTCACTCTTTTAATGTATAATAAATTCTGTTATCATATAGAAAGAAGGGCAGTCTTGGAGAAGTTCCGATCCACACATTTTGATGCAGGAGCCTCCTTCCTTCAAAACCATGTACTTTTGATCAGACCTAGGAAGGGTCTTCATTTCTGAATTAGTGATCCTTTCTGAAAATCTAACTACAGAACAATGGAAGACAGTGGAGAAATACATAAAGATGAAATACAATCTACACTCTTGAAGACTTCTGTCAACAGCTTCCAGCCAACGAAAAATACTGAAAAATTAAATTTTGAGAAATCGTAATATTTGTATAAATCTTGACTAAAGTGGGATGTAATGATTAGTTAAAAGTTTACACTATTTTAAGTTATAAAGTAGTTAGGGTTTGCCTCAAGGAGGTTTTTGTATAAAAAGGCAATTTTGACCATTTTGTAAGGGTTGGAACCTGTGAAGATAAACACAATTTGTATTGAGATTACTTTAGTTTTAATAAAGATTGCCATGCAGAAGTGAAGCACATTTTGAAGAGCGAATATCCTTGCGTTGCTTATGTTACAGTCTGTATTTTTCCTTCCTCTCTGTGATTCGTAATTTCCAGTGAAAATATTTCATTTTTTTCTTCTTCTCATGCTTATGGTGAAAGTGTTGTTTAATTCAAAATTCATGTAAAATGTTGGAACGGGGTAAGACCACATGAACTATGTAAGCCGACAACAACGAAGAAGGACCAACCGCGGAAGAAAGGACCATTCACGGAGAACAAGGAGCCAACGAAAGCGCAAGATTAGTTTAGTTAGTTAGAATGGGTCATTTGGACCATTTTTTAACCGCCATAGTTTCCTGTAAATAGGACTATGATTCTAAGCCTAAGGGCATCCTAGAACGAGATCATAAGTTGATCAATAAATGAGCGAATGACTTGTTCGATGTTTTTCTTTGTTTTCGGCAAGTTTTGTATGGATCCGCGATAAGGTGTTTTGGACTGTCCCTGCGAAGGTTATACCACAGATTTTGATGAGTTAATGCATGAAGATGTTCGGATATGTCCCTTTTATCTCTGTTTATGTCGAAGGATGAATACTGTGTCATGATTAAATATTGTTGCTCTGCAATTTCGGATTGATGCGATCACCAGTTTTACCATGTTAATCCGAATGTTAATTACATATTGAATATGCGAATGATGAATGTATGAAGCATGATGCGAAGATAAATCTTTGGTTTCTATAGAGATAGAGTCAGAATATATGCATGTCCTTTCCCTACTGCAGAAACCTAGTTCCTACATCCCCCTTAACCATCTCAGGTGAGACTTCGCTCGCTTCGCGGGTGTTGCTGGAAAGGGTAAAACCTTTCTGGGTCGATGCTTAAGGGTGTTTGGTTGATGTTTGTTGACAACAGTGCGAAGTGAACCCTTATCGAAAGAATTGTGTCAACATAAACCATGCTCTGTTTTAGTTGCACCTAAGCATTCATATTTTTCTTCTAAAATCAATGTTAAATTCATCCATGGTTGATGCTTAATATTGATGGATTGTCCTTCTTTATTTCAAATACCACCTGCTAAAATAACTTGACTGTGAAATAGCAATTACCTTGCCTTTGCAAAAATACTTATTGTTGAATTTTTGCTGGTCTTTAGATATTCAGACGTGACTCCATGGCCAATGTGATTCATATGTTTTTAGCCTCTGCTAAATTTTAAATAAAAAATCAGTTCTTTAAAATATCCCTAGCATTATTCCCATTTGTTGAGAGAGCCCTCTCTGGTAGGAAAAATACTAGTTTTCCTCCTAAAGGTTGGTTTGAAATAGTTACCTTAGGATTATCCTTCCACAACCAAAGGGTAAATTCCAAGTGCTAACATTTTGGCATCGTTGTCGAGGAACGAAGGTTTAGATTTTCCCTGGGAAGAACGACATTTAAATCAGATTTATGTGGGCAAAGAAGTTTGATATCTAGTATTGGTTGTATTTTTCCCTAGCAACTTCACTTTTAAATTTTCAGTTTTAAAAGGTGACTCCAAGAAAGAAATTGTGGCTTCCAGAAAGATTCACACGGGGAGGAATCCAAGTTCCCAGTTATTGCAAGTAGTAGAAAATCCTGAAGAGCTTCTGAGAAATATTAAAGGGAAATATCAAGAAGGTACATCACAATCTGAAATTTGTTTCCCTTCCTCTCAAGAAGAATTGTTTAGTTATGAAGATATTGGTTTAGGAGAAATATTTGAACACTATCTATTTAGATCCAAGTCAGAATCAAATTTAAAAGAAACTGTTATTGATTAGAATAGATTTCAATCATATCTATTATAGTCTGTTTGGGAAGATTTACAAAAATCTGAAAACGTTGAGTTAAGAAAACCTAAAACTCAAAAACCACCATTACAAACTCATAACATTGTTCAAAACCCTCCAGTAGTCATGGCTACTATATTTTCTCTACTTTCTCTACCTGTTGTTTTGCATGACCTCCCTCAGAATAATGCACAAAGAATTACATTGTTTGATGGAGAAGGGAATTATGCAACCCAACAACATGTTGATAGGTTTAATGATTTCATTGATCTTGAAGAAGTGGATTATGATGATGCAAAAATGAGATTGTTGGCTCAAATTTTATCAAGAGAGGTTAAGAAATGGTTTAGAACTCTTGCTGCGAGATCTATCCCTTCCTATGATGAGTTTGTAACTCGTTTGCTTGAAAGATGGGAAGACAAGAAAAACCCTTTACAAATTCTAACACAATATAATAATCTAAAAAAAGGGGGTTTCGAATATGTTCAAGAATTTTCTACAAGATTCACGAGGGTTTATAATTCAATTCCTGCCAATGTTAAACCTATGGTGGGAGCTGCCAAGTTACATTATGCAGATGCCTTTGATGGTGATTTTTCTTGTATGTTGAGAGAAAGAAATTCAGCCACCTTACTAGACATGTTAAAAGATAAAGTAGAAGTTGAGGCAAATCTGATGGCTTCTGGAAAGATGAAGCAGAAAACTGATATAGATAGGAGAAAAATTAGAGAAGAAAACCAAACTTCGACATCCTCTTCCACAGATGCTAGAATTGATACGATGATGAAACAAATGGAAATACTAATGGACAAAATAGCCTTCGAAAATAAACCCCATAATAGAGATCAACAAGAGCCTCAGATTAGAAATCTGAATTTCAGAAGGAAAATTCCTCCACAGACAAGACAAAGAGATCAAAGATATCAAAGGAATCAAAGAAATGCAGAGGATAATCAAGTAAGACCTCCATTCCTTGGAAACTTTGTAGATGAAGAAGGAGAAATTGAACTTGTAGAAATTCAAATTCATCATTTTGATGATCTTGATTCTGAATTTTATTTAACTAAGACAGAACATGACATGTTTTCCATAGATGGGGAATGCAATACCTTTGATTTAGAGACATAACAATATCAGATTGGATATCAAAATGCAGTAAATTACCTTCAGAAAAAGATCAACCTCAGAAACAGAGTTGTAATTATAAATAAAGGGTCCTATTGATCAACCTTCGACTAGTCAACAAAAAACAAAAAAATCCATAGAATAAAAGAGATTCAATCAAAGAAAGTGACAAAATGCTCATTCCTTTCAACTTGCAAAGTGAAATTTCAAAAATCAAAATTTCTATCCCATTTAATGAGATATTGAAAAATAGTGAATATAAAGAACAGATCTAAAAAATGGTTAGGAGTGAAGGAAAAATAGAACCTAATACTTTGGAATTAAATGATGATTCTCTAATTATTGTTATGGGTTCTAAAATGGAATATAACAGTTTGGAAGAAATTCCACCTTTCTATGTAAATTTGAATGTTCATGATATGATCCTTCATAATTGCATGCTTGATTTAGGAGCTTCCCATAATTTGATGCCAAAGGTTGTGGTAGAAATTCTGGGCTTAGAAATCACAAGGCCATATATCGATTTGTTTTCTGTTGATTCAAAAAAGTTCAAATGCTTGGGGTTGATAAAATACTTAGTAGTTTCTCTTACTAAAATTCCAATCAAAAGTGTGGTTATGAATGTGGTTGTTGTGGATATTCCCCCAAAATTTGGTATGCTATTATCTAGATCTTGTTGCAATATTCTCACCATCATTTTTTATATTTGCATGCCTGCATGCATTCTGCATGCATCCAGTCATCATGCATGCATTTGCATGCATCCAATCATCGGTATGGTAGTCTCCCGGCACCTAGTCCCCGGTTTTTCAGCCCCAAGAGCCTGTTTCTGCTCAGTTCTAGCCCTCCTAGCCACATATGCACCCTTGTTTTCATCACTGGAGTACAAGTGCACCCTCTTCCACCTATTTAGGAGATTCTTCAATTAGTTCCATGATTAGTGGATCTGTTCCTTAATCTGAGGACTGATTACTAGTTTAACTGACTGAACCACTTAGATAGACCTTCAGAGAGACTATATCATCTATACTGACTACTGACAACTCCTCATGCGCCCACATTGGAGTCTCCTTCCCTAGATTTGTGCCACATGCACCAGTTAGACTCATTTGATTGATACTTGACTACTTGTGACCACTATTACTGATTGGATGATGTCTCCAATGTCATCCAAGCCACACATTGAGGAGAATTTGAACGACCATAGGAGGCATTCGAATTCATTTGATTGTATTCAGTTATTATTCACTATTCATAGTTCCATCTTACAACTGATGTATGATCAACAGTTTTTTCCATTTCTTGTGTATGAGTGATTATTGAATCAACATTTCTTCTTCCTCTTTCTGCACTTCTTGACTGAGTTTTAGTGAGGTCTGCTACAGCTGTGTGATCCAACCTCTAAAATATCACATGGTATCAGAGCTAGAAGCAGCTATTCGAATTGCAGCAGTTGCAATTGCAGCAGTTGCATCAATTCTTTGAGCAACTGTCTTTCATTGAGAACCAGAAGCCTCTGGGTTTCCACAACAAATCCTGGTGTTATTGCCTTGAATTCACTGGAGAAATCCAGTGAGGTATAGCCAGGTGTGAAGGACCCAGTCACATGTGCTCGGTGTCCTAAGGAAGTGTTCAATTCGAATTGCAATAGATCTCCATTTACAATTCTCATTGTTTTGCAGGTTATCTCCATCATTCGAATTCATCTTCTATTCGACTTCAACAGCTACCAATGGATCTAAAATTGAATTCATTCAACTATTTTGAATGGAAGGCCAAGATGGAAATCTTCATGAAGTCCAAGATCCTCTCTATAGTTTTGAATGGGACTGCACTCGAACCCAATGGTGTAGTAGATAAATACAAGTACTTAGACAAACTTAATGAAGCAGTAGGACTGCTGCTCCTTAGCATTTATGAAGGCCTTCATTTTCATGCCATAGATCTAGCAACTCCAAAAGAGGTTTGGGACAAGCTCAAATATCTTATTGGATAGAAATATGACTTGAAGGGTCATAAATTGGAAAATGATCTCATCTCCTTGAGCCCAAGCAGTTTCGAAACCATCACTAAGTTTCTCAATAAGTTCAAAAACTTGATTTCACAGTTGAAGAGATATGGGATAGAGAAGGAAGAGAAGCAACTCATCCTTTCCATACTATCAAAACTAGGCCCTGACTACTCAGTATTTGTCTCCACAATTCAGTCAGGGAAGCTGTCCATCCCAAAATGGAAGTTTCCCACTCTTGAAGACTTCATCCAGTCTCTCACACTTGAGGAGGAGAAGTTAGTTCACATGGGAATGATAAAACCCAAATTGGATTCAGCTCTTGCAACCACTGAGATGAAGAGAGAGAATGGCAAGGGTAAGCAAAAAGCATTTGGCATAAATTCGAATGAGAAGAAGCAAAAGGAGGCTCCAAATCAATCATATGGAGTTTCGAAGCCTAAGAAAGATAAGCAAACTCAGAAGGGGAAATCCAAATGCACATACTGCAATAGAGGATTCCATACCAAGAGTTCATGTATGAAGAAGATCGTAGATCTCATGGCTTCACTTCTTGAAAAGAATAACCTTCCAGTCCCTGCATGTGCTAGAAAGAAAGAAGGTGAACCATCAAGATCAGAGGACAAAGAGAGATTCCATGCCCTCATGGAAGGTGCATCAACACAATCCTCCTTCATCATAGATTCAGGAGCATCAAGACACATGTCTTCCTCCAAATATCTCTTCACTGGTTTCGAATCCACTGTTGGACCATCCATCATGTTGGGGAATGATTCTGAGGTCTCCTATGAGGGGATTGGAAGAATCAAACTTGATCATGGGTACTTCTTAGATGTGCTCTATGTCCCCACAATCACTACAAATCTAATTTCATTCTACCAGATGACCCATACTGGAGAGCCCAAGAGGGTGATCTTCTCTCCACATGAGGTCAAAATCCAATACATGGTATCAGGATCTACCATTGCAAAAGGTGTTGCAAACTAGAAGTCGAAACTCTATGAGTTCTCCCATTTTCTACCTCTCTCTAAACAGTCTTCTCTTCACACTCATGCAAATGAAGAGATTAGGCTATGGAATGAAATATTTGGGCATCTCAGCTATCAATACTTGCAAGACATGCATACTAAAGAGATGGTTGAAGGGATTCCCAAGATCAAGTTTTCCCAAGGCACCTGCAAAGGTTGCTTGAATGGAAAAGATCCAGCAAAGAAGGTTGAGAAAAAGAAGATTCAGAAGGTAGAGTGAATTCTAGATCCAGATCCACAAGAACCTGAATATATAGCACCTAAGGTTCGAACTCCTATTGCAAAATGGCCCACCACTACTGCTGCATCCACCAGTGATCTTGTTGGAGATCCACCATCTTCAAGAACAACCTGATCTGATCTTCTCTCTCACACAGATCCATTTATAGATGAGATATGATTTCTTATGATTGGATCATATACAAAGACATTCTTTGAAGCCTACAAAGATCCAAGATGGGTAGCAGCTATGAATGAAGAGTATGAGTCTCTTCAAAGAAATGAAACTCGGGAGCTTGTTTCTCTCCCTCCTGGGAGGAATCTTGTTCAAGCCAAGTGGGTTTACAGAACTAAGATGGAATCTGATGGGGTCACTAGAAAATACAAGGCTCGATTGGTTGCAAAGGGTTACTCCCAAGTCCATGGGATTGACTACTCAAAGACATTCGCTCATGTTACTAAGATGGATTCCATCCATCTTGTTCTTGCTCTTGCTACATCCAAGCACTGGGAAGTGCATCACATGGATGTCAATAGTGCTTTCCTTAATGGAGATATAGAGGAGGAGATATAAATGAAGCAACTTGAAGGGTATGTTGAAGACTCTTCACTGGTATGTAGATTGAGGAATTCCTTGCATGGACTCAAGCAAGCTCCCTGAGCTTGGTATGCGAAAATGGACTCCTTCCTTCTGTCACAAAATTTCATGAGATGCAAATCTGATTCGAATGTCTATATGAGACATGAAGGTGACTCTCTACTCCTGATTATTCTATATGTTGATGATCTATTGATTACAGGGAGCAACACTTCATGCATCAGATCTATAAAAACATATTTTCACAACTCCTTATCCATGTAATATCTTGGATTGTTGAGATAGTTTCTTGGTCTTGAAGTCACTCAGAGTGATTTAGGAATCAAGGTTGCATAGTCCAAGTATGTTTCAGATCTGCTTGACAGGTTCCATATGAGCGAATGCAAACAAGCAGCATTTCCTTTTCTTTGAAGCATCAACCTTGAGGATGGTTCTTCCACACCTCTATAGGATAGTACACTGTATCGGCAGTTGATTGGGAGTCTATTTTTTCTTACACACACTCGACCTGATATTTCCTATGCAGTCAGTGCTGTCTCCAGATACATGCAGGAGCCTCATGAGCTTCATTGGAAGGAAACCAAGAGGATATTTCATTACTTGCAAGGGACAAAGACCTATGGTATTCACTATGCACCTGGGTCTCCTCTGAACCTTGTTGGCTATATTGACTCAGATTGGGCTGGAGACAGCTCATATTGAAATTCAACATTTTTTTTTCATGATTGGATCTAGACTTATCTGTTGGTCGAGCAAAAATAAGACTGATTTAGATCGTTCTTCAGCAGAGGCCGAGTATAGAGATGCAGTCAATGCAGCCACATAGTGCATCTGGTTGCGGGTCATCTTGTCAGAGTTTGGGATTCGATTCAGTACTCCACCAGTCATCTATTGTGACAATCAGAGTGCTATCAGGATTTCTATAGATCCAGTTATGAGACAAAGAATCAAACACATCGAGATACACATGCATTGCATACGAGGATTGGTGCATGATCGGACCATCTCACTGCTCTACCTTCCGACGGAAGAGCAGATTGCAGATATGTTCACTAAGACATTCTCAGTGAAGAAGTACACTTACCTTAGATCTCTTCTTGGGGTGATGTACATGATTGATTATCCTACCATAGTCTATCTTGAGGGGGGGATTTCTTCCCACTGGGTTTTCCCTCTTTCCTCACTTTATTTATTTAGATTGTTGTACGAGGTGACCTTTTTCTTAGTTACCAGGGCCCTACCATTAGTTCCTTCAGTTGTTCCTCATAGTTTGGCTTGCGGGGGGTGTTGTAATATTCTCACCATCATTTTTTATATTTGCATGCCTGCGTGAATTCTGCATGCATCCAATCATCATGCATGCATTTTCATGCATCTGCATGCATCCAATCATTAGTATGGTAGTCTCCCAGCACCTATTCCCTAGTTTTCAGCCCCAAGAGCCTATTTTTGCTCAGTTCTATCCCTCCTAGCCACATATGCGCCCTTGTTTTCATCACTGGAGTACAAGTGAGCCCTCTTCCACCTATTTAGTAGATTCTTCAGTTAGTTCCATGATTAGTGGATCTGTTCCTTGATCTGAGGACTGATTACTAGTTTAATTGACTGAACGACTTAGATAGACCTCCAGAGAGACTAGATCAACTATACTAACTACTGACAGCTCCTCATGTGCCCACATTGGAGTCTCCTTCCCTAGATTTGTGCCACATGCACTAGTTAGACTCAGTTAGACTCATTTCACTGATATTTGACTACTTGTGACCACTATTACTGATTGGATGATGTCTCCAATGTCATCCAAGTCACGCAATGAGGAGAATTCGAATGACCTAGGAGGCATTCAAATTCATTTGATTCTATTCAGTTATTATTCACTATTTAGAGTGCCATCTTACAGCTGATGTATGATACAACAATTTTTTCCATTTATTGTGTATGAGTGATTATTGAATCGAAATTTCTTCTTCTTCTTTCTACACTTCTTGAGTGAGTTTTAGTGAGGTCTTCTACAACTGTGTGATCCAACCTCTAAAATATCACAGATCTTGGGCTTCAAAACTCAGGGGAACTTTACAAATGGACATGTATTTTGCTACAATTCCAGTTCTTGGTGAACACAAAAGATTATACACTGAGAAAAGACTCGCATATATGGTAAGTAGCAGAAATGAACCAGATAGTCATTCCATTTATGCGGTGGATATTGATTTAGGATCTTCCATTTTCTATAATGATTTTCAGTCGGAAGAAAAAAACAGATCTTAGTAAACAACAAGCAGTAAATAATTTGACTAAAGAAAAGGAAATACTTAGGAAAAAATAGAGAAATGAAGGAATTTGGACTATGCATTTTGATGGATCGATGAGCAAAGAAGGTGTTGGTGCAAGTGTGTGGATAGTAACTCCTGATCGAGAATTTCTAATGTATATTTCAAGTTGGCCTTTGAATGTACTAATAATTTTGCAGAATATGAAGCTCTAATTTTAGGATTGAATGTGTTGAAAGACTTAAAAGCAAAGAAAATTGAAGTGTTTGAAGACTCAGAGTTGGTAATAAATCAAGTGAATGGAATATACCAGACAAAACATCCAAAAATGAGAGCATATAGAAATGAAGTTTGGGATATGTTTGAAAATTTCTTTGATGAACATGACATAGTGGTAATACCCAGTATTAACAAGTCAATAACATATTCTTTGGCTACTACTGCTAGTGCTTTCAGAATACCTAGTTTTTCTAACAAAAAATATGAGATTGAAGTTGTAAATAGGCCTTCTATTCCTGATAATTCGAAACACTGGCAAGTCTTTGAAGATGATTTGCAGATTAAGAGGTTCTTAGAAATGACAGATGAGTTTGCTAATACAAATATTGATAATGAAGATCGGTGTATGATAGGAGTTGTTAATGATGAATAATTTCTAGAAGAACAAGAAAAGTTCAAAGGAGAAATTGGAGGAAAAGAAATAATTCAATTGAAGAACAATGTCATTCCTAGAGGTCTTATACCTTTGGAGAGACTATTTGATAGGAATGATGTAGCGAAAAATAGAAAGGTAGAAGCCCAAGAAGGCGAAATTAAAGATTGCAACATTGGGATGAAAGAAAGACCCAAGATAGTGAAAATTTCTAAGAACCTGCCACCAGAAGAAGAAAAGAAATATGTTGAGTTAATGAAGGAGTTTTCAGATGTATTTGCTTGGAGCTATGAAGATTTAAAAGAGTATGACACTTCCATAATCCAACACACAATTCCCATCAAGCCAAATGAAAAGCCTTTCAAACAGAATCTAAGGAGAATAAATCCCTTGTTGCTTCCAGTAATTGAGAAAGAAGTTAAAAAATTGTTTGATGATAAAATCATTGTGTCACTGAGATTTTCCAAGTGTGTAGCGAATCTAGTCCCTGTGAGAAAGAAGAATGGAGAGATATGACTGTGTGTAGATTTCGGGAATTTGAATAAGGTATCTTTAAAAGATAATTACCCACCTAAGATGGACCACATTCTGAAGAAGGTTGTTGGCGCAGAAAGGAATTCCATGTTAGATGGTTTCTTAGGGTACAATCAGATCAAATTTCTTCCAGAGGATCAGGAGAAAACAACTTTTACAACGCCATGGGGGACTTTCATGTATGCAAAGATGCCATTTGGATTAATGAATGTAGGGGCTACATTCCATAGGGCCATGGATATTGCATTTGTTGAAAAGAAAGATAAATTTGTAGTAGTATACATGGATGATATAACTGTATTTTCAAAATTTGTCACAGATCACCTGAAACATTTGAAGGTATTTTTGAAATGTGAAAAATTTGGCATATCTCTGAATCCTAAAAAGTCAAATTTTGCCATGAAATAAGGAAATTTATTAGGGAATATCATATCAAAAGATGGCATTAAAATTGATTTTGAAAGAGTAGCAGCAATTCAGAAAATTGGGATACCGAGGAGTAAGAAGGAAGTTCAATCTTTTATTGGTAGAGTAAATTTCTTAACAAGGTTTGTTCCCAGTTTTGCAGAGATTTTGAGAAATATTTCAGATATGTTAAAAAAGAATAATGAAATCAAGTGGAATATTGAAACCAAGAAATCCTTCATGTATATCAAGAAATCTCTTACTGAAGCTCCCATCTTAATTAGTCTTGATTTCTCAAAAGAATTCATCATATTTTCTTTTGCATCACAACATACCATAGTTGTAGTTTTATTGCAGAAAAATTAGGATAATATGGAACAACCAATATCCTTTTTTAGCAAAATATTGAGAGATGTAGAATGAAGTACAATATAATGGAGAAACAAGCCTATGCATTGATAAAATATTTGAAATATTTCAGGGTTTACATTTTTCATTCTCACACTATTGCATATGTTCCATCTACAGTTGTTAAATACATTCTTACTCAACCAGATCTTGAAGGAAAAAGAGCCAAATGGATTGTAGTCTTGTTGGAGTATGACCTAGACATCAAACCCACAAAACTTATCAAAGGACAAGGCTTGGAAAAGTTGATGACAGAGACAAACTATGATTATTTAGATATGAACTTTATTTATGATCTCTCAATTGAAACAATCCCAGAATTGCCAATGGTTAAAGATTTCTCTTTGTTTCCTTGGTATAGTAATATTTTATATGTGTTATAGAATTTACAAGCACCCCTAGATTTGGACAAAACTAGATCAAGGTCAGTAAAATTGAAAGCAACAAAATTTTGCATACTGAATTAATATTTGTATTGGAAGGATCCAGGAAGAATTTTGTTGAACTATTTGTTTGAAAATGAAGCACAACATGTCATGAAGGAGTTTCACAAAGGAGTGTGTGGAGGACATCATTCATGGAAGGCCACAGTGAACAAAATTCTTAGGGGAGGATTCTATTGGCCCACTATTTACTCAGATGTGTATAAGGAAATTTCAAAATATCACGAATGTCAAATTTTCGATGGGAAAAGGGAACTTCTACCTTTACCTTTGAATCCAATCTCATTCGAGGGACCTTTTCAACAATGGGGATTGGATTTCATTGGAGAAATTAATCCAAATTCTTCAGGACAACATAAGTGGATTTTGACTACAATAGACTATTTTACCAAGTGGATTGAAGCTATCCCAACTAGAAATGCTACAGAAACAGTAATAATTAATTTTCTGGAGGAAAAC
Source organism: Larix kaempferi (assembly GCA_027924585.1). Taxonomy (NCBI): domain Eukaryota; kingdom Viridiplantae; phylum Streptophyta; class Pinopsida; order Pinales; family Pinaceae; genus Larix; species Larix kaempferi. The sequence continues at coordinate 417,381 of BSBM01001712.1, forward strand.
ATTCTTTCAAGGTTTGGATGTCCCAGAAGGATAATAACAGATAATGCACAGGATTTCAGATCAAAGAAGATGATTAGTTTCTGTCACAAGTATCATATTCATTTAAATCATTCAACTGCATACTATCCTCACGGCAATGGATTGACAGAATCCTCAAATAAAAGTCTGGTAATAATCATAAATAAATTCTTGGAAGAAAATAAAAGGGCATGGCATACCAAACTCAGATATGCTTTGTGGGCAGACAAGATCAGCACAAAGAGGGCTATTGGGACATATCCTTTCCAATTAGTTTATGGGATTGAAGTGGTTTTTCATATTTCCTTGGGATTACCAATCATGAAGTTGTTACGAGAAGTTGCAGAAGAACCAAATCACATGCAAAGAAGAATAAATCAAATGATAGAGTTACTTGAAATGAGAGAGAAGGCCTATAATAAAACTCAGATACATCAGGAAAAAATGAAGAAGGCTTTTGACAGGAAAATCAAAGAAAGAAACTTTCAGATTGATGATTTGGTTTTAAAGTGGGATGCTAGGAATGAGGACAAGCATGGCAAATTTGAACATCTATGGAAAGGTCCTTACATAGTATCATCTTATCAGGGTGATAATTCATTCATTCTTCAAGACCAAAATGGAGAATTTGTTACAGGAGGACCAGTAAATGGGAGGTATCTCGAACATTATCTCTCTTAAAAAAATGAGAGAAAGGAAGTTATTATACATAAAATGTATATATTTCATAGTACCTTTTTGCAGAAGTTTGTATATAAATAAAGCTTTCTAGACAAACATCTCTTTCAGTTTTGTACAGTTTGTTTTCAAAAGTATGTTGTTATTGTAGTTTGGATTGTTAGTTTGGATTCAGTTGGAAATTTTGCAAGTCATAAAATACAGAGCAACCCAATGGCCAGGCACTTGGTCTACGAAGTTCTTTGCTACCTCACTGGGAGGATAGCATCCCCAGTTGGAGCGAGTTGTTGACACAATGTTTTTAAAATTTGAATGAAAATGGATAATAAATTTTTTGTGAAGATACCCTTTAATCCCCTAGGGAGACTTGTCATATGACCAATGGCTAAAGTTGAAAAAGGGATAAAAGAAAGAATGAAATGAGTTTAGATATCAAAGTAAAAAATGGTCGGATCAAATTGAAGCAGAGGCATAAAATACATTAGAGATGGCTTGCCAACAATAACTATAGAAACAGGGTTAAAAGAGCTGACAGTCCAATGGCCCGGATCGCGTCATCAGAAATCAACGGAGGAAAAATGTTCCACCAGAAAAGAATCACGTAAGATAACGAATGGGACTTTGTCGGGAGAATGCAAATAAGGAGGTTAAATGGTAGACAATTTCTACCATTGATCAATCGTTGATCGCCAGATCAACGACCCACGATGATTTTGCAGCGCCAAGATGCGCGAAGAAGTGAAGAGGTAGGCGGTTTCGAAATTACAAACCACCCACCACGTGTGTTCCCCTCATCATTTCGCATATCAAAAAGGTGGTATGGAAAACCACTTGGACACCGCGCGAAACCACTCTCGTCGGTTTCCATATCAAATATCAATGGCTAAGATCAAATTTGAAAACGATTCGACAACGGAGGGTGGTTGTCGAAAATGTATGTGTATGGAAAATAATCTGATGGTTTGGATTACGCCAGGAAAGATCGACGGCTTAAGTACTTTTCCTGTGGGAAAGAGCACAGAGGATAATGGAAGGAGACCCCACCGGGAAATAAAGGAAGGAGATAAAAACCACTTGCTTAATAAATGCACTGAGGGAGGAGGGGATATCACTATATATCCTCTTGGGGGCACAAGCTTCACCTGGCCATATATCATTCATTTATTTAGACGGACAACATTCCTAAGAAAGGAAATACCTATTTGCCTTTCATTTTAGTACCTACTACCCTTTTTCTATTTACCACCCAGACTACCTACCTCACTTACACCACCTATGCCCCAACCTATTGCTTCAGCCAGAAATGGGTGTAGTAGAGCTGCACTATTGAGATTTTCGGGGGAATGAACAAGCTTAAAATTTGGCTGAGGCAAGTTCCAAGTTCCAACTAAATCAATGATCCAAAATCAGTCTGCAGTGCCAAGTTGCACGAAAAACTGAAGGAGTAAGTGGTTGCGAAATGGGATACCACCATGTACGTGTCAGTATTGGATCATTTCGCAAATGGAAAAAGTGGTAAAGGAAACTGCCTAGGCATTGTGTGAAACCACCTTTGTGGGTTATAACACCAAAAATTTAACAGTTGAGATCAAGTCTGGGTAGAATCCAACGGCAGAGAGAGTTTGTAAGACATGTTAAAGAAGAAGATGGTAAAAAGGTGACTAATATGACTGTCCAAGTTATAGCGCAGAAGATCAATGGATGAGACAAGTTCCCGCCAATGAAGAAGCAGGAGAAATAATGGGAGTTGGGTTATAAAAAGGCGAAAGACGTGAAAATTGGCATTTTTCTTGTGAATCATCAGCGTCAGAAGGTTCCGGACGTGTGTGCAGTGAGAAAGTGACAGAACACATCAAATTGTGGGATTGTCAGTGTCAGGTAGGTTCTGAAACCCGTTTTGTCAGTTGTATAACCTGTTTATAAAGAAAGAATGGAAGAGAACAAAAATATTGAAAATATCAGAGTAGAAGATGCCCTAGAATACAGGGATAAGGATGTTTTTGACCCTACAAATATATTATCAATTACATAAATAAAGGCCAAGTTAAATCAATTTTGTAAGGAGGGAACATATGTACATAGGGTGTTCCAATCTTCTTTCATATTTTTATGCCCGGACTAGATTATAGCGTTTCCTGAGTTTGTTTCCTGGTGTGCATCGAATTATTCACAAGCTGAGAAAGTTATCATGAATGCCCCAAAATGCAGAATTGTCTGTCTTGTCGAGTCTATTGTTGTGAGAAACTACCTTGAAGTTCCCTTATCACAATCCCATGAATTACAAATCCTTACTGAAGAGTCATTCATTAGTCATTGCCATCAATCCTCACTAGAAACCAAACAAGCATTTCTAGTTAGTTGTCTCAAGCCTGACCTCAAGATTGAGGATACTCCCTACCCACTGGATGAAAATTTTTCAATGAAAATAATCAATTAGTCTTATCCTTAATTGCTCAGTTTTTAGGTCTTGACAGTGATACAGTGGTCACATAAACCCAGTTGTGTCTACCTTTTAGAATGAGTTTCGGTCTACCAGAAATTGAGTACAGTTAGATACCATGCCTCAAATATGAGGAATTCATAGCTAAAAATATTCATTCTCAGCTGGTGGATTTTCATAACACCAGGCATTTCAGGTTCCAATCTGATTTGATGAAGATGGTGATGTGTTCAAGCCACAAAGAGTTATATTTTCCGCAAGTAGTTTTTACGAACTCTTTGGAAGATAATATGTTCAATTACATGAATTATATCTTATCAGAGGTGTATAAAATCATGTTTGGAGAAGAGTTGTTGAGATTACTGCCAGAGATGAAGACTTTAATGCAGCTGAAACAGGACATGGCGGTAGGAAACTAGTTTTTGTCAAGACATCATACAATTATCAGATTATATGGGTTTGTAAATGATTCATACACATTGCCAGCATTTTTGAAATTGAGAGTGTTTTCCCTTGAGTTTATCAGACAAAAATTAACTGTTGAGAATGACTACTTCCTGGATTTCAAAAAGCCTATGATACAAAATATCCTTTGAAAGTAGGTGCTTTCATTGTAAAAAATAAATATGCTCTTGCATTTGTAGAAAAACAATTGGAATAAATGGATTTTAAAAAATAAATGGCTGTCAATTATGACCCTCACCACATTATTTCTGAGAGGAGACAACATAATAGAAGCAAGGAATTTGATCATCAAGAAGTTGAAGGATTATCAAAATGAGCTAATATTTTTGCAGTATGAATCTGATGACGAAGTTTCAACAAGTTCACAGTTGAATCTTCCTATCCCGACAAAATATTCAACAGAGACAGTGCCCACCTCAAGCACAGTGGAGATTGGTGGTAAAAGAAGCTTGCAGGAGATTATTGATTTAGAAGTTGAAGAAAAAGAAATAGAAAAGAGGCTTAAAGTTGATTCTCAAAGATATTTACTAGTGTTTTCAAGTAATGAAGAGAAGAAAAAAGAAAAATACCCAGCTCCAGAAGTTCAGGTGCATGAGTATAGATTTCAAGAGGCCAAGGAAGCTGGTGATACTAGCAAATTTCAGTCACAAGTAGAGATGTATGTTAAAAATGGACAAGACAAGCAGGCTTCTTCAGAGAAGACATATAACTTTTTTCCCAAGGTTAGAAGTGTGGCAAATTCAGAAGTTACTTTAATGACCAATAGAGATCTCAAAGAAAACACTCTGAATTTGGTTGTGTCATCAAATGAAAAGGTAATAGAATTGAAGTTAAATTTACAAAAATAACAGTCCCTGACAAAATTCATTTGCACAGGAAGACTGGGGAATTCATCTACACAGACCTCATGAAGGCAACCTTTAAAGTTGCAAAATTACAAAACACATTCAATAGATTGGAAATTCAGCTGAGGCAAGAGAAAGTTGAGAATAAAGCCCACCAACAACAATTTAAGAGGCTACAAATAGATTTAGTTGAAAATAATGATGGAGAGAATAAAGGCTAGGCGAGTGAAAAGTTATTGATGGAGAAAGAGAACACAATACAAATGCTCAAGAAAAAACTTAAGATACCATCAACTCAGTTAATTCAAGCTTCTTGGTTAAAGAAATGACGAGCTATGAAAATCTAACTACAAAACAGTGGAAGACAGTGGAGAAATACAGAAAGATGAAATACAGTCTACACTCTTGAAGACTTTCATTAGCAGCTGCCAGCCAACGAAAAATATTGAAAAATTAAATTTTGAGAAATCATAATATTTGTATAAATCTTGACTAAAGTGGGATGTAAGGATTAGTTAAAAGTTTAAACTATTTTTAGTTATAAAGCAGTTAGGGTTTGCCTTAAGGAGGTTTTTGTATAAAAAGGAAATTTTGACCATTTTGTAAGGGTTTGAACCCGTGAAGAGAAACACACTTTGTACTTCAGTTTTAATAAAGATTGCCATGCAGAAGTGAAGCACATTTTGAAGAGTGAATATTATTGCATTGCTTATGTTACAGTTTGTATTTTCCCTTCCTCTCCGTGATTCGTAATTTCCAGTGAAAATACTTCATTATGTTTTTCTTCTCATGCTTATGGTGAAAGTGTTATTTAATTCGGAATTCATGTAAACCATGCTATGTTTTAGTCGCACTAAGCATTCATATTTATCTTCTAAAATCAATGTTAAATTCATCCATGGTTGATGCTTAGTATTGATGGATTGTCCTTCTTTCTTTCAAATACCACCTGCTAAAAGAACTTGACTGTGAAATAGCAATTACCTTGCCTTTGCCAAAATACTTATTGTTGAATTTATGCTGGTCTTTAGATATTTCAGACGTGACTCCATGCCCAATGTGATTCATATGTTTTCAGCCTCTGCTAAATTTTAACTAAAAAATCAGTTCTTGAAAATATCCCTAGTCATTATACCCATTTGTTGAGAGAGCCCTCTCTAGTAAGAAAAAGACTAGTTTTCCTCCTAAAGGTTGGTTTTAAATAGTTACCTTAGGATTATCCTTCCACAACCAAAGGGTAAATTATGAGTGCTAACAATGGGTATTACATAAATTTTAATAGGGGATATGCAACGATCACAACACCTATGGAAAAACTGTAAAAAAAGGATGCTAAGTTCGAGTGGAATGACAAGTGCGAGAAGAGCCTCGATATACTGAAAGAAAAGATGGTGGCAGCACCAATACTAGTGTTTCCCAATTGGACAAAAGAATTCCATGTTCATGTCGACGCATCATCAGTTGCATTAGGGGTAATACTAGCTCAGCCGGGAGAAGGATCGATCGATCACCCAATTGCATTTGCAAGTAGGAAGTTGCCGGCCACAAAAAGAACTATACGACGATGGAAAGGGAAGGTCTAGCAATGGTATATGCCTTACAAAAATTTTGACATTATCTGTTAGGAGGACATTTAAAAAATTTTACTGATCATTCAGAACTAAAATACCTAGTGAATAAGCCTGTGTTCGGGGGGGGAATCTGTCGATGGCTATTACTTTTCTATGAATTTGATTTTGAGATAATTGTGAAGCCTGGGCGACTAAATGTGGGACCCGATCATCTGTTGCGAATATAATCAAGATAAGAACCAATGAATATCGAGGAAGTATTTCCCAATGCACAATTATTCAGGATGGAGATGGTCAACAACCATAATGAGTAAATTGTTCAATTCTTGGCGACAGGAAAGGCACCCAAGGAATTTACCAATAGCCAAAGGAAGCAACTAGTTTTCAGAGCCGTGGATTTCCAACTGATTGTAGGACAACTATACAAAATGGTATCGGATGAAATACTTCGGCGATATGTCCTTCCGTACGAATAGGAGAGAATATTAGCATAAGCTCGCGATGGGATCGCAGGAGGACACTATGGAGGGCATGCCACTGCTAGAAAAATACTTAGAGCTGGACTATGGTGGTCGATGGTACATGGAGATGCTGTAGATTACGCAAAGAGATGAAATGTATTCCAAAGAATAGGGAAACCATTGCGAAGGGATGAAATTCTGTTAGTACCTCAACTAACATTACAAGCTTTCGACAAATGGGCAATCGAATTCGTAGGACCTATCAACCCACCAGGAAAAAGAATAAGGTCACGATATATAATCACTACGATGGATTATTTGACGCGATGGGATGAAGCCGCATAAGTAAAGGATTGCATGGCTGCGACAACAACAACATTTCTCTTTGATAATGTGGTCACCAGGTTTGGGTTCCCAAAGATACTCATGAGTGACCAAGGTACTCACTTTGTCAATCAAACGATCAGAGTGATGACAGAGGAATTTTAGATACAACATAGGAAGAGTACCCATTATCATCCGCAAGCGAATGGCGTAGTTGAAGCATTCAACAAAATTTTGGAGCATGCACTCACAAAGGTGTGTAACACAAACTGTGATGACTAGGATTTGAAGATTCCAGCGATATTGTTGGCCTACAGAACGACTTGTAAACATTAATAGGCCAGACTCCATTCAAGCTAGTTTATGGACAGGAAGTAGTGATGCCAATGGAGTATATTGTCTTGCGTTTGTGCATCGCAGCAGCAATAGGGATGAGCGACGACGGAGCAATCGAAGAACGGTTGGTGCAATTGGTATAGCTTGATGAGGACCAGTTTATCACAGGATTCCCTCGGTAGGTATAAAAGGAGCAACATAATTCTTGGCACAATCACCAGGTCAAAGCGAAGCACTTCCAACGTGGAGATGTGGTCCTATTGTATGACATAAGTTTGCGAAGCACCCAAGTAAGCTGCAGATGCATTAGTTGGGTCCCTATATCATAAATTTTATTACTGACGGAGGTATGGTGTAGTTACAAAATATAGATGGGACATTGTTGGCATATATAGTGAATGGAAGCCGGATGAATCCTATCGCCATAGCCAGGCGCATAGCGACTGAAACAAAGATCGTAAAAAAAATAAAAAATAAAAAATGATGATGATGATTAAAGGTTGGAAATATTTCGACAACATTGGGTCTGCCAATGAAACAATACCAAAGTAAAGAATAAGTGACGAAGTTTGGCTCTTGTCGATGACTGGCATGACATGAAGGGGTCAAATCCAATCATAAATGCAGCAGTTAAGCCATGGTAGATGACAGCGTAAGTGAGTAACGGTACATTTAATGACCAATGCATGCGGAGGATTCGGTAAATCGATGCAGGATTTGGTAATAATTGTTCAAAATAGGCAAGATGGATAGGACATGGGAAATAAAAACTATAAATGCAGGGCAAGGGGACAGTTCGACTTAATGTGCATTAAGCGGGTTAGCCAAGAAGTTGCAGAACAGATCCAAACAGGGAGTGCATGGCGCATTTCATTTCTAGCACAAGTACCGAAGAACGACCACAGCCAACACCGATTATGCATGAGCGAACAGAGATCGTATTAGGATGGTCGTTCAGAAATAAGAGAAGTGTCAGTCGACCCGCAGATACCGGTTGAAAGCCGAAGAGAGAGACTTGCAATTTAGCATGAATGACAATAGGAGAAGCAAGCACATCGGGCACTGCTGAAACAACATCGCGAGGAGGGAACCTTGGCCCAACAATAGCGGACATACCGGGGTATGTGCCACCACAAAAGGAAGGGATACAAACAATACGGCTGGGCAAGAATGCAAAGTACGCAATCAAGAGGACGACAATACCAAAAGGATTTCCTAGTGCTAGGAGTATTGTGGAAAACCTGCAAAAGCTACAGTACATTGACCATGACCTCATGGCATACCCAGAATGCACAAAAGAAACCTACATCAAGATCCCGCATGGAGAAGGAGGCCCGATCACGCAAGAACCAACAAAGTGGGCATTGGGATTGGAGCAATCGGGACTATTGGGCATCGCCCACATGCCGCACTTTGGGAGAGCGGTGTAGGTAAATGCATGTGTAAAGAAGTTACTAGCATGTTTTCATGGCGGGTATTTATGGCTGCATGAAAAAATCCCGGTCACAGTCGAATTGATTTCAAAATCATTGGACTACCCAAGGCTGGGGAAGATCCTTCCCAATTCTTTCAGGGGAAGGATAATGACAAAAAGATTGTTGTGAGGCTGAAAACGAAGTATGCAGTGGAGAAAAACTCTAGATCATACCTAATTGACACTATTAAGGAACAAGCTGTTAGGGTTGCAGCGAAGATATTGGCAGTCAATTTAGTGCGGAAGAATAGATCGAAAGAATGCACGTATGGCATCATTGCATCTGTGGAACAATGCGCAGTAGGAGTACAAATGAACTGGTCGCTCTTCTTGCTAAATGAATTGATGGAGGATGTCGTCACAGCACAGGAAAAAGGGAATCCATTTACATATTCATGGCTCTTACTACTGATCGCGCTAGTAGCATGGAGGGAACTGTCGCATTACCAAGGAATGGATACAGAAGAGGCCAAGATATGTCAAGCAGCGTGATACCAGAACTTGTGGGCGATAAATGACAAAGAATGCCAAAGACATAATGTTATTCAATTCTATCGTTTCCTAGATATGATGCAAATAGATGCACAAGCAGTACCACAGATAACTGAACAGGCATCATAGAAGTATCGGTGGATTGAAAGGATATCCATAGAGTCTCAAACAATATATATTCAGGCATGGGAAGATCCGTAGAGGCAGTGGTTGCTAACACAATACAAACTCATAGAGGCAGAACTAGATGCCATCATTGAAGGGTGCCCAGAGGAATGGAAAATTCTAGTAGCGAAGGAGCAACTGTCGGATTCGAAAAATGGGCAGTTGGTAACTGGACCAAAGCCACCAGATGAGGATAAGGACTCATAAAGTGGACAAGAGGATGCAGGAGAAGGCAACCCTATGGAAGAACAGTCGCATACATTAAGTCATGATGGGGCCTCATCGAAAACCCCCACGGATTTAGAATTAGACACACAAGGAGAAGAGACAAGAACGAAGAACAGTATGGATCAAGGCGAAGGGAGCTCAAGCTTTGGCCTTCCCGATGAGAAAATTAAAAAACTCATGGAGAAAATAACAACGGTAGTGGAAGAAAATCGGGGGAGATTCACTCATCATGCGACTAATTTTTTCCATCAAGTATCGCAGTTATTACGAATGTTAACGAATGCAGTGACTGAGACAAAGCTTCCACAAGGAGAAGTGAGACCAAGTGCTTCAATACATAGAGTTGAGGTGTAAATCAGTGCAAGGTCGAACATAGTCCATATAGTACCCAATGCTATCACTACAGGTGAAGAGGACCTGGATGCCACACTACGACAACATGACTTAATCATTATAGATTTCAACATCCTACCAATGGTAGTGTTGCAGAGAACACATCATGCAGCAAGTGAAGAAATTCTCGAACAAGAAGAAACACTGCATGATCGAATGGTTGAGTATAAACGATAGGTGCAGATCACCAAGGCGTAGATTCAACGCCTACAAGGGGAAAACAAAATAAACATGAAGGATGCAACGAAAGCCATTGAAGACAAAAGGAGGCTGGAGCAAGCCATCTCCATCACATGTGAAGAAGCACCAAAATTTGACAAGGACATAGAAGCAGAGGAAAAATCAATCAGGTTAGGCGCATTCATTGCGGACCTGCGAAAAGAAAATGAATATTTAAAACCTAGAACAGTGCCCGACACACCGCCAGAACAACTTGAAGAAAGAAAGAACACGATTGAAGAAGCTGTGACAGATATCACAACACTGGATAAATTGGTACAGACAATAGCGAAAGATGTCACACAATTTGGGGGAAGTTTGATACAGGACGAGCAGTTGCACCAGTTTAGCATGCAGCTCGGAGAAGTAGAAGTGAAACTGGAGGCATTAAGGGGATCGCTTCAGGCAATGCCCCTACTTGCGAGGTTGTCAAAATCAACTGAGCTGGAGGAGCTACAACATCGAGTAAACAAATCTCGCACAAGACAACAAATAAGAACCGCGCAATTAGATGAATTGCAGACGAAAGTCGAGGAGTTGGAAGTTAAAGCAATGGATGGAATGCACAAGATCAAAGAAGACTTGAAGAAAGCGCAGGAGATGAATGGTGAGCATCCAACAGACCAGGAAGTAGCAGACTATGCGACTCTAAAGGCATCAGCAAAGGAAGCTGTCGATCAAATCACAGCAGCTTACGACGAGTTCAAGAAGCAAGTGAATGCACCAACAGTGTCCAGCTGAGGTGGCTCAAGGGAGAGCCACAAGTTTGTGTTAGGTGCCTGTTGGCACGGGGTTAGAGCGTAGGAAGTGCGGAACCCCAAGCGGTGAAAGGGTCATCGACGAAGGAAAAGGACCATTCGGGAAGGATAAGGAGTCGACGAAAGAAGAAGTTTTGGTCCAAGTTAGTTAGAATGGGTCATTAGGACCATTTGTAACAGTCACGTGTGCCTATAAATAGAGATAGGATTGTAAGCTATAGATAAGAAGAAAAAGCTGTTAATTTTTCAGAATTTACTTCAATCTGATCTAGGATCTTAACTGAGAGAACAACATGTACAACATATCTACAGCATATCAATCATGGACACAATAATGCAAGCACACAAGAGACACAGATTTTACTTGGGGAAAACCATAAAGGTGAAAAACCCCGATAACTTCCTCAGAGATAGATAGAGCAATGATACAACACAAGAATAAGAGATAAACATCTCCTGACAGCAGCTTCTCCTCCTCCACAAGCGCGCCACTCTCCCGAGTGTGTGAGAGAGAATAGAATGATGAAATAGAGTGCCTCCCGCAATCAATTTATACTTGACTTGACTTGCCTAATAACCTTTACTAGGTCGGCCTTAACTTAACCACATAACATAATGCTGACTGGGCCGACACCCAATAGGGTGGTCTAATAACCCTTTGACCCACATGGACGACCCCCAATAGGGTGGTCTAATAACCCTTCGACCCACATGACTTATACAGGGCCAACCCCAACAAGGTGGTCTAATAACCCATCAAGTATAAGTTACGACACTTATAATATAAATGACGACACTTCCGTATAGAGGAATAATAACATCTCTATAGGAATACAAACACTTCCGTATAGAGAAATAATACCATCTCTATAGGAGTACAATATACATATATGAAATACATTCCAAAGTTACATATACATCAACACTCCCTCTTAACTAGGAAGGTATTTCTCGACACAGGTCTGCTAGCACAAGTCATCTTCTCTGGATCATCGTCACTGGATAATCGTCATCGAGTCATCGTCATCATCATAGCTGCTACTATCTCAATCAATCTATGAATCTACTTGTCATAGGAAGTTCTACAGAGCCAGTCCTTTTTCATACTAGATGTAGGCCCACCACCTACAAGTCTTCATCATCACTAGCCATACTATGGAATCCTCAGGACTTATTACGTGTGTCAAAAAACCTTGCAAGAGCATCCCAGGCTGTTACGAGCGCATGGATCTACCTGTAGGATCTCCCAGGGCCATATTATATGTGACCTCACCACAAAACCTCGCAAGAGCATCCCAGGCTATTACGAGCGCATGGATCTACCTGTAGGATCTCCCAGGGCCATATTATATGTGACCTCACCACAAAACCTCGCAAGAGCATCCCAGGACTTATTACGAGCACACAGCCCAACCTATCGGATCTCCCAGGGACATATTATATGCCATAGGACAAAACCTCGAAAGAGCATCTGTCAGATATCCCAGGGCCAAATTATATGCCATAGGTAAAACCTCGAAAGACTATCTGCAGATCTCCCAGGGCCAAATTATATGTCCTCCCAAAGCAAAACCTCGAAAGAGCATTTTCCAGATATCCCAGGGCCAAATTACATGCCATAGGAAAAACCTCGAAAGACTATCTGCAAATCTCGCAGGGACAAATTATATGCTTATCTGCACAACCTGTTCCACGGCCATGGAGTATCAACTTGATACTCACCATACATCATCATGATGTACACATGATCATCCTATTCATCATCACTCCATCATCCTGATGCATGTCATTTGGAGCAACATCCTGAAGCTCATCATCCATGATCATCCTGATCATACAATGCATCTACCTGATGCATACCAAGTATCTACCTGGTGCATACCAAGTATCTACCTAATACATATCATCATACATGATCCACGTAATCATACAATGTATCCACCTGATACATACATATATACATGATCCACACAATGTATCCACTTGATATATATCAACATACATGATCTACCTGATCATACACAGTATCCACCTGATACATATACAGATACATGGTCCAAGCATCCAACATGATGCATACATACATATACAAATAAATGATCCAATTGATCATATCCAACATCCAACATGATGCGTACATACATATGATCCAACTGATCATATCTAGCATCCAACATGATGTGTACATACATATAGAGCAGTAACTAGAGCATCGTCCTGATGCTCATCATCCAGCGCTTACATCCACAGCCATGTGAAGGATCCTCCTTCCAACATGCTTGGAATGGCTTCTGCAAATGTATCCATCACTTCTTCCTCGAAGTCTCATCAAACTGAAGAACACTAAGCCTCTCTCTGAAGTACTCGAACTTCACTCTGGCTAGTGGTTTCGTCAGCACATCTGCAATCTGCTCGTCTATCGCAACATACAGGAGCTTCACTGCTTCTCTCTGCACCATATCCTTGATATAGTGATATTTGATCTCTATGTGTTTCGACCTGTCATGAAACACTGGGTTCTTAGACAGCTTCACACAACTTTGGTTATCACAGAAGATATCAGTAGCCTCCAGCGGGAGATCAAATAACTCAAACAGTAGATTTCGTAGCCATATTGCCTCACAACTAGCCGAACAGGCTGCAACATACTCTGCCTCGGCTGTACTTAGTGCTACGCAGGACTGCTTCCTACTAAACCAAGAGATCACACCTGATCCCATACTAAAGTAGCACCCAGAAGTGCTCTTCCTATCTGCAGCACTGCCTACCCAATCTGAATCAACATAACCCTGCAGGTTAAACTTTTGATTCACATCATAGTTGAGCCCATAATCAACTGTACCCTTCAGGTACCTCAGAATATGCTTTACAGCAACCAGGTGAACACTCCTCGGATCTGTTAGGAACTGGCTCAATGTGTTCACCGCAAAGCAAATATCTGGTCTTGTGTTCGTCAGGTACAGCAAGGACCCAATCATCTGACGATACACAATGACATCAACTGGATCAGATGAAGGATCACACAGAAGCTTCAGGTTCGATGCCATAGGTGTGGCCATGGCCTTGCAGTCCATCATCATGAACCTCTTCAGGATCTCTACTGCAAACTTCCCTTGTCCAAGGAAGATCCCATCTACACTCTGCCACACCTCCATGCCTAGAAAATAGTGCATCATCCCCAAGTCCTTCATCTCGAACTTGGCAGCAAGCTTCCGTTGCGTGTCGGCAATCAATCTATCCTCATCTGTAACAAACAAGTTATCCGCATACAAAAGTAGTATCACTGGATTTCCTTCCTCAACCTTGTAGTAAAGGTTGGAATCCGCTTTACTCTTGGTAAATCCCAAACTAGATAGAAAGCTGTCTATCCTACCATACCAAGTTTTGGGTGCCTGTCTCAAACCATACAGGGATTTCTTTAGTTTGCACACATGTGACTCTTGTTCATGTGTCTCAAACCCGAGTGGCTGCTCCACATACACTTTGACTACACCATTCAAGAAAGTTGTCTTGACATCCATCTGATGTATCTTCCATTTCATCACTGCAGCCAAAGCAAGTACTAATCTGATGGAAGTGGATCTGGCTATAGGAGCAAAAGTCTCTATGCTGCCACCTGCAGCATGCTTGTTCTTATAGATCCATTTGGAAGTAACAACAAACTTCCCTTCTGGTCTTGGGACTGCATCCCAACCGTCATTCTTCATGATCGACTAGTACTCCTTGATCATGGCATTCTTCCCGAATCCTGGGAACTTCAATATTTTTAATATCTTCAATAGATAAATTTGTTGTTGAATAAATGGTGTAGTCCTTCTTTTGTAGGTGATGGTATACGATCTTTCCTACACAACAAGTTAAATTGCATGATTAGAAAACATCTCATAGTTTTCAGAACAAATTCTTACACATAAAGAAATATGTCATACAGTCATACAATTATCTTAGCCAATGCTCCAATACAATATTTATTCATATCCCGTAACTTTCTATATGCCTTCCAATCTCTACCAGAACATTGTTAAGAGTGTGCACAACTCCCAACATGTCAGCAAAGAGGTTTCATTCTAAATAAGTAGCAATGGAATGTTGTACAGTGCCATAGGCCACTTACCCATGTATATTAGTAGTATACTATTCATCAATGCAACTATTCTAATATGCATAATACACAACCTAATTCTAGGAACATGAGTATATACAGTATTATTTAAATAATAAAATATGCAAGGAATGATAATTCAAATACTTATCTTTCTCTGTTTGTTGGGTTGACTCCCTCTCAGTCTTTGCTTCTTTTCTGCAACTCCATTCTGATGTGGATTGTGAGAAGTGGTCAACTCCCTCTGAATATCTGCATCCTTGTAGAAACTACTGAAGTGTGCTCCTTCTTGATCTTTGCTTCCTTGCAGGAACAACTGGAGTGTGCTCCCTCTTGATCTTTGCTTCCTTGCAGGAAGAACTGGAATGTGCTCCCTCTTGATCTTTGCTTCCTGGATTACCTGTCCTTGAACTTATATCCATCACTATGCATGCTTATTAGTATCATCATTGTGTTATCCTCAAGGTCTCATACATAATCACACATTCATTAGTATAATCTTAATACTATCAAAACACAATAATCTTAAACATGTATAGTCATGATCATTTCAAACACAAATAATAAACATTAGTATTCAAGGACTCTTATGGTTAGTCATATCATAAATTAAAGTAAGAAACATAATATGCCTAAACCGGTGATTACTCAAACCTATACTTGCATGACTCTTCTGGTTAGTCATATCATCAATTAAGGTCAGAAACATAATATGCATAAACCCATGATTATTCAAACCTATGAATAATCATTATCAATCATGCCATGTATACTTATATAAGAGATCATATCACAAGGTAGGATTCTAACTTGATATAGGAAAAACATACCTGGATTAGTATGTTAGCTAGTTATGTCTAACATACCCACATGATGTCTTCTTGTTCTCTTCAATGACTTGTGCTAGTAACCTGCATATCTCGTAAGTTAACCATTACATAACCAAGTTATACATACCTCATAAATAGGTCTTCTATGTGATCCATGACAATGGATGAATCTTTGTCTTCATGTCACCATGATCATATGTTCTTGAACTAGAACATGATTTGTCTTTCTTGGTGTACCTTTCATGTTAGTGGAAAACATAAACCTCATACAACACCATAATGCAATAGTACAATCATAAGTGTCAACACCCTAATCAATGAATATCTTTTATCATGCATTCATAATTTTATTAAGGTGATATGACAAGTCTAAATTTAATCAAGATTGTACTAACCGTAATAATATGAAGACAAACATATCATAAACTTAACCATGAACAGAATTTGAAACATACATGTAAGTCATACCTGTCGAGATTTCTTGTAATCTTCTTATCTAAGGCCTTAGCCTCATCTCTCTCTGAAATAGGAACTTCTCCACTTATGTAGGTGACCAATCCATTCTCTTCTAGGATTAACCCAATCCACTTCATTTGCAAGAACTGGATCTAGAGTTGGATTAGGGTTCGTCACAGAAACCCTAAAAATTCAAACTTTGAATTTCAAACTTCTGAAAGGATAGAAAGATGCGCCTTTCTGAGCTAGTCAAGCTGGTATACTCAGAATTGAAAACTGCAAAGTTTCACCCCTCAAATTTGCCTTTGACACTTTTGAATTCACTAGACATGACCCCGAACTAGGGTTTGATAAAGCCCACCCTTCTTCCCAATCAAAAGGTTCAATCCAAATCTCTAAGCTTATATTTTTCTGAGGAGCTTCCAGTCGTGGTCACAGATTTCAAAAATTTCCATTTTTGCAGAAGCCCTAATTTTCCACTTTTCCGATCAAAGTCCCAAACTAGGGTCTGATTAAGCCCGGCCTTCTGCCCAACCAAAAATTCTAATCTTGGTCTCTAAATTTCAATTTTGATGAGTAGCATTCAGCCGTAGTCTCCGATTACAAAAATTTCAACTTTCTCCAAAACCCTAAATTCCGGAAGCCATGAATGAAGGTGCTAAAAAATAATTCTGTTTTGACATAAATATGTACCTGATTGCTTCTGGTGTAACTCCGAACTTTGCGATCCACAGGGTCTGAAAAATTTTCTTGTGATAGCCTGACCTGTCATCTTTCCAACCCCACAGGTCTGACCTCAAATGGATTCTCTGATAGTTTTATGCCAAGTGTCGTAACGTGACCTGTTTATGGGATAAAACAGGAGAGAAAACTTGTACGACGTGCCACGTGTCACTGGTTCAGTTTCACCCTCTGAAAACGTTACCTGAGAAAGTACAGTCCATGCACTACCTGTCACTTTTTACGAAATTTCATTTGGAGCTTCCTAGCCCAAGTTATGACCTTTTTTCCAAGGTCACCTATTTATGACTCAGATTTGGAAGAGGCAAAAACCCTATATTGTACAGATCATAAAACACAAAGTACAATGAATTAGAAGTTGTCCTTTGGACACAATGTACATGGGGATTGGATATTCAACCTATAGAAGTTTCAGATCCGACAACTTCACCAAAATGGATTTATAGCGAAAGTTCTACGATGACTGGTTTTTGCTATATCAATCCCAAGCATCGCAAGTGCAACAAGTGTCATACATGCCATACCATGCCTTCTTTTAGGCTAGCTCTGACACCATGTTAATTTTTCAGAATTTACTTCAATCTGATCTAGGATCGGAACTGAGAGAACAACATGTACAACATATCTACAACATATCAATCATGGACACAATAATGCAAGCACACAAGAGACACAGAGTTTACTTGGGGAAAACCATAAAGGTGAAAAACCTCAATAACTTCCTCAGAGATAGATAGAGCAATGATACAACCCAAGCATAAGAGATAGACATCTCCTATCAGCAGCTTCTCCTCCTCCACAAGTACGCCACTCTCCCGAGTGTGTGAGAGAGAATAGAATGATGAAATAGAGTGCCTCCCACACTCTATTTATACTTGACTTGACTTGCCTAATAACCTTTACTAGGTCGGCCTTAACTTTACCACATAACATAATGCTGACTGGGCCGACACCCAATAGGGTGGTCTAATAACCCTTTGACCCACATGGCCGACCCCAAATAGGGTGGTCTAATAACCCTTCGACCCACATGACTTATACAGAGCCGACCCCAACAAGGTGGTCTAATAACCCATCAAGTATAAGTTACGACACTTATAATATAAATGATGACACTTCTGTATAGAGGAATAATAACATCTCTGTAGGAATACAAACACTTTTGTATAGAGGAATAATACCATCTCTATATGAGTACAATATACATATATGAAATACATTCCAAAGTTACATATACATCAACAAAAGCATAGTTGAATAGAGGCATAGTGTGAGAGGAAGATCTAAGGAGAAGAACCTTTTGTGTGATTGTAAGCCTAAGGGCAGTTTCCTCAGTATGAAATATGAGATGATATCTTCGTATCTGTTGTGTTTCTGTCTTTTGGATCGATCTATGGAGCATTTATCTGGGTTTGGTTCTATATATAATCTACGTATTTTATGTTTATTGCAATATGATGTTTTCTTGAAATCACATTAGATATGTTCGCAGATATGTTATGTATCACAAATTCCTCAAACATGCTTTGTTGATTTGTTTAATTCGTTAATTAGGAGATGATAATGCAATTAAGTATTACTAGGCCGATAATGTGATGTATTAATGCAAATACAAATCTCTGGTTTTGTCAATTGAGAGTGGAACAACACATGTCTTCTCCCAACTGCGGAAACTTGGTTCCTGCATCCCCCCTTAGACATATCGAGTGAGACTTCACTTGCTCTGCGGGTGTTGCTGAAAAGGGTAAAACCTTTCTGGGCCGATGCTTAAGGGTGTCTGGTCGGTCTTTGTTGATAGCAGTGCAAAGTGAACCCCTGTCGATAGAACTGTGTCAACAAAGAGCACCAAGGCATTAGATTTGGTGCATATTATCACAGACTTACCATCTAAGTCTATAGCATCCCCTATCATTGACCACCTACCAGATGAATGTCTGTTCACCATAGTTTCTGATGATCCTTGGTAGGAGAACATCCTCATGTATTTGTGAACCCAAAATTTTGGTCCTCACCTTAGCCATGACGATCATCATTGCATCCATCATCAAACTCCCTGATACCTCCTCATCGGAGATGTCCTCTATCGATGAAGTGTTGACACCATTTGCGACAATGCCTCACTCACGAAGAGGTCAAACAGGTCCTAAACGAATTCCATAGCGGAGTATGTAGCGTTCATGATCTAAAAATATCAAGATTTTTTTAACCAATAAACTTGCATGTGAAATTTGCATGAAAACATTCATAAAATTGCCTTAAAAGATTATTTTAAAATGCTTCAAATCAACACATAAGCACATAAAGGACAGATGCAAACCAAAAAAATAACACAACAGCTGATAACGGAGTTCATCCCTCCTGGGCTATGTCTCCTGGCCACTTCCAATGGGAAGGCCGATCTTATTCAGTCTTCAAAAATTACAAATTGGGTATTCTGGAAAACACTTCTGTTTTCTGTCTGTCAAATGCAGAAACAAACTGCACCACTGCGTCCGTCTCAAAATTCTGTGAAAAACGAGTATAAACTCGAATACCTTTGCCTGAGTTCTCCTCTGGCACACAAATCGAGACAACAATCTTGCAAATAAGACAAAATAGCACTCTGTGTATGGATTCCGCCTCGGGATCCGTGCCCATTAATGGACTCTGTGCCTCTGGATCCGTGCCCATTAATGGCCTCAAGATTTTTTTAACCAATAAACCTGCCTCGTAAACTGTGCAGACCTGCGCGCTGTGTGCAAAACCCGAACTTCCACTTTGTCTTGGCATTTTGGTGGCTTTTTATACCCTGGGCGCTTTAACTTATTAATGAACTCAGGCCAGTTCGGAAGCAATAGTAGGGCGGTGTCCCAATGGTAAAAACGCCCTAAACGCGCCACTTGCAGGCAGAGGTCCCGGGGTCAAACTCGCGGGCCTCTACTTCCTTTGCGCATTTTTAATAAGTGGCGCACTATATAGTATACCACATAAAACATTGGTTGTGATATTGTTATGTAATATTGGCGCATTCTTTTGTTACATTGTCTATTGGTTCATGTTTATGGTGTGGTGGCGCTATGGTATGAACCTTTAATATATGGCTTGGACTTTTTGATATATGGTTTGAGCGCTCCATGTTATAACATGCTTGGTATATTCCAAATATAATATGCGGTAAATGGAGTGTGCCACATGGTTTAAAATATATTATGCTTTATTAATATGGGATTTAAGCCTCCACGTATTATGGGATCTAATCCTCCACATCATATTATATGGTTTATAATATATTCCATTTTATTTAATATTTACACTTTAATAAAGTTTAAACCATGTTTATTTTCATGGAGCTTATGGTAACCTTACCAAGGTCTTGGGTTCGATTCCCAAAGCTTCCATAAACCATATTTTCTAATCTTTGAACCATTTCTAATCATTATTGACGAACTTCAAATGTGAACAACTTCTTCAGGAGGTCGCTTCACACGAAACGAACGTTGATGGAAAGCTGTCGACGAGCCCTTTGACATGGTAACCTTTGTACTAATGTTTGAAGACTTTAAACTTGATCGACTTTAAAAATATCCTCCTGGATTAGTTCATCTCTCGAGGATGGCCACTGCTCAGAAATTCATTTGTGCTAGTTATTTTTGGTCGACCTTTTTTTCATATTGTATTACGGTATTCAAACACTGTCATAATTTCCAACTCTTTTCCTCAAAGGAAAGAACCCTTCCTCTGTCACTCCACCTAGTGGTCACCGTCCGTCCCTTCTGCAAGTGGGCCATCGACTATATGGAATGCAATCATGTGTTGGCTAGTGGCCATAAGTACATAATTGTGTCCATTGACTACTTCACTAAATGTGCTAAGGCCATTCCAACCTTCAACCACACTGGTCAAACTGCGATGTGTTTATTTTTCAACCACGTCATTGCTTGATTTGGTATCCCTCGCCAATTGGTGTCTAAACACGATTCTCACTTCGAAGAGATTGTTTGGAAAGAGCTATCACACCTATTGAAATTTGAGTATCAATTCTCCTCCTCCTACTACCCGCAAGGAAATGACCAAGTTGAGTCTATCAACAAGAACCTCAAAACCATGCTCTAACGGGCGGTGGGAAAGCACAAGTCCAACTGGTACCAGATGATTTTTTCGTCCCTATGGGTGTATATTACATCAACCAGAACGGTGACAGGGTTCACCCCTTTTGTTACACCTAAATCTCGTCATCATGAGACCCATGTCCACTAAATGCCTTGATCCCTAAAGTCTTCTGGATCAAGTTGTTGACCTTTGTCCACCATTTCTAGTTGGTTCAACATAGGTTTCCTTCTAGCAAGGAGCACCCAACTAGGTCAGGCGCAGGTTGTATCCTGATGGACTGCACCGGTGGCTCAGGTTTCTTTTGTGCAGCCCGCGCTTTCCCTCTCAGGAGCAGGTTTCCCTCATGAAACTTGCGCTGGAGTTGGTTAAGTTGGATAAAGGTAGCTTTCTAGCAAATTCTAGAAAGTGGATGAGGTGGATCTCTATCCCTAACATGTAGGTAAGCTTTCCTACGGTTCCCTAACCTCAAGGGAGGATCCCTTAGTCCTCTCCACATGATCCTCAACCTACTCTACCCACTTGGTCTTATAAATACAAAGCTCCTCTACATTCCAGAGGGAGGAATTCTATAGCACTTACATGATGGTGGAATTAGCCCAGGTGATCCCTATCCATCTCTTGGGAGGCATACATTTCCTTTGGAGGCATTGGCTTGGCTTTTTGGAGGAAGATTGCAGTGTTAAGGCTTGGGTTGTAATCATCACTCTACTATGTATTTCTCACTCATTTACAGTAATATAATCTCTTTCCATAAATGTCTTTGTGTTAATGATATTTAGAGCTCACTTCCTTAACTGTTTGCTTAGATCAGTTCGTGTTTAGATGTACTTTTACTGCTTGTTTTGTCTCTATGTGCTTTCACAGGTCTTGCAGCTACGGATATGACGACCACGAAGCTTGGAGCGATAAAGAGGAGAAAGATCTATGAATATGAAGGTAAGGCATCTAATTACCTTGATCTCTAATTGATCTAGGAAAGTAGTTTTATATTTTGTTTCCATTTGTTCTAGATCCCATTGGACTAGGGAGATCATGCTCGCATTCGCTCGAGTAGATTGTCCGATAACAAATCTGGAGACCATACTAAGGAATACTTTGTTTTGATTTCAAGTTGAATGTGTTAATCTTTGATTTATTAATGAGCCATTGTTTTGCCTCCTGAGCCTCTTTTCACCATCATATTTTCTTCTTGGAGAGTTTCTTGACCTTCTCTAAGAATGTTTGAATCATTGTCAATCCATTTAATTATTCATTATTTGGAGTTTTTTTTTTTGCATTCGGTTATTCGCCCAACGCACCTGGGTAGTGAATCCAGTGCACCTGTCCATCCCGAGCGTAGTAAGCATTTGAGAATCCTACACCATTGGCGTTTTTTCGATCTGACAGTTTGCGCCCCTGACACTTTACACCTATATACAGTATGCGCCTAACCACAGACTGCGTTGATCTTTCAAGCTTGGTGCTTGGTCTATCTACTCTCCAAACTTTGATTTTGGTGTGATTCACAGACTTCTTTATGATGTACCTTCCAGTCAGAGGCATCTTTTTCAGTTATTTGTGTTTTGTTTGCTTGTGTTGATTTTTGGGTTCCATTTGGTCAAGTGAGAGATTCGATGTGGGCGGGAAATTTCAATCCCCATCCGCTCGATCTTTCATTCCCTTATTAAACTTGTCAGATCTATTCAGCATGCTAGGTATAATTTCCAAACCTTTCTTGAGCTTAGCCATTTAGGTTTGCTTTCATTTGGTTGATTTTGAGTGACTAGAGTGTCTTTGGGTTCATTTGAGTGCTTGTTATTTTTCTTTGAGAATTTATGAGTTACTAGGGTGTTGCGATTAGTCTCTTGTTCTATCCTATTTACATCTGAAAAGCATACTTATTATCAGATCTTTCTTTGATATACACATTGGAAAAATCGAAAGTGTCTCATCCCTTTGTTTTCGAAGTTATTTTGAAGATTTTGGTATGGTTGTTTCATGCATTGGAATTCATTGTTTATCAATCTTTGAGAAGTTTGAAAAGAAATTAATTAATTGTATTTTTTCGTAATTATGAGTTATTCATCTTTTTGAAAAAATCAAGTGAAAGCAAGCTTTTGCAAAGTGGTTCCAAGTTTGAAGCATTTTAAGCACTTTTGATCTTTTCATGCTTTTTAGTTCATTTTTGTGAAAATTAAGATTTAGTGCATACCTAGATAGAAGTTCTCATTTTTCATTAATACTTAGTTTTATTCTAATTGGAAAAGACAAAAATAATATTTTTTTTTATTGGATGTGCTTTTGATTCTTATGTTTTGTTCGAAAAACAGAAAAGAGTGCTTTCATCATTTTTGGTAGATTTTGAACTTTTGGGAATTTTGTCTTATTGAGATCATTGGAAAAAAATTTATCCTTACCTTACATAGATTTCATCAAAGGAAAAAGTGAATTTTCATGTAGTTAAGGTTGCATTATGTTTAAATTTCTGTCCTCACCTCATGCATTCACCTAACCGTCTAGATAAAATTTACCGGTAGAACTAGGTTAAATTTTATTAGTAACTTGTGTGCTAAGTTAGTGACGTGTTCCGGCATTGCAAAACGTGGAAGCTATCGTTATTTGCCTGCACTGCATCCCGTGGGCACTGTAGTTCTTCCACATACCAACCGGTATATCGAAGGCTATTTCACGTATGTTAGGGCATATCGAAAGGCACTTCACGTACTCGGTAGTATATCGGAAGGCTCTTGTCGTACGGTTGTGCATTAGACAACACCACTATGGATTTGAGCTCCCACGTACCTTGAGTATATCGGGAGACACTCCTAGGATTCCTGAAACCAACTGAGCTAACCATTTGGCCATCTTGGCATAGAAATACACCGAGAACAACACTCGGGGAGCTACTACGCATGTACTATCAGGTAGTCGGGTTATATGGTCAGGGGTATGCTCCTAATCCTCCCTAGTTAGTGCTCTGAAAAATTGGGCCCAATATAACTATTGGAACCTGGAGTATATTGCAAGTTGCGAAGCCTTGAAAACCCTGTGAGGTTCCCGAATTTTTAATTCACACCTATCACATAAGTTTGCTTGTGGCCTTAGTTTGTGTAGATTTTTCTTGATTGATTTTGTCTTTTGTGTAGAATACACTTAGGAGAATTTCTGGTTCGGTCATTCTGGTTTAACAAACTTTGAGAAGGTCCCGTATAATTTTAAACTTGCCACCTGAATATCCCCTTAATCATGAGGTAATTTCGAGGCAAAATATGGATCCACAAGTTACTGTTGTGTCACCTGAAGAAGAGAACCCCACCATGGAGTCGGGAATGAACTTTTCACTTCCTTCTAGTCCACTAATCACTCATCCTCGAAGGTCTATGACCATGGAACCATCTACTTCACACAAGACACATCCTTCCACCTTTTGTTGGAAGGAGAACCTGGGGCTATAGATTGGTTAAATCCATCCTAGGACGACCCTGTATCCGCAGCATTTGGTCCATATGCATCCTTTTGGGACACCTCTCTAGGGAAACAATGGGCCCACCTAGAATTACATCTAGAGGAAGAACCTTCCCCTCTTCGTTGGGCTCCCCATGCTCAGTGATTGGCTCCAATCTATGAACTCATAGACCAATTATGCCAACGTGGTGAAGATCTTCGGCGCCAGAGTCTCTCAAGGAGAAGAGACACTTCAGAAACGCCCATATTTCAACATACCCTAATTCATTCATTATCTATTGCTTCACCAGAAACACCCATACATAACATGACCACTTACGAACCTGGTTAACCTTCATTTCCTGCGAGTACACCTATCAATCAGGAGACCAGTTCCATACCTCAAGTGACTCAAAATGTTGAAGGACAACAGTCCAACACCCCTCATATTACTATTGGAACATTACCCATCCCTCCCCCACCCCAAAAATCACGCGGAGGATACTCTTTACCTCCTCATTTTATCACAAGTAGTGTTCCTCTAATAGTAAGTAATCATCAACCCATTATGTGTCAACCATCAATAAGTGGTCAAAACATTGTTACTGGGGGGAAACCCTTGTTCTCTAGCCATAGTACGAGTGGAGAACTTCCAATCAATCATTCTGTTGGAAACTCCTTACCCATTATGGGTTCCACCATGGGATTACATCATGGTGGAGGTCCATCCAGCTCAACTCAACCATCGTGGATTCAAGCGTATCTAGGCCATTTTAACCCTGTGTCGGGACAATTCAATCTCGTAAACATACTCCACGGGATACCTTATCCTGGAAACCCATACACTCCATGGGGACATTATAACGTTGCACCAATTGGACCCCCACCCACTTTTCCTCATGTCCCACCACCCCCACCACTGTTTGGTCCACCCACTTCTGGAGGGGGCGGACCTCCACCTTCTAGAGGAGGTGGAGGCCCACCCCATTCCGACGCCGGAGGCCCCCCTTAATCTGGTAGCGGAGGTGGAGGAGTACCACCCTCTGGTAGCAGCAGACCCCCACCTTTTGGAGGAGGCCCACATTATTCTGGAGGCAGTGTCACACCCTATTCCGACGGTGGAGGCAGTGGCCCACCATATTCCGATGGTGGAGGCGGTGGCCCACCCTATTCCGACGGTGGAGGCAGTGTCCCACCCTATTCCAATGACGGAGGCGATGGCCCACCTTATTCTGACGGTGGAGGAGGACCCCCACCTTCTAGTGGGGCCCCACCTTATTCCGGCGGTGCAGGACCCCCACCTTCCAGCAGTGGACCACCCTATTATGGAGAAAATCCTACATACGGTCCGCCACCCAACCCAGGCGGTACAGCCCCTTATGGCCAATTGAAAATTATCGATGGGAACACCTTACAATCAGTCGATTCAAGGCCCTATTGGTCCATATATTCCATATCAATACTATCAGTATCCGCAGCAGAACCAGTAGCTGCCATTTTTTGCTACTTTGGACCTACCTGACCTGTCTCGTCTGACCAATGATCCCATCCTACACGGTTATAATTGGCCACCAATTCCGATCAAGCTACCCTCTGGTATTCCCAAATTTGATGGCAAACTCGGTGAAGACCCAAAAAACCATGTGATGACATACCATCTATGGTTCTCATCCAATTCCTTGATGGACGACTCGATCCGTCTAAGGTTGTTTCAAAGTACCCTCACCGACCGAGCTACCAAGTAGTATATTTAATTACCACCACACTCATTTCCTTATTTTCGCTCTCTTGATATGTCCTTCCTGACTCATTTCCAGTTACCCATACGCTATGAAACTGGTACGGACCTATTGACTTCGCTCCGACAAACCACCGCAACTCATATATCTGAACATATCCATGAGTGGCGGAGGAGACGACGTCTCATTAAGGCTCCCATTCCAGATCAACTCTTAGTTGACTGGTTCACGAAGTCTCTTTTACCCATCTTAGCTTGAGACGTGGCAATGGGAGGGGCCGTCACCGAGGAACAGGCTATCACTCTTGCCCACTACTTAGACCTCGTCTACGCTCAATCTGGCACGTTATATGACATTCTTCCTGACACACCCAACCCTACATACGATCCTGCAAAACCAACCAAGGGACCTCAAGCCGATGGAATTATCGGTTCCCTTAACTCCCAGCCTTCTACTCAAACCGGTGGATCGTCAAACCACCATGGTTCTTCCCCACCCTCACCACAGGCTGGCAGCAGCACCACCAAGTCACCCACTCCTGCTCCCATTGAGGAGGTGAATTCTATTCAATTAGCTTCACCTCAGAAATTCGATGGCAAGATGAAAAACAAAGGTAAACCCAAGAAATATTCCGACCAGCAAGAGCACAAGAACCCCCCTGAAGACATGAAACAAAAATGGAAGTTCAAGTATCCTTGTTTACTGTGTGGTGGTGACCATTTCTCCAAAGAGTGTCCCCACCGAGACGAAGTGCAGAAGTTTCTTAAGGGAAACTCCACACCTGCAGTTCTCAATGATCCCTTCCCCACCCAAAATCAACAAATGATTGGTCAACCCTCTCCTTCTCAAAGAGAAACATCATCCACCGCACATGTTCTCATGATGCATAGTGAGACGGTTAACCTGAACACACGATAGCGTTCATACGACTCAGTCCCTCCAAAGGAACCCGTCGGAGGTAATACTGAAAGAGCTTCCACCTCTATTCCAAATATTACCATACCACCAACTTTTGTCACCATTGAGAAACCTTCATTAGAGTCAGTGTTGAGTCCGCCTAAGAGTATAATTCGAAAGGAAGTTTTCAATCCTAATGCTCGTGCAACTCAAAACTATAACATCGTAGAGGACTTGGCGCAAGCCCCTTGTGCCATGTCAACGCTAGAGGTCTTGCAGAATTGTCCCAACCAACTCAAGACTCTTCTCATTGCTATTGGCGTGGTAGATCCGGATTTTTTGAATACAATCATGTTTAGGCTTGAGTACTTTAAACCGATGCTTTCCCACCAGCTAGCTTTCCAAATTGCCATGAAGGTTGTTGGGAAGACAATCCATCGTACTGTACTAGACGAAGGTGCTTCTACCTTGGTCATGTCGTTATCTTATTGGAGAGCCATTAGTTCTCCTGAGTTAAACCATTCTCCTACTACCCTGAAAGCATTCGATGGTCGTGGCTTTCAACCCCATGGGATATTACAAGCCTTAGCAGTAGAGTTGGGGGGTAATAATGTAACCATTAACGTGGAATTAGTCGCAGTCCCTTTGGATTATAATCTCTTACTTGGCCGTAATCAGTTTTACGCCATGACTGCGGTCGCATCATCTCTCTTCCACATTGTGCAATTCCACCATCAAGGCTGAATTGTCACCATCGACCAATTGGACTTCTGTACACCAGACACCGCTACTCATCCGGGCGATAATTTCCCCTTGCTAGGACAATCTTCGCAGCTATATGAGAGCATGGGGGTCGGCCTCATAAAAGATTCATCTCTTATGGGTGTCGTTCCAACCCAGGATCCCCCTAACCATGTTGCCACGGTGAACATGATCTCCTCCATGATTCCATCTTTTTACAACTCTATCGATCAATGTCCTGTACCCGATGAGGCCACCATGCAATTGATTAGAGATACCATTCCTCTCTCACCCGTTGAAGCTACTTATGAGGCTATCCAGTCAGACCTTGAGGACCACTTGGTCGTGGCCTCTACATCTTGTTCTCTACAATGGACGTCATCCTATTCAAATCCTCTGCTCCATACTTTTCACTCCAATGAGTCCATTCTGTTGATGTATATGTAACTTCGGAATGTATTTCACATATATGTATATTGTATTCCTATAGAGATAGTATTATTCCTCTATAAGGAAGTGTCGTCATTTATATTGTAAGTGTCGTAACTTATACTTGATGGGTTATTAGACCACCTTGTTGGGGT
Source organism: Larix kaempferi (assembly GCA_027924585.1). Lineage (NCBI taxonomy): Eukaryota > Viridiplantae > Streptophyta > Pinopsida > Pinales > Pinaceae > Larix > Larix kaempferi. The sequence goes on from BSBM01001712.1 coordinate 445,850, forward strand.
CGGCCCTGTATAAGTCATGTGGGTCGAAGGGTTATTAGACCACCCTATTGGGGGTCGGCCATGTGGGTCAAAGGGTTATTAGACCACCCTATTGGGGGTCGGCCCAGTCAGCATTATGTTATGTGGTTAAGTTCGAGCCTACATGAGTTAGGTAAAAAGGCAAGTCAAGTCAAGTATAAATAGAGTGCGGGAGGCACTATATTTGCTCACTCACTTCTCACACATGCACTCAAGGAGGAGTGGCGCACTTATGGAGGAGGAGGATCTGCTGCTAGGTTATGTCTATTTCTCATGGTTGTTTGTATCATTGCTCTATCTATCTCTGAGGAAGTTATTGGGGTTTTTCACCTTTATGGTTTTCCCCAAGTAAATCTTTGTGTCTCTTGTGTGCTTGCATTATTGTCTCCATGATTGATATGGTGTAGATATGCTGTACATGTTGTTCTCTCAGTTAAGATCCTAGATCATATTGAAGTAAATTCTGAAAATTTAACATGGTATCAAAGCTAGCCTGAAAGAAGGCATGATATGGCATGTATGACACTTGTTGCACTTACGATGCTAGGGCTTGATATAGCAAAAACCAGTCATCGTAGCACTTTCGCTATAAATCCGTTTTGGCAAAGTTTTCGGATCTGAAATTGTTACAGGACGAAGCTAAGATCCCCATGTACCTTGTGTCCAAAGGAAAACCTCTAATGCGTTGTACTTTGTGATTTATGATCTGTACAATATAGGGTTTCTGCCTCTTCCAGATCTGAGTCAAAATCAGGTGACCTTGGGAAAAAGGTCATAACTTGGGATAGGAAGCTCCAAATGAAATTTAGTAAAAAGTTGCAGGTATTAAACAGACTTAGCTATCTCACAAAACTTTTTCAGAGGCCGAAGTTGAAACAGTGACACGTGGCACGTCGTACAAGTGCGCTCTCCTGTATTATCCCATAAACAGGTCATGTTGCGACATTTGGAATAACTCTCTCTCAGAGAGTCCAATTGAGGTCAGACCTGTTAGGATGGAAAGATAACAGGACAAGCTATCTCAGGAAAATTTTACAGAGGCCGAAGTTCAAAAAGTGACACGTGGCACGCCGTACAAGTTCGCTCTCCTATATTATCCCAAAACAGGTCACGTTGCGACACTTGGCATAACTCTCTCTCAGAAAATCCAATTGAGGTCAGACCTATCAGGATGGAAAGATAACAGGCCAGGCTATCTCAGGAAACGTTTTCAGACCCTATGGATCAAAAATTTCGGAGTTACACCAGAAACAATCAGGTACATATTTCTGTCAAAACAGAATTATTTTTTGGTACCTTCATTCATGGCTTCCGGAATTTAGGGCTTTGGAGAAAGTTGTAATTTTTGTAATCGGAGACCACGGCTGAATGCTACTCATCAAAATAAAAATTTAGAGACCAAGATCAGAATTTTTTGATGGGCAGAAGGCCGGGCTTGATCAGACCCTAGTTCGGGACTTTGATCAGGAAAGTGGAAAATTAGGGCTTCTGTAAAAATGGGAATTTTTGAAATATGTGACCACGGCTGGAAGCTCCTCAGAAAAATAGAAGCTTAGAGCTTTGGATAAAACATTTTGATTGGGAAGAAGAGTGGGCTTCATCAAACCCTAGTTCAGGGTCACGTCCAGTGAATCGGGAAGTTTCAAAGGCAAAATTGAGGAGTGAAACTTTGCAGTTTTCAAATTCTGAATATACCAGTTTGATCAGCTCATCAAGGCGCATATTTCTATCCTTTCGGAAGTTTGAAATTCAAAGTTTGAACTTTTGGGGTTTCTATGACAAACCCATATCCATCTCTAGGTCCAGTTCTTGCAAATCAAGTGGATAGGGTTAATCCTAGAAGAAGATGGATTGGTCACCTGCATAAGTGAAGGAGTTCCTGTTTCAGAGGGAGATGAGTCTAAGGCTTTACATAAGGAGATTACAAGCGATCTCGACAGGTATGACTCATCGAGGTATGTTTTGAGATTTGCTCATGATTAAGTTTATGGTATGTTTGTCTTCATGTTATTACGGTTAGTACAATCTTGATTTTAGATTTGTTGTATCACCTTAACAAAATTATGAATGCATGATAGAAGATATTCATTGGTTAGGGTGTTGACACTTATGATTGTACTAATGCATTATGGTGTTGTATGAGGTTTATGTTGTCTACTAACATGAAAGGTACACCAAGAAAGACAAATCATGTTCCAGTTCAAGAACATATGATCATGATGACATGAGGATAAAGACTCATCCATTGTCATGGATCTCATAGAAGATCCATTTACGAGGTATGTATAACTTGGTTTTATAATGGATAACCTATGAGATATACAGGTTACTAGCACAAGTCATTGAAGAAGAACAAGAAGACATCATGTGAGTATGTTAGACATAAATAGCTAGCATGCTAATCCAGGTATGTTCTTCCTATATCAAGATAGAATCCTACCTTGGGTTAGGATCTTATACTATTGTTGATAATGATTATTCATGAAGTCATAGGTTTGAATAATCATGGTTGTATGCATATTATGTTTCTTACCATAATTGATGATATGACTAACCAGAAGAATCATGAAGGTATAGGTTCGAATAATCACAGGTTTTATGCATATTATATCTCTTATCTTGATTGATGATTCAACTAAAGAGTCATAGGTTTGAGTAATTATAGGTTTAGACATGTTATGCTTCTTATGATTTGACTAACCATAAGAATCCTACATAAACCTTGAATGATAATGCTTATTATTTCTGTTTGAAATGATCATGACTATACATGCTTGAGATTATTGTGTTTTAATAGTATACTAATGAATGTATGATTTTATATTAGACCTAGAGGATAACACAATGATGATACTAACAAGCATGCATAGGGATCGAGAATGTATATAAGTTCAAGGACAGGTAATCCAGGGAGAAAAGATCAAGAGGGAGTACACTCCAGTGGTTTATGAAAGGATGTAGATATTCAGAGGGAGTTGACCATCTCTCTACATTCCATAGCAGAAAGGTGTAGAAGAAGCTACTACAGATTAGGACTCTAGCAGCTCCTGTAAGAAAGCGAAGACTCAGAGGGAGTCCACCCAACGAACAAACAAAGATAAGTATTTTAATTATCATTTCTTGCATATTTGTTTGTTTAAATAAAATTGTTCAATGATGTATATGCTCATGTTCCTAGACTTAGGATATGTATTGTGCATAGTAGAATAGTTGCATTAATGAACAGTATACTACTAATATACATGGGTAAGTGGCCTATGGCACTGTACAACATTCCATTGCTACTTATCTAGAATGAAACCTCTTTGCTGACATGTTGGGAGTTGTGCACACTCTTAACAATGTTCTGGTGGAGATTGGAAGGCATCTAGAAAGTTACGGGATATGGATAAATGTTGTATTGAAGCATTGGCTAAGATAATTGCATGACTGTATGACATATTTCTTTATGTGTAAGAATTTGTTCTAAAAATTATGAGATGTTTCTAATCATGAAATTTAACCTGTTTTGTAGGAAAGACCGTATATCTTCACCTACAAAAGGACTACAACATTTGTTCCAGCAACAAAGATATCTATTGAAGATATTGAAGTTCCCAGGATCTGGGATGAAGAAATGAAATGCCATGATCCGTCGATCATGAAGAATGATGTTTGGGATGTAATCCCAAGACATGAAGGGAAGTTTGCTATGACTTCCAAATGGAACTATCAGATCAAGCATGTTGCAGATGGCAGCATTGAGAAATATAAAAGTGATGAAATAGAAGATACACCAGATGGATTCAAGACAGCTTCCTTGAATGGTGTAGTTGAAGAAGAAGTATGTGGAGCAGCCACTTGGTTCTGAGACACATGATAGGAAATCATATATGTGCAGAACTTCGTATGGTGAAGATAGATTGATTGCCGACATGCAGCGGAAGCTTACTACCGAGTTCGAGATGAAGAACTTGGGGATGATGCACTATTTGTTTTTTGGCATGGAGGTGTGGCAAAGTGATGGAATCTTCCTTGGACAAGGGAAGTATGCAGTAGAGATCCTGAAGAGGTTCAGGATGATGGATTGCAAGGCCATGGCCACACCTATGGCATCGAATCTGAAGCTTCTTGGTGATGCTTCATCTGAGCTGGTTGATGTCTCTATGTATTGTCAGATGATTGGGTCCTTGATGTACCTGACGAACACGAGACCAGACATTTGTTTTGAACACATTGAGTCAGTTCTTGACAGATCCGAGGAGTGTTCACCTGGTTGCTGTAAAGCATGTTCTGAGGTACCTAAAGGGTACAGTGGATTATGGGCTCAAGTATGAAGCGAATCAAAAGTTTAACCTGCAGGGTTATGTTGATTCAGATTGGGCTGGCAGTGTTGCAGATAAGAAGAGCACATCTGGGTGTTGCTTCAGTATGGGATCAGGTGTGATCTCTTGGTTTAGCAGGAAGCAGTCCTGCGTAGCACTGAGTACAGCTGAGGCAGAGTATGTTGCAACCTGTTCAGCTAGTTGTGAGGTAGTATGGCTACGAAAGCTACTGTCTGAGTTATTTGATCTCCCGTTAGAGGCTACTGGTATCTTCTGTGATAACCAGAGTTGTGTGAAGCTGTCCGAGAACCCAGTGTTTCATGACAGGTCGAAAGACATAAAGATCAAATATCACTATATCAGGGATATGGTGCAGAGAGGAGCTGTGAAGCTCTTGTATGTTGTGACGGACGAGCAGATTGCAGATGTGCTGACGAAGCCACTAGCCAGGGTGAAGTTCGAGTACTTCAGAGAGAGGCTTGGCATTCTTCAGATCGAGGACACTTCGAGGAAGAAGTGATGGACACATTTGCTGAATCCATTCCAAGCATGTTGGAAGGAGGATCCTTCACATGGCTGTGGATGTAAGCGCTGGATAATGGGCATCAGGATGATGTTCTGGTTTCTGCTTGGATATGATCAGTTGGATCATTTATGCATGTATGCATCATGTTGGATGCTGGATATGATCAGTTGGATCATTTATGTATGTATGCATCATGTCGGATGCTGGATATGATCAGTTGGATCATTTATGTATGTATGCATCATGTTGGATGTTGGATATGATCAGTTAGATCATGTGTATGTATTTTATATGCATCATGTTGGATGCTTGGACCATGTATCTGTATATGTATTAGGTGGATACATTGTATGATCAGGTGGATCATGTATGGTGATATGTATCATGTATCAGGTGGATACATTGTATGATCAGGTGGATCATGTATGATGATATGTATCAGGTAGATACTTGGTATGCATCAGGTAGATGCATTGATGATCAGGTGGATCATGCAGCAGGACGTTGTAGTGATGATGATCAGGACGATCATGAATACATCAGGATGATGTATGGTGAGTATCAGGTTGATACTCTGTGGTCGTGGATAAGGTTGTGCAGATGAGCATGCCTGGGAGATTTCAGGTCGGAGTTGTGTACCCGTAACATCCTAAGATGCTCTTGCCAGGTTTTGTCCTATGGCATGTAATTTGGGCCCTGGGAGATTTCAGGTCGGAGTTGTGTACCCGTAACATCCCGAGATGCTCTTTAGAGGTTTTGCCATGACAACATGTAATTTGTGCCCTGGGAGATTTCAGGTCGGAGTTGTGTACCCATAACATCCTGAGATGCTCTTGCTAGGTTTTTTGGTGGACCACATGTAATTTGTGCCCTGGGAGATCCTACAGGTCAGAGTTGTGTACCCGTAACATCCTGGGATGCTCTTTCGAGGTTTTGTGGTGGAGTCACATGTAATAGCGCCCTGGGAGATCCTACAAGTCGGAGTTGTGTACCCGTAACATCCTGGGATGCTCTTTCAAGGTTTTGTGACGCATGTAATAAGTCCTGAGGATTCCACAGTATGTCCAGTGATGACGAAGACCTGCAGGTGGTGGGCCTACATCCAGTATGAAAAAGGACTGGCTCTGTAGAACTTCCTATGACAAGTAGATTCAGAGATTGATTGAGATAGCAGCAGCAGTGACGATGATGATGACTCGATGACGATTATCCAGTGACGATGATCCAGAGAAGATGACTTGTGCTAAAAGAACTGTGCTGAGAAATAATTTCCTAGTTAAGAGGGAGTGTTGATGTATATGTAACTTCGGAATGTATTTCACATATATGTATATTGTATTCCTATAGAGATGGTATTATTCCTCTATAAGGAAGTGTCGTCATTTATATTGTAAGTGTCGTAACTTATACTTGATGGGTTATTAGACCACCTTGTTGGGGTCGGCCCTGTATAAGTCATGTGGGTCGAAGGGTTATTAGACCGCCCTATTGGGGGTCGGCCATGTGGGTCAAAGGGTTATTAGACCACCCTATTGGGGGTCGGCCCAGTCAGCATTATGTTATGTGGTTAAGTTCGAGCCTACATGAGTTAGGTAAAAAGGCAAGTCAAGTCAAGTATAAATAGAGTGCGGGAGGCACTCTATTTGCTCACTCACTTCTCACACATGCACTCAAGGAGGAGTGGCGCACTTATGGAGGAGGAGGATCTACTGCTAGGTTATGTCTATCTCTCATGGTTGGTTGTATCATTGCTCTATCTATCTCTGAGGAAGTTATTGGGGTTTTTCACCTTTATGGTTTTCCCCAAGTAAATCTTTGTGTCTCTTGTGTGCTTGCATTATTGTCTCCATGATTGATATGCTGTAGATATGCTGTACATGTTGTTCTCTCAGTTAAGATCCTAGATCAGATTGAAGTAAATTCTGAAAATTTAACACATTATGTAGATTATGAGTGCAGATGACCCCCCATGGGAAGACCTTCACCATCAATCGTCTTTCCTACCCCCATTAGATTCAGTGGAGACAGCATCACAACCATTTTCACACCAGATGTCTATCCTTGCCCCCAGTCACCATTCCTCATTTTCCATATGGTCACTAAGGGCAACTTGGAAAACATTAAGCCCACCATTCTGGTTGACATCTCGGTTACCCTTGGTGTTGTGGAACATATTCGTTTAGGCCAGAACTGTTCTCCCGAATATATCACCACATACACATCCTTATTCAAACAATTCCACGATGTGTTCACTTGGACCTACGAGGAGATTCCCGGGATATATCCTGCCATCGTTTCTCATGAGATTAAAACCTATCCCGACACTAAACCAGTCCACCAAAAGTTACGACCAGTGCACCCTCGAAAAACGATGGCAATTAAAGCTGATATTGAAAAGCTCTTGACGGCTGGATTTATCTACCCTATTCCTTTAACGTAATGGGTCTCAAATGTCATCCATGTGGCTAAGAAGCAGGGCACCATCCGAGCTTATGTCGATTATAGGGATCTAAATAAGGCTTGTACTAAGGACAACTACCCTACTCCCTTCATCGATCAGATCATCGACAACTGCGCCGGAAGTGTCATCTTTTCCTTTATGGAAGGATTTTCAGGTTACAACAAGATTGAGATCCACCTAGCCAACCAACACAAGACCGCTTTCATCTTCCCTTGGGGTACGTTTTCTTATCGAAAACTCTCTTTTGGTCTTAAAAATGTTGTTGCTACATTCCAGTGGGCCATGTCATATGATTTTCATTATGTGAAGGAATTTGTTGAGCCCTATCTTGACGATCTCCCTGCTCATTCGTAGCATCACGAGTTCCACATTGACCATTTGACGATTGTATTCCTCAGATTTAGGAGGTATAACATCCATCTGAATCCTCACAAGTGTATTTTCTGCATCGATTCCGAACGCCTCCTAGGTTTTATTGTTTCAAAAGACGGGATCCGCATTGATCCCTTGAAGGTGGAATCCATCACCGCTCTCCCACCTCCTATTGAAATCATAGAACTACAAAGTTTTCAAGGGAAGGAAACTTGCCTATCGCATTTTGTATGTAATTTCACTCAGAAGACACAGGGCTATATGCGATTACTGAAGGATGTCCCTTTCATATGGGACGATCAAGCGCAACAATCCTTCAACAGTTTGAAACATGCCATTACCCACACCCCTGTGCTCCAACCGCCCAATTACTATAAAGATTACATCCTTTATCTTGTTGCTTCTTCCACCATGATCGCCATGGTCTTGGTCCAGGAAGACAACAACTCCCAGGAACATGTGATCTATTACCTCAGTAAGGGTCTTATTGAATCCAAAACTCGTTACTCAAATGTCGAGAAACTCGCTCTCGCGACATTCATTGCCATCCAAAAGTTTCGTCATTATATCTTACTCCGCACCACTACTGTTATTGCCGACTCGAACCCCATGTACCACGTTCTAACACATCAAGTGCTCGGGGGAAAGTATTCACGCTGGATCGTGATACTTCAGTAATTCAATCTCCTCTTTGAGAAGGCCAATTCAAAGAAATATTTGGTGTTTGCAGAGCTCATTTGTGATCTTCCCCATGTTGATTCAGGATCTGAGCCCAACATTTCTCTTCCAGATGAGTCATTGTTTCTCATCAGCACGTCAGACCCATGGTATGGATATATCACCTTATATCTTCAAACCCAAAGATTCAACCCCCAACTATCTCGTGACGACTGTCGTCATATACGCCACCACGCCAAATATTACTTAATCATCAGCGATACTTTGTATCGTTGTGGTTCTGATTCCATTCTTCGACGTTGTATGATACCCGTAACCTTGATTCGACAGTCTGGGTACTTTATTCCCCTACATGCGAGCTTACCAGTTCAGGAGGAAATTGTCTAGGATACACAACCAATAACGCCGTGGAATATCATGCGATGATTGGAGCCCTAACCGATGCTCTTTCCTTGGGGATGAACCACATTGTAATCCATCTCGATTCACAACTAGTGGTTTCTCATCTTAACCGGATCTACGCCATCCGCGACCCCACTCTGCTCTATCTTTTTCGACGAGTTCGTCTCTTGGAGAGGTCCTTTGAATCTGTTTATTACCTGCACATTCCATGAGACATGAACACTGTTGCCGATGCTGTGGCCAATTTCATTCTAGATTGGTACATTGCACACACATAAGATATCCATAAGATACAAAAACATACATGACATGTAAATCATCCATTGTATAAGCAAAACATGTAGACAAGATCCCATCAATCACCAATAGAACCCAATATGTATAAAATCCGCCAATAGTACAAAAATGGTAGTGTTGATACAAAATCTAAAGCATGCAAGCTTTTAGTAAGAGTCCTCTCTACAAAATTTGAAGCTCATAAGCTTTCAGTATATACATATAAAACATGAGGCTATTCCCTAGGACGCTCATGATAGCAGACCACGACCCTCGCTAGTTTCCAAAGCAATGTGCCAAAACGCAAAGATACCCCGACTGTAAGATGCTGGTAGCGACGGGGTAGGTCATGGACACCTGGGTCTGGGATATCCAGTGTCATCCTGTGGAGGTTATCCTCGACCTCCTTCATCTCCTCGATGGAATCTCGGGTCGCGAGGCCCATCTACGGCACCGCCCTGTCCGTGCAATAGGAGAGACTCCAAACTGTCGCACCGAAACCACATATGCATGAAGCATGTGAAAACCATCAGCACTACTCCAAAAAAATCATAAATACATAAAATGAAAAACACAAGTAGTAGTTGTTCTTACCGATATCGCCCAACTACGTTCCCTCAGGAAGCACCAGGTCAGGGTCCCCTTTGAAGTTCGTCCCATCATATGGGTAGTCCTCCACCATGAGGAGTTGTCCCCTCATCCATGTGAAGAAACCGGTACTAAAGATAATAATAGGACCCTTGCCACCATGGCGGGCCATCACCTCGGACCACCTGGTCATATGAGGATCTCGAGCATCTTGATCCTCAAGATCTACCTGCGGGCATAAGTGCGACACCTGTTATAGCATGAATGATATCACCATTGAACCGTAACCAAATTGCTTCAGTGCCTCGCGCTGGTATTTGGTCAGCTGATCCCATAGACTGGTGAGGAGCCCCTCACACTAGTTGAATACACTAGGAGCCATACACTCCTCAATGTACATCATCTACGATTTGCTCTCCAGATGAGCAGATCGACTACTGACCACCCTCACAATGGTAAAGAGCACAGTATAGAGAGCTCGATCTCGGAATTCCTTGATGGGAGTCTTCCCACCAGCTATCTGAGTACTTGGAGTGCACCACTGGTCAATCATGTCCTCCACAATGCGACCACCCCCTTGTGATCCAGATACGGACACAGGGTTTCCTTGTCAGGACAACCCTGTCAAAAAGTAGATGTCCTCAACATCTATACTCAAAGTGTGCACACCGATCTAAAAGTGTTGTTGTACCGGGTCCCAATATTGGACCAGATGTGACAGCAATGGTACTTGGGACCTCATGCCCGACACTCGAAAGTACTTGAGAAAACCACAATTCCTCAATATGGTTATGCATTAGGGATCATTTTTTGATTGAGCATTGTCGAGCTCGTGCTCGCATTCTCGCCACTCGAGGACCATTTTGGTCACTGTAATCCTGTTCAAAAGGCCAATAAAACATCATTAGAATATTTTCAACCCATCCAAAATTCCTTTTTTGGTTAGATTTTGCACATAATTGGTGGACTTGCACTAGTGCAGCCCATCTTTACAGGTAGGGCACCACCGGCGCAATACCTTAGCTCGGGATTTGCGTCGGCACTATCACGACGCAGTTCCCAAAAGGGAAGACTGCGTCGGTCTCCGAGCGCAATATATCCCTCTAACCATGTCCAAAACCCAACAAAAATGAAGAAAAGCAAAAAAGTAAACCGCTGAAAATTTAAATAGCTAAGTTTAGGGTTACTTGTCACTGACAGGACTTGAAACGGTCGATCACAGCTCCTGGAATCGGCAAAGGAAAAACGGCTCCAAACAACACTTTTCACCTCTCCAACTTGGTAAAAACAAATAGTAATTGTTTTTTACTATTTACTTCTTTTTATTTCAAAAAATAACATATTCCTTTTTAATTTATTCCATTGTGGGTTATATTTCTATAGTTGGGATTATTTATACTCGGTTAATCATTTTGACCTAGTTTCGAAGCTTGCAGGTGAAGCTAGGTACCTCATTAATACTTTTTTTCACAATTGTGGTCATTTCGCGCATATTACCAGGTATGAAGAACTCGTTGAGCGTCTTTATGTCATTATTTCGCTTGTTAAATTCTATTATTAATGACACCGAGCTAACTCTGTGTTCTTTCTCGTGCTCGTAAAACAATGAGAATAAGTCACCGAGTTGTAGTTTATCACTTTTTCGGGCTCATTAAACTTCCACGAAAAGGAACCCCTCGGAGTCTTTCTTTAAACTCTTTTCAGGCTCTCGAAATATGAAAATATCGCCAAGCGAACTTGATGCATTCACACTTGTAAAAGTATTTGAACGGTCGTCTTTCTAGTGATAGTTTACCCCTTTTTTGGAATAGGAGGCACCATTTAAAAAAAAGGAATACTCCAACCAATTATGACTGGAAGAGTCCTCTTTTGTGTTGTTTTACCCTTTTCTGGGCAAAGAGGCTAACTTTATGAAAAAGGACCTTTGGAGTCTCCTTTAGTTCTTTTTAGACTCTCTAAACATGAAATGACGTCGATTTTACCTTCTATGGACTCGTTAAAATTTAACATTGAAGGGCCCATCATGGGACGAACCCCTCCTATCCTAGGTTCGTAAAATGTTTGGGATTGGACTCATCCATGGGATGAGCTATATAGAGCATATGTTTACCCTCCTCAAGCTCATTAAAAAACAAATGAGGCACTCATCAGTCATGATGGGGAAAAGGAAATATTTTGTGTTACACTATAATTCATGGAAGTACATAGTCGCTCTTGAACATGGCACTCATTTGCATTTGCATTCCATACTTGGGTAATCCGTTTGTCTTCAAGTCCTACTTATTTCATGAGTCTTGTCACTCCTTTGGTTCATCCAAAGAATGCTTCCACTATCAGTTGCATTGGGGGTTGGTGTCGTTCTCGTCATGTCAATACTACCAAGTCATGCCATGCCCATGTTCAAGAGATGTTCATTACTCATCATCTACAATCAGTACACCTTCTATCATGTTGGTCTACCCTGAGTCAGTCTTGCATGTTACTGTACCGTCCGATCTAATCCAAACATCTGTTATAAAGTTTCATGTCGATGATGGGGGATTCATCATGGCCCTCCTTCGACGGATTCATCCTTGTCGACTTCAACACATCATCCAAGGGTTGAATCTAGAAACCAATCGAGTACCTTGGGCTTGCATGCCTTAATGATAGGTTACCTTGCTTTCAACATGCGTTTACATCATTGGCTCTTGATTAAAATATTTCATTGAGCGTTTGACCTCAACTCATTTATTCGCCCTCGTTGATATGTACTATGATACCTTGGGTATCATTGACATCAATGGTGATTTCCCTCACACTTGTTAACAGTATACATCAATGACCGGTAATCAAGTGGTTTCTACCATGTTCGAGTACTTCAAAACATTGTAATCACATGGATAGATTCGTATCATTGCGGGTTCGGATTGAAGACCCATGGGAAAATCATATCTTTCCCAAGTTGCGATGGATATTGTTTGAGTTATATTACACGAATCCATTTTGTATTGGTCGTGGTTGTGTTGTCATCTCATCATGGATCTACGATTGTGTTTAGTAGCCATGATTGTGTTCAGTCGGTCCCTACTACCATGTATCTACATTGTATTGGTCGGAAGCCATGTTGTGAGTCATGTGAGACTTGGATCTCAGAGTCAGTTGTACTGCAGCAACATCTTCCAACCGACAAGTCCTTGCCATCCATCTTTCAAAGCATTTCACCTATCTTGTTTTTCTAGCTTCATGCTTTTGGGGGCATTCTGTTACACCTAAATCTCATCATCATGATACCCATGTCCACTCAATGCCTTGATCCCTAAAGTCTTCTTGATCAAGTAATCATTTAGATCAATTTGTTGACCTTTTTCCACCATTTCTAGTTGGGTTGGCATAGGTTACCTTCTAGCAAGGAGCACCCAACTAGGTCAAGCGCAAGATGTATTCTAACGGACTGCACCGGTGGCTCATGTTTCCTTTGTGCAGCCTGTGCTTTCCCTCTCAGGCACAGGTTTCCCTCATGCAACTTGCTCCGGAGTTGGTTAAGTTGGATAAAGGTATCTTTCGAGTGAATTCTAGAAAGTGGATGAGGTGGATATCTATCCCTAACATGTAGGTGAGCTGTCCTACGATTTCCTAACCTCAAGGGAGGATCCCTTAGTCCTCTCCCCATGATCCTCAACCTACTCTATCCACTTGGTCTTATAAATACAAATCTCCTCTCCATTCCAAAGGGAGGAAGTCTATAGCACTTACATGCTAGTGGAATTAACCCAGGTGATCCCTATCCATCTCTTGGGAGGCATACATTTCCTTTGGAGGCATTGGCTTGGCTTGTTGGAGGAAGATTGCAGTGTTAAGTCTTGGGTTGTAATCATCACTCTACTATGTATTTCTCACTCATTTACAGTAATATAATCTCTTTCCATAAATGTCTTTTTGTTAATGATATTTAGAGCTCACTTCCTTAACTTTTTTCTTAGATCAGTTAGTGTTTAAATGTACTATTACTGCTTGTTTTGTCTTTATGTGCTTTGACAGGTCTTGCAGCTACGGATCTGACGACCACGAAACTTGGAGCAATAAAGAGGAGAAAGATCTATGAATCTGAAGGTAAGGCATCTAATTACCTTGATCTCTAATTGATCTAGGAAAGTAGTTTTATATTCTATTTCCATTTGTTCTAGATCCCGTTGGACTAGGGAGATCATGCTCGCGTTTGCTCAAGTAGATTTTCCGATAACACCTTCCCACCTTGTACATGGAGTGGAATCAGTCCTTCCAATCAATTTTTATATATTGTCCTTGCACATCGATGTCGAACTTATACCAGAGACCACTGCTCTGAAGAAACGCTTAATCGTCATTGAAAAAGTGGATGAGGATTGGTGTGTGGCACTCCAAATTAACGAAGACACAAAGCATTGCAAAATCCCATTACGGCGCCCACGTCCACCCTTACACTTTTAAAGAGGGCGACCTTGCACTTGTCTATGACCAATCTCATGATAAGCTTGGCAAGGGAAAGTTTGAGTCCATGTGGAAGGGACCTTATGTCGTCAAACATTGTCTCAACAAATGGGGCATACATCCTCACCGATTCAGAAGGTCAACTCTTGAAGAACCACTGCAATGGGTTGTATCTCAATAGATTTTATGCTTAGCCTAACCAAACCCGTTGTTCATTGTATTGTAATACTTTTCCCCTTTTTGTTTTCTCTTTTTTTTTAAAAAGAGCCTCATGGTTTGTTTCCTTGATCTTATCAGATGGATCCTCATCCCGCCATATATGTTGATTACGCTAATGGTGCAAGTAGATACTACTTGAATCTCACATCGGCTGCATGGGTACTTTATTCCCTGTCACACATCCTGGTTCACATTAGTGGTGTGTGTGTTGGTGCAACCACCACTAACCAAGAGGAATACGATGTTGTGACTAGTATTTTGACTGATTCCCTACACATGAAGCATTGGTCACCATCATGTTTATCTCGATTCCCATATGTTTGTCGCATAGTTGGATAACTATTATTGGGTATGTGATCCTTGTCTCTTTAGAAAATTATTGCACACTAAACAATTGGTTAGACTATTTGAATCCATTACATTCATTCATGTCCCCAGGAGTTTCAATAGTGTAGCAGACTAAATGGCTAATGATATTCGAGACTGGCACATTAATCATCAATAGTAAGGAAATAAACCATTCACATGCATTTCATATCATTTTGCATCCACCTATATAAAACCATCACATACATAACATCACATAATAAAGAGGCTCAAAACATATATACAAAATTTGCATCCACGTACATATGTATATATAAATCCTATGTCCAAAATATAATTGTGTCTACAGCAAGGAGCCCCAACAACTCCGTAAAAATAAGTACATTGGTAAAATATTCCCATGATCATAGCATGGGGGCATCTCTGCACGTTGTCAACTAGTCATAAGAGTACTCTGATGCATCATCCTTAGTCTCCCCATCATCACTGTCATCACCGATAGAAGGTACACCTCCCTACATCATCTCTTGGATAGCCTCAACGGCCAATGCAATCTGATGCATGGTTAGTTGCCACTCAACAGGAGCATGGAAGCATATGGAGATCAAATCATCATCAAGGTTCTACCACCCGTCGTTAATGACCCCCTCTAAAAGTTGGTCGATGTCCATGCGTAGTTCTCCTAGCACCACCTCAGTACTCTTACGCCGTTGTTATTCATGTAGGGTAGGGTCAACTCCTCAACCCAATCATAGCACCTCTGGTAATCTACTGGAGGGAGTGGTTCCACAGCTACACACACATATGACAAGTCATCAATACTGATATCATATAAAAGTATTGCTATCAACTATGTTAGTGTTGTAAAACACAATTGTAATCATCATGCTTACATACCATTAGGTCCCCAGGCCTGACCGGGAGAGTGATGTAACTCAAGGTCCCCCCTATAGACATCCATGCCTATGTAAGGATAGTCCTCAATCACAACATGAATTTTCCACCACTATTTGAATAAATATCGGTTGAATACTCTCGCGACTACTCCTCCACCCTCTCGAATCATCATATCCATCTTGGTTTCCATAGGTCAATTATAAGTGAGGTCATAAGGTAGGTACCCCCTCTAAAAAAAGAATACATGAACAAATATGTGAATCCAAAGTCTCCACTCATCTTGATAACTTGTCTCAACTGTCGTTGAACCGAGGTCAAGAACATATGTCCCCACCCAAATTAGGTCCCAACCAATACTCACTCCACTAGGAGCATCTACTAGCCTGAGATCTTGTGGGTGCCACCAGATCCCAAGACTTGTACCGTGCCCACCGTATTCACTAGAGCCTCCAAATTCTCAATATCCATGATTATAATGAAGTGTTGTGAAGATGTGTGGTACCCATGTAGTGATGGTCCAGTATATCCTGCATGTCCACATATCATGGACGTTTGGGTTGAGTATCCCCAATCACTCCCAATATAGGGAGACCATTCATGAAGTATACATCCTATAGTGTGAGCTACAGTCACTCAACTTGCACTATGAATTCCTTGGAATATCGATCCTAAAACTAAAAAATCTAATTGAGCAGTAATTTTGCACTATGCACCAAAGGGTACTCAAGGAACTTGAGAAGCCCATGTCTAGCTAGGTTGTCCCTAACAACCTGGTTCCCCCAAATGTTACTATGGATGTTCAAAACATATCACTCTCTCTAGTTGACCCTTGGCATCTTGCAATTCCAACCACCAATCGATATCAGTAAAAAATGAAAACTCTCATCTTTAGCTTCAAGTTGCTCATTTCAGGGATATTCAAGCGACCTATGTCACAATTGTTTGGTAGAAAAGCACAACCTAGGTCACATATTTTCTCGAAACATGTGCAACCTAGGTTACACTTATCTCTTAGATAGGAACGACCCAAGTCGCACCTATCTAGTAGAAAAGTGTGACCTAAGTTGCTCAAATCCCTATGAAATGAGTGACCCAACGCTAAAACCATCGTAGGGTTTGTCAGGGTCCCTCAAATGCCCAAATGCAAAAATAAATTGACAAAAATTGATAGAAGGTTGATACCACTAACCTGAAGCTCACAAAATATGAAACCAATGGTCAGATCAGGAGAAATATGCATTTGAAAATCAGGGTTGTCCACACAACTCCAACAATGAACAACAACAATGACACATGGCATGGTGGGTCCCACTATATTTAAGGATTTTTGGCCCCAGTTTTCTTCTGAGGGTTACAACTTCATACGAATTCCATTTAACGTGTCATTTGCACTGTTGGAATCATAATTATGCACTCTTCGTGATTATGAGAACCATTTTCCATGATAAAAAAAAACATTCAAGCCATTTTTTCAATCTACCTTGGTTTGTGTGCCCTCTTGTAAGTCACAAAATTTGTATGTGCTTGTATACTACATTTGATTTCTAGAAGCATGTTTACACTCGGGTATCATTTCTATGTGTACAGGTCCAGGTTGTGATGAGAATCAGTATTTCCAGTCGGAAACTAGCCCCTATATGTATAACACTTCAAACTAGCATATAGGTACTCCCCTATGCAAAATATCATATGCATAAACCTTTTCAATACCTTCCACATCTGTAGGGCCCCCTTTGTTCAGGTAAGTTTCTTAGCCTAACCGCTCTTGCATTCGTCCTTACTCAACAATAGAACATACATCACATGGGTGACCTTTCAGTACCCTTTTCCATTTGGAACCCATTGTAAGAACCCTAAAACTCATAAAACCTACTAAATAACAATATAATATTAAATATGCATACAGATCTATGAACCAATACAAGAATCTGATAAATACAATGGATCTGATATCCTGTAAATCTATAAAACCAATATACAACAAGAAGCATCATGCAACGAAAGATCTGTAACAACAACAGAGTGTATCTAATCAACAATATAACGGAAAATATGCTATGAAAATCATACCTGGTTAGATGACCTAGGAGCTACCATTACCTTGACAGCTCCCATAGTGCAACTGAAGGTGGGGGGACGACTCTCCACCCAACCAACCCCCAACCAAAGGCTGAGGCCTCCGAGCCCCCAACGATTAACCCTATGCCAACGCTATCTTGCTTTCCTCTCCTCCAGAGCTCCTCTTCCAAGATGGCCAAAGACAAAAAGATCCCTCTCTTCACTTCTTCTCCTCCTTTTATCTCCTCCTTCTCCCAATTTATTAATTTCTTATTTAATGCAATTTTTTTTCCTTATTTTCTTTCATATTCCCAATTATATTATTATCTTACATTATTTTATATTACATTTTATTCATTATATTAAATATTCTCTATATGAGGGTTGTTACATACTCCCCCCCTTCAAGAAACTTCGTCCCGAAGTTATAATATTCAAGCAATAAATACAATACTTATTCAATCAATCAATCAAGTAAATACTAGAATATATAGGTAGCTAGTACTATTGTGAAGTTTAGAGATTTATATGTGTGGCCACCACATAGAAGTCTCCAAACTGCACTAATACAATCAAACGCCCTAAGTTACAACATGCTCTTAAATAATTCCCTATGAGTCTAGTATGCAACCATATAAACAATCATGCAACATACATACATAAGCATTAGATAATTAATTAATAATTAATGACTGTGTGTTTGTTTACTTCCTCTTTCCTTACTCACCCTCTCCCTGAGAATCATACCATCCGATCAACCTCCCTACACCTCCCCTCCAACTCCAGATGGTCCCGCTCGCCATGGAATAGGCCCTCTACTGTAACCTGTCCGCGGATCATACAATAGGCATCAAAAGTTCCCCGGGAAGTTACCGCGGCATTGCCACCTTCCCAACTTCTGGCAATAATACGACCTCATCGGTTTCTAACCGGAATCTGGGCCTCATCGGTACTAGCCGGCATCTGGTTCCCGGTATCCCGATCCTAATACTCCCGGTACCCCTGATCCTGATATCAGGATCATTATACCCCAGGAATCTCGGAAGGCTAGCCTAAACATCCTCCCCAGCACCCTCAAGGCACTAGCCCCAGGCATCAAAAGCCCTTCTCCATAAACCTCCCTCCCGGTGAGTATGTCTCCAACCGTGGACTCTAGTCATATCAGAAGTTCTCCGGGAAGTATCTATGGCACTACCACCTTCCCAACTTCTGGTACTAAATTCAAGTGCTGCTGGCATAGAGCTAATTGTTGGGCTTGTACCCCAGCCCATAATTTATTTATAGTAACCATTCTCATTCGTGGTTATGGGCTCCCACGAAATCATAGAATACTTAGCCTCATCAGGCTATTTGAGTGGATCACCTGGAACAAATGGCACTTGCCATAATGGATAATCATTAGTAACCATTTCTCAATATAATAATATCATGGATCAACCTTAAATCCTATGTTGACAAGAATGTCTAGCCACCAATTCATATTGCATTGCATTACATCATAAGCCATTGTCACGATAAGTCATGCCAAGTTTAACATCTAATGCATTTAGGTGCTTTTTGCTACCATCATAACATAACTGGTCATGGTACTCTCATAATTTCACTAAGCATCTCATAAACATGTCATCATAAGCTGCCATTTTTCAACATTAGTACTATCAACATGGAGTAACAACCAACATAATCCATCATCAGGTCAAATATTCATTCCACGGGAGCAATAAGGGTTAGCATGAAACGATAATATACATGATATCAAATATCTTCACTAACACATAACATAGCTATAAAATACCAAAATTAATCACAACATGCTTTCATACCATTTATGTGCCAAATGTCATTTATCTCTAGATGCAATGGTAAGCTATAAAATCATTGTATGTTCCACGCATCATCTATCTTATAAAGCACCATAACGTCATGAAATAACATCAAGAAGTATCACATGCACAACCCAATCATCAAATTTCACATGAATAATGCATGACCATGAATCACATGTCTATAAGGCATCATTCTAATAACAACGTCTAATAACACCATATCATGTACCACATAACTTACATTTCAAGATGCCATAAAGAAAACTATAAATTACCAATTGAGTATCAGCAATCAATGTATCATGTATCTCATGTCCTATACATCTAGAAACCATAATAAACTAAGTATCCACATGAAATATGCATCATGGAAACTAAGTAGTGACATGAAAAACTAAGTAGCATCATGAAATATGCAACATATGTCGTCTAACTTGAGTGAGCAAGGGGGAGGTTATGGTCACCTTGTCCTTTACAAGGTCCTATTAACTTTTATGTATTTGCAATGCAAAACCTCTAATTAATATTTATTACACAATAATCTAAATTATTGTACAATAATTAAAATTTATCATACAATGATCTAAATTACATATCGATTAATTAAAATTTATTAAACTAAAATTTAAGTTATTTGTACAACTTGGTATTTATAATCCTTTTGTGAGTTATAAAATGAAGATATAGGTGGTAGTCTTGTAAACCAAAACCTATAATGTTAAACACTTCAATATAAACTTTGTAAATGTGAACATAAAGGGACTCTAATATCATTCCAAAACTAATATGTTTATTTTTAAACTATTCTGAAAGCAAAAATATTTATTTTAAACCGTTCTGAAAGCAAAAGGAGTAAATATTGCTTTACCAAGGAAAGTATTGGGATTTCTATGAAGGGATCTTTTAATGCTTCTGTGTGAAACCAACTCTATGGATTGTAATGTGTGAAACATAGCTGCATTGTCAATTATATCATCCTTTTATGGAGAATGATTGGGGTTTTCCATTGTTTCTTTGAATTTTGGTTTCTATTTTATTATTATTATTATTATTTTTCAAACCACAATAATGACCTAAACAGTGCTCATTACCAAACGCACTTGAGCTCGTGACTGAGTTTCGTTTCTGGTTTTGTTTACAAATATTGTATGGTAGAAGATGTCAGAACCCATTGTGCGTAGAAGACAATAAATTATCAAATGTTTCGCAATCCTTGGCCAAATCAGTTTCCTGAAAATTATTATCACATAACCCTAGAAAATCCTAATAGAAGTTCATAATAAATTCAAACCATCTGCTCTGATACCAAATGTAAGAACCCTAAAATTCTTAAAACCTACTAAATAACAATATAATATTAAAGATGCATACAGATCTATGAACCAATACAAGAATCTGATAAATAAAATGGATCTGATATCCTGTAAATCTATAAAACCAGTATACAACAAGAAGCATCATGCAATGAAAGATCTGTAACAACAACAGAGTGTATCTAATCAACAATATAACGGAAAATATGCTATGAAAATCATACCTGGTTAGATGACCTAGGAGCTACCATTACCTTGACAACTCCCATAGTGCAACTGAAGGTGGGGGGATGACTCTCCACCCAACCAACCCCCAGCCAAAGGCTGAGGCCCCCAAGCCCCCAACGATTAACCCTATGCCAGCGCTATCTTTCTTTCCTCTCCTCCAGAGCTCCTCTTCCAAGATGGCCAAAGACAAAAATATCCCTCTCTTCACTTCTTCTCCTCCTTTTATCTCCTCCTTCTCCCAATTTCTTAATTTCTTATTTAATGCAACTTGTTTTTCCTTATTTTCTTTCATATTCCCAATTATATTATTATCTTACATTATTTTATATTACATTTTATTCATTATATTAAATATTCTCTATATGAGGGTTGTTACACCCATGTCATTAATTTCTCGTAGGATTGGGAGTCCATTTAGTTTGTGATTTTGCACAAAGCCGCATGTTACTCTATCATCATCACTCATTAGCCTACCCCACGGACTCCTAGACTTATGGCCACTAATTCATTCACATGTTTCATATTGCATAGTAACAAATCCACTTCTCTATCCATAATGTAAATTTACATTATTTTTCCACCATTCATTACCCCACGAGGAGGTTATCATTAGCATCCTACCCCACCATCAAGACTTGATCTGCTATCACCTAGTCGTTTGAGCCATTTGATCATTTCACTAAACACTTACCTCCTTGCTTTCATTTTATCTTGTTAAGGTGGCCTCCTGCCTCAACAACCATGATACAAATGTGCTTTTAAGCACCCCTTTTTTCCATATGTTCACACATCTGGGAATCTACGATTGTGGAGTATTCCTCTGCTACCTCTCTTCAATGCTCATGCATCGGAGAAACCATTTAACAAATGGTGCTCCTAAACACCCATGTAGATCGCATATAGTCTCTTTTTATGGTAGCATCCCTGATCACCTTTGTTCATAGAATTCTGTGATGAATCACCCTTGGAGTCATACTAACATCATGTTTTCCCCAAGTCAAGTATCAATACCCCCCAACCCCTAAGATTCCCCATTGTAGTTATAATCCCTGGTATACCAATTTGTGTCCCTCACCAAGATCAATTTCACGCATGCTACCAGGTCAGTCATGTTCGTTACTCACTTACCCTCATATCCTCTAATAGTGTCTCAGTTACATGTCCAGTCACTTTCAATTCTTGGTTGTATCCCTCGCGTTCCCGTCAAGAAAACACCAATGCCTTTCCAGTTGTAGTCTCCCTCTATCGACATCAACACATCTATTCCAGGGGATATAATACCCAGAGGTACCATATACCTTGGCGTCATAAACACCATTGATGAGCCCTTTGGACCAACTGAGGGGAGACCTCAGTGCCCCTTTGATTGGTTGCTTCTCACATCCTCAAATTCAACTAAATAATCACACCGATGAGATTCGTATAGGTTGATGGTTATCTCAGTATTTGGTCGAAGACCCTAAATATCCCTTAACTCTAGTCCCTTGGTGAGTCTATGTGGAAGCCCTTCAAAATTATGTTTCCAGATATTTTAGGGTTGCATTGACAACAATGTTTGGAATCTCTCTAGTTACATGCTTCCTATTGCATCTGTAGATGCAATTCCTCAAACTTGTTAGATTCATACTCTCAGCTGTTTGAGTCACTATAGATGTTGGACCCATTTAGATCCATTAGTGCATTAGTTTTTGTGATTCAACATTCCATGAGAATTCCATTGTTCCAGTATCAGGTCCTCATATCAACCATGGTTGGACCATGATTACATTCCATATTTGAGTCCATACTAGACACTTATGATGTACACAACAGTTATCCATGTATTGATCAAGCCCCCTTTAATCCTAGATCCACTTTTTTTTATTTTGAGACATTGATACGAGCATGGGAATGCCTTCCTCGTCCATATATTTGAGATTATATGCACCTCATCCATATTGAGTATTGTATGTGCAGGTAAGGGACCCTTTAGTCCCATAGGGGGGCGAGTTACCTTTGATGTAGTCTCCATATTCTACGCCACCATCACACTTATCTCCTAGAAAAGAATATTCTATGATGTATGTTATCCATACGATGTGATCTCGACCTCACACATTAGGAGGCAATATGTTAACAACTAAAACTTTTCCACTAGACATGTCATTGGCCCATTCACCTACATACACCATCATTCTAGCTCATTTTCACATCATTCCACCCATTGGACCTTGACAAGACATTGCAAAAGCCCAAAAATCAAAGAAAACACCAAAAGTAGACACTTTAAGTTCATGTCACTCATTTCCCTAAGAAATGAGCAACCCGGGTTACACCAAATCTCTCGAAATGAGCGACCCAAGTTGCACAAAAGCTCATAAAAAGAGCGACCTAGCTCCTGGCATAGATTTTGGCTATTTCTTGCTTTTCCCAAGAAAAAGGAGGAAACTTGGGCACGGAATCTGACTCGACACAAATCATGGAGAGGATTTGGGACAAAAATAATGCCCCGATCCTTATCACTAAATCCATTCACTGATCCTATAAATGAACTCTCAAGGTCCCCCATTCAATCAGATTTATCCATTTATCGCTCAAGCTGTCACTTTGCCCAAATTATTATTAATAATAATTTGTATACATATATTATTAATAATAATAATTTCCACTTATTTTAGTGTTCTCCCAAGCATTGTGACTCTACACAAAATGGTGCATGAATTTACGATTTGATTTCACCCAAATAAAACTGCGTGTTGTTTTCTTTAAAATTACCCATTGTTTTTATACTTCTCCTTTTCTTCTCTCGTCTTTTTTTTTACTTTCTTTCTTTTTTCTTTTTTTTTTACATTCTTTTTAGTCTCTCTATTTTTTTTAACTTTCCTTTTATTCTTTTCTCTTTTTTTTCTCTCTTTTACTTTATCTAATGTTTTGCTCAAATACCACAATTTAAGGGAATCCCTAGGATAATGGCTAAAAGCCAAATTACACAAAGTGTAAATAATGGCCAAGGGCCAGATATCCGAGTGTTAGGTAAGAAGAGAACACTGTATATGAGTGTTATTTATCTGAGTGTTATGTAGGAAGAAGATCCATATTCAAATAAATATATATGTGAATATTGATAAAAATGAATGATATGAAATTCTACAATTGGTAGCCTCCATTTATATGGTTTTGGTAGCCATTTGAGGAGACATGTCCTCTTACCTAATATTATTTTTTTATTAGTATTATCATTTTTATTATCAGTTATTGTTATTGTTATTTATTATTTATTATTTATATTTGTAACAAGCAATCCCTAAGGCCAATTTATTGTATGATTAGAACAAAGGTGGAGCACATTTTTAGATATCTTGGAAGGATAATTTGAAAGAAAATCAAGATCAAAGGGAGAAGGGTTTCAAACTTCCTTTCTTTAGAAACAATTCAAACACATTCCATCAAAATCAATCAACTCAAATTGGATACAAAGATGGTTGAATCTTTGGGGAAAAGGACAAGGAAACCATTTAAATGTTGTGGTTGTGAAGGGGAACATACATATAAATATTTCCCATGGTGTGAAGAGAAAATGAAGAATGTGCACAACATTCACTGAGATACTATAATGGACTATGTAGCAAGAAACGTTGCCTAAATTTATATGGCATTCGATGCTCACCAAGCAAACCACCAATCAAATATGATAAAAATTGAAGGTAAGATTGCAATGCAATCTATTTCAATTTTAATTAATCGAGGTACAAGTCATAGTTATATTGCTCCCAATATTCTTGGTATATTTATTCCTACAAGTAAGTATACCAAACCATGTTGGTTAAGTTGTCTATTGGAACAAAAACGAAAATCAACGAGATAGTAAATATTTGTTCATCATAAATGAATAGACTCCGTACTTTTTCAAAGTTGAACATACTATCACTTGGCGCTTATGATGTTCTCATTGGAAATAATTGGTTAGATGATCATTATGTTGTTATAGATTGTCATAATAATACCTCCACTTGTCTTAATGAAGAAGGAAATCAAAAGACAATAAAGGCATTAAGACCTATATCCATAAGGAAAATCACAACATTACATTTAAAGAAGTGATTTAGAAATGGGTGTCAATTGGATGCAGCCCATGTAGAAGAGACAACAAAAGACAAAGGTAAAATTTCTATGGACTTCCTAGTATTACAAGAATTTGTAGATGTGTTTGAATAAGTACCTAAACTCCCAACAAAAAAATACATTGACTTTTCTATCATCTACTTAGAATGATGACTTATTTTGTCAATTGAGGGAAGAAAAATAAATTGAATACGGACTTGATGTCTTGCTATTATCAAGTAAGAATAAAGGATGGAGATATTACCCAAACAACTTTCAAAACATTGAGTTTGTAGTGGTGTTATTTGGATTGACAAATGCACTAGCTATTTTTACGTGCTTGGTGATGGAATATTTAGAAATCATTTGGGCAAGTTTATCATTCACTTTCTTGATGATATTCTCCTTTACTCAAAGTCAAAGGAAGAGCATGAAAATCATTTGAGACTTTTCTTTCCAGTGTTGAGAGAGCATCAACTATATGCCAAATTAAGCAATCGTTTATTCTATCAAAGGAAAATTCATTATTTGGGACATAATGTTTCTAAGGAAGGAATAGAAACAGATTCAGAGAAATTTGAAGTAGCAATGGGATGGCCTACACCTAGGAATATGTCAGATGTGATGTCATTCATGAGAGTTGTTGGATATTATAGAAGGTTTATAAAATTCTTTTGGAAGATTGTACATCCAATCACTTCCTTACCAAAAAAAAGAATAAAATTTGAAAGAACATCAAAGTGTGAGGACAGTTTCTAGATATTAAAGAAATTGTTCACCAGTGCACTAGTTCTCAGAATTGTTGATCCAAATGAATATTTTGTGGTGTGCATTGATGTTTACAAAGAGGATAATTTAGATTGGGCATGTAATATGTTATGAATCCAAAAAACTTAAGAACATGTGAATACTTATTTCACACCTGATTTAGAACTTACTTCCATATTACATGCATTAAAAATGTGGAGACATTATTTGAAGGGAAGAAAATTTTAGTTAAGAGTAAACCATAATGATATGAAATATTTATTTGAACAAAAAAATTTGAATGCCGGACAAATACGATGCTTGGAATTTCTTTGTGAATTCGGTTTTGACATCAAGCACATTAAAGGAAAATATAACAATGTTGTTGATGTACTCAAAAGAAGAATGCATGCAAGGCATGCTATAGCATGTGTAAATAATATTTGAAATATGTAATGCTTGAAGCTCTTGTATCAAATGAGCACTATCTTTAGGGGAAGGAAGGATTACATCATAAAAATGTGCAATAGAAATACAAATATTATAAGAGAGAAGATTATGGAAATTTTATGTATAAGATCATAGTTTATGTTCTAAATTATTGTTATCTGAGAAAACTTATACTGAATGAGATGCACAATGTTCCATGTGTTGGACATCATGGCTACCAAAGACAATTGCAAAAACAACAAAAACCAATACTTTTGACTAGGAATGAAAAATGATATATGTGTGTGTGTGTGTGTGTGTGTGTGTGTGTGGACTATTAGAGAGTGAAAGTTGAGCATATAGCATGGTTACTACAACCGTTACCATATCCTATGTAGAAGTGGGAGATGGTATCTATTGATTTCATCACTAAGTTACCAAAAACAATAAGGAAACATGACTCCATCATGGTAGTGATGGACAAGTTAACAAATATTGCTCACTTTATTCCAATTAAGTCAACCTATAAGGTAGAAAATATAGTATAATTCTACATGAAAATGTTGCTAGATTACATGGAATAGCCAAGGCTATTGTCTCATACAATGATCCTAACTTCAATTTTTTGGAAGGGATTATTCGAGGATTTTGGAACCAATCTAAATTTTAATGCAACCTACCATCCACAGTCTGATGAGAAAACAAATAGAGTTAATCAAGTAATTGAAGATCTGGTGCAAATGTATGTGATGGACAAGCCATCCAAGTGAGAGGATCATTTTTATTTAGTGGATTATGCATACAATAATAGGCATCATGTCTCTCTGAAGAGTAGTTCATTTGAAGCTTTGTATGGCATAAAATGCAACACCCTAGGAAGTTGGCATAATGTAGTCAATAGAGTGATACTTGGTCCTCAGTTGTAAGGAGATGGAAGAACAAGTTGCCAAGATCAAGTTAAACTTAAAGAAAACACATGATAGGAAAAATATCTATGGAGATAAAGGTATAATAATGAGGGAATTCAAAGTTGGGGGAGCATGTACTCCTAACAGTTAAACTAGGGAAAAGCTTCTTAAAGTTGGGGAGTTGTACTAAGTTGGTAGCTAGATATTGTGAACCTTTCTAAATCTTGGTTTCAATCAGACATGTTGCATTTATGCTTGCATTTCCTACTATAATAAAGGCTCATAATATATTTCAAGTATTTTTGTTAAAAAAGTAGGTGCATGATCATAACCATGTCATTAATTGAGCATTGATCCAAATGGAACTAGAAAGAAAATTCTAAATACAACTAGTTGGAATCCTAGATAAAAAGGTTAAAATGCTCTAGAACAAAGCCATTAAATAGTTAAAGACCCAATGGAGTTGGAGGATGCCATGTCAAAAGCGTACACACATTTGTTTTAAATTTTTTATTTACACCAAAGCTAATGCAAATATTAGGTGGGGGAATGTAATACCCCTATTTGACCCCTAGATTATGAGCATATATGTAATGATGAAATAGATATAAGCTTGAACATATGTGGTCTAAGTAAAGTATGGCCATTGGTTTGTAAATATGTACTTTGGAAATATAATATAAATACATTAATGTATGCAAACAAAGAATGAAAAGAAAGGTGGTTGTGTGTCCACAAGAATAGAAGAAATGGGGGATTAGGCGGCTAATGGGAAAAACAATAGCATTTTACTATTGCTCACATTTATCCTAACTTATCTAACCTTGGTCTATCACCTATTAAATCGTTCACCTACCTTGAGATACATGGACTTGTCATTAAGGAAACTATGATTCTGGGAATGCAATCTCTCTCTCTCTCTCTCTCTCAAACACACACACACATTCATTATTCCTTTGGTTTTTCTCCTTTACACTTATGCTACCATATTTGGTGCCATGAAACTATGTGAAAACCATGACAAATGTTATGGGTAATTGCTAAGAAAAGGAGGAAATTAAGTTGTGGTTGGAATTCCCTAGTTCCTAGTAGCAGAGAATCCATAGCCAACATATATTGGAGCACTAGAGTGAAGGGGGGTAGCATAAAAGGAGGTCCCATTTCTAGTGTTTTGTAAGTTGAGTTGGTAAAGAGGCTAGTTGAGTGTGATCATTATAGTTAAAAGATGCAAAATGTTAGTTTCCTTTCTTATGAATCTTGGAATTGAGTTGAGTGAGAGATATTAGAGTCAAGCCATATAGTTTCACCCTTGTGGATTCATAGCCTTGATTAAGGGGTGGCCTCTATAACATAGAGCTTATGTTTGGGTAGAATATTCTCTGATTGCAACTAGTGGATCATTCTCATAAATATAAGTACTTCTTGGTTGTTTATGAATATGCAAACTAATAATGTTTTTATTGTGCATGTATTATTTATTATTTTATGTTTTATTTATGTTTAAATGAATTTCATTAGAGGACTTGCATTCATGTGTATAGGTTCATAAATTGAATTGTTTGCCTATGATTGCATCAATTCCACATTAGAATACATGAATGGTGTAATTAGAATGGTTTTCAAAGTGTCTTATCACCACAGTTGGAGTATAGAGATGGTCGGGTAATGTTGGAACCTAATCCTTGGTGTGAGGAATATTATTGTGCAAGGGAGACCGAGAGTCACCCGGGATGCTCCACATCGCAGTTGGCATTATTGTCGGATGTTGAATTCGACACTTCTTCGACAAGTCATCGACGTTGACACAACTTCGACAAGTTTCGACTTCGACTAGTTCTGCAACCTCACAGTTTTGTGACATCGACATGCAGTGTCGATCTGCGACTTGTGACTGTCGAACTTCGACATACTATCTCTCTTTCTTCCAGTCAACTATAATGGTTGAAATTTCGAACCGTTCTAACTTATTTTGTAACTGAACGTAACGGGAAAGCACCCAAGCATCTCATCACTCTCTATATAAGCATGTAAACTATTGTAATATACAACATAGAATCAATCGATGATCTCATATCCAGTAATAGAAATCAGTTTGCATTCCTGCATATTGTTTGTATATATTTGTGTTCTATCTGTGTAGTGTATTCCTGCTTTGCGCATTATGTTTCTTAAGCTTCCGCCATAACAGAGCCGAATCATTTAGTCAAACTGTTGTCCCCCTCGTGCTTCCTAGCCATGTGCGGATCATTGGTATTAGAGCATACTCAATCATAGCACTCAACTTTGTTCATGCTTAATTTTGCGTAGACACTTCCAACAAAGTTATTGACTTATGCCTGTTCAAACACGCTTTCAATCTCAACAATCCAAGCAGACACTACCTCCAGAAATGGAAGAAGAAACAAATGATAGACATGCAGCCGACAAGATAGTACAAATTATTGAGCAAGCACTGACTCAACAAAGGATTGAAATGCTTTCCCATTTTAATGAAATTCTCACGCGATTTGCTTCGACATCCGGAGGATTTTCAATGAGAACTCACTCCGATAAAATCAAACCCTTCAAAGTGCAAATGAATTTGGACATACCAAATCTTGAAGGCAAGATTGACGCGGAATTTGTCGACAATTGGGTGTAACAATTGGAATCTTGTTACTCTGTGAATCAACTCTGATAAGCTGACAAGATCACCATTGTAGCATTAAAGATGTCAACATATGTGCACTACTAGTGGGAGAACTTCTTGACAAAGATGGAGAAAAGAGGAGACCCATTGACACATGGGATAAATTCGTCGAACACATCCGAAAGGAATTTTACCCACCCAAATACCTCGAGCAGCAGTATAAGAAGTGGCAGCAGCTAAGGCAATGGAAAGACCAATCAATACAGAGTTACACCGACGAGTTCTATCGACTTATGGCTAGACTTGGCGTCCAAGAAGAAGAGAAATTGCTTTTTCTGAAGTACATCAGCGGATTTTCCCAGTATATTCAACAAGAGATGGAATTTCTGACTGTCATTATGCTTGCAGATGGATTCCACTATGCTAGCAAACTTGAAACCAGGCAGAAAGGGAAATCACACTTCGTGACAAAGCCAACATCGGGATGACCACCTGACAAGAAGACATCAGCCAACTTCGACAAGTCGAAATATTCTTAGCCGACTCCACCAAATCCAGATCATGACAAAAATCCTTTTCAGAAAAGGGAACGTAGCAAACAACCGCCAACTGGGAAATGGTGCGATTACCACCACACATCTTGGCATGATACATCTGAATGCAAAGCTCAGAAGACATTTTTGGAAAAAGTGTCGACATTTGATGTGTTCTACAAGACGATGGAAGAATCTGATCTAGATGCAACGACTCTTCTGACATCGACATCGACCACTCCAACAGCCTTGACTATCGTCGACGAGGAGGAATGAGAGCACTTGTTCCATACATGGATATGGGTCCAGCACAACCCATTACATTTGATTGTGGACAATGGTATCCAGAAGAACTTCATTTATGAATATCTTGTGAAGAAACTAGGTCTTGTTACCACTCTGCATCCTCAACCTTACAACATCGGTTGGATGAAGGATGGACAAGAACTATGGATCACCCGACAATGCAAACTCGCCTACTTCATAAAGCCTTTTGAAAATGAAGTACTCTGTGACGTAGCACCACTCTTCGTAGCCGACGTCATGTTTGGGAAACCTTACCTATGGGATCGCCATGGAATTTATCAGTCACGACCACAGAAGGTGTTTATCAAAATCCAGAATCGATGGTACAACATTCCATAGCGAAGACCTACACCAACGGTTTCAATGATATCTACTAAACAGACAAAGAAGCTCATCAATCATGCTTAAAAGTTCACTTAAATCATGATCAAACCGCAACATTCTAGGAAGACTGCAACGACGAGTCGACTTACCGACCAAAGTAGCTCCCGAAAGAAGCAGTTGATCGACAACGTTCTCGACGAGTATCATAGTTTATTCCAAGAGCCGGATGGAGTACCTCGACATTTCCAAGTAAAACACTCCATTGAACTTGCTCCCGGTTCTTGTTTGCTTAATGCATCTGTTTACAAAAGATCCATTCTCGAAAATGAAGAGATTCGCAGACTGTTACACCCAAAATATCGCCATCATGAGACGTATGTAACCTCAGTGCATAAATCCCTGAAGTCCCATGATCAAGCTAGTCATTTAGAGCAATTTGATGTCCTTTATCCACACTCCTAATTAGGCTGGCGCAGGTTGTCTTTGAGGAAAGTGCAGGTTGTCTTTGAGGAAAGTGCGCCAGCACATATTGCCTTCATGCAGCATGTGCCAAAGTCAGTTTCATGGGATAAAGGTAGCTTTTGACCGAATTCTAGAAGTTGGAGGAGGTGGATTTCTATCCCTAACTCCTAGGTGAGTTGGCCTTCAGTTTCCTAACCTAATGGGAGGATCCCTTCACCCTCTCCCCATGATCCTCAACCTACTCTATCCACTTGGTCCTATAAATACAAGAGCCCTTCCTGTTCTCTTCATTTCTCATGATGCGTAGTGAGACGGTTAACTTGAACACACGTTCCCATTCGTATGACCCTGTCCCTCAGAAGGAACCTATTGGAAGTAATACTGAAAAAGCTTCCACTTTTATTCCCGACATCACCGTACTGCACACTCCTCTCACCATTGAGAAGCCTTCTTTAGAGTTAGTGTTGCATCTTCCCAAGAGCACAATTCGAAAAGTTGTTTTCAATCCCAATGCTCGGGCCGCTCAGAACTACAATATTGTAGAAAACTTTGTGCAAGATCCTTGTGCTATGTCGGCGCTAGAGGTCTTGTAGAACTGTCCTAACCAGCGTAAGACTCTCCTCGCTTCCATCGGCGAGGTTTATCCATATTCTTATAATACCATCATGTTTCGGCTGGAGTACTTTAAGCCAAGGATTTCCCATCAGTTGGCATTTCAAGTTGCCACAAACATTGTTGGGAAGATAATCCATCGCATCGTCTTGGATGAAAGCGTCTCTACCTCGGTCATGTTGATTTCGTGTTGGAGAGCCATTGGCTCTCCCTATTTGAACCGTTCTCCCACCACCTTGAAAGCATTCGACGGACGTGGCTTTCAACCTCATGGGCTATTACAAGCCTTGGCAGTAGAGTTGGGGGGTAAGACCGCAACCATTAACGTGTAAGTAGTCGCTAGCCCGTTAGATTATAATATCTTACTTGGTCGTAATTGGTTTTATGCCATGACCACGGTCGCATCATCTGTCTTTCACATAGTACAATTCCCCCACCAAGGTCGAATTGTTACTGTTGACCAACTGGATTTCTACACACCTGACACCACTACTCATCCGAGCGATAATGTTCCATTACTTGGATAATCTTCGCAGCTATATGTGAGAGTGGGGGTCGGCCTCATAAAGGACTCATCCCTCATGGCCATTTTTCCATCCTCGGATCCCCCTAATCATGTTGCCACCTCCTCCCTGATTTCATCTTGTCCCAACTCTCACGATCCATGGCTCGTGCCCGATGAAGCCACTATGCACCTGATTGGACATACTATGCCTCTTTCACCCACTGAACTCACTTATGAGGCTATCCAGTCAGCACCAGAGGACCACTTGGATGTGGCCTCTACCTCCTTTTCTCTACAATGGACGTCGTCCCTACCCGATTCTCTACTTCAGAATTTTCATTCTGACAAGTCCATTAGGGAAATCATGAGTGCGGTTGACCCTCCATGGGAAGACCTACATCATCGATCGTCTTTCCTTCCCCCATTGGATACTGTGGAGAATAGTAGTGAGACGGTTAACTTGAACACACGTTCCCGTTCGTATGACCCTGTCCCTCAGAAGGAACCCATTGGAAGTAATACTGAAAAAGCTTCCACTTCTATTCCTGATGTTACCGTTCCACACGCTCCTATCACCATTGAGAAGCCTTCTTTAGATTCAGTGTTTCCTCTGCCCAAGAGCACAATTCGAAAAGCTGTTTTCAATACCAATGCTCGGGACACTCAGAACTACAATATTGTAGAGGACCTGGCACAAGCTCCTTGTGCTATGTTGATGCTAAAGGTCTTGCAGAACTATCCTAACCAGGGCAAGACTCTCTTCGCTACCATCGACACGATTGATCCGGATTCTTCTAATACCATCATGTTCTAGCTGGACTACTTTAAGCCGAGGCTTTCCCATCAGTTGGCATTTCAATTTGCCACAAACATTACTAGGAAGACAATCCATCGTACCATTTTGGATGAAGGCACCTCTACCTCGGTCATGTCGATTTCATGTTGGAGAGCCATTGGCTCTCCCAAGTTGAACCGTTCTCCCACCACCTTGAAAGAATTTGATGGACGTGGATTTAAACCTCATGGGCTATTACAAGCCTTGGAAATAGAGTTGGGGGGTAAGACCGCAACCATTAACATGGAAGTAGTCACTGCCTCGTTAGATTATAATATCTTACTTGGTCATAATTGGTTTTACACCATGACTGCGGTCGCATCATCTGTCTTCCGCATAGTACAATTCCCCCACCAACGCTGAATTTTTACTGTCGACCAACTAGATTTCTACACACCTAAGACTGCTACTCATCCGGGCGATAATGTTCCATTACTTGGACAATCTTCGCAGCTATATGAGAGTGTGGGGGTCGACCTCATAAAGGACTCATCCCTTATGGGAATTTTTTCATCCTCGGATCCCCCTAATCGTGTTTCCACGGTGCATATGATCTCCTCCCTGATTTCATCTTGTCCCAACTCTCACGATCCATGGCTCATTCCTGACGAAGCCACTATGCACCTGATTGGAGATACTATGCCTCTTTCACCCGCTGAACTCACTTATGAGGCTATCCAGTCAGCACCAGAGGACCACCTGGATGTGGCCTCTACCTCCTGTTCTCTATAGGGGATGTCGTCCCTACCCGATCCTCTGCTTAGGACTTTTCATTCTGACGAGTCCATTATGGAAATCATGAGTGCGGATGACCCTCCATGGGAAGACCTCCATCATCGATCGTCTTTCCTTCCCCCATTGGATACCGTGGAGAATAGAATCACCACCATCTTTACACCGGATGTCCACCCTTGCTCTCAGTCCCCGATACTTACGTGTCAAACAGACAATGAAGGCAATTTGGTCAACATTGAACCTACCATTCCAGTCGACATATCGATTACTCCTGGTGTAGTGGAACACATTCGTTTAGGCCAGAAGTGTTCCCCTGAAGAGATTACAAGGTTCACGGCCTTGTTCAAGCAATTTTGAGACGTGTTTTCTTGGACATACGAGGAGATTCCCGGGATAGACCCCGCTATTGTTTCACATGAGTTTCAAACCTATCCTGATGCTAAACCAGTCCGGCAAAAATTGCGACTAGTACACCCTCAAAAGACTACGACAATCAAGGCATAAATTGAAAAGCTCTTGAAAGTTGGCTTTATCTACCCTGTCCCATTGACAGAATGGGTCTCAAACGTCGTCCCTGTAGCTAAAAAGAAGGGTACCATTCGTGTCTACGTCGATTATCGGGATCTCAACAACGCTTGTCCTAAGGAGAATCAACCGACTCCCTTTATCGATTAGATCATTGACAACTGTGCTGGAAGTGTCATTTTCTCTTTCATGGATGGCTTTTCCGGTTACAACCAAATTGAGATCCACCCGGCTAATCAACATAAGACATCTTTCATCTGTCCTTGGGGCACGTTTGCTTATTGCAAGCTCCCTTTTGGTCTCAAAAATACTGGTGCCACATTCCAGCGGGCCATGTCGTACGCCTTTCATGATGTGAAGGACTTCGTGGAACCTTATCTCGATGATCTACCTGCACATACACGACAGCGTCAGTACCACATTAATCATTTGACAGTCGTTTTCCTCAAATGCAGGCGGTATAACATCCACCTGAACCCTCACAAGTGTATCTTTTGCATCGAGTCTAGACGCCTCCTTAGTTTTATTATCTCGAAGGATGGGATCCACATTGATCACTTGAAGGTGGAAGCCATCATCGCTCTCCCACCTCCCACCGACATTACGGAACTACAAAGTTTGCAAGGGAAGGAAACTTACTTACGGCGTTTTGTCTGTAATTTCGCGCAAAAGACGCAGGGTTATATGAGACTCCTCAAGAAGGACGTCCCATTCATTTGGGATGATCAAGTGCAGCAATCCTTCGATAGTCTCAAACATGCCATTACGCATGCCCCTGTGCTCCAACTGCCCAATTAATACAAGGATTATATCCTTTATCTTGTCGCTTCTGCCACCACGATCGCCATGGTCTTGGTACAAGAAGACAACAACGCCCAAAAACATGTGATATAGTACTTAAGTAAGGGTCTTATTGACACCAAAACTCGTTACTCACATGTTGAGAAGCTCGCTCTCACGGCAGTTATTGCCGTCCAAAAGTTCTGACATTACATATTGCTCCGCACCAACACTATCATCGCCGATTCGAATCCCATGTACCACGTTTTGAAACATTAGGTACTTGGGGGAAAGTATTCACGCTAGATCATGATACTGCAGGTTTTCAATCTCCTATTCAAAAAGGCTAAGTCTAAAAAGTCTTTGGTGTTTTTCGAGCTTATCTGTGATCTTCCCCATGCTGATGTAGAATTTGAGCCCAATGATTCTCTTCCAGATGAATCATTGTTCCTCATTAGCATGTCTGATCCGTGGTATTGAGATATTATTTTATATCTTAAAACGCAATGTTTCAGCCCCCAACTGTCTCATGACGACTGTCTTCGAATACACCACCATGCAAAGTATTACCTGATCGTCAGTGATACCTTGTACCGTCATGGTATTGATTCTATTCTTCGACGTTGTCTCACTCATGAGGAGGCTAAACACATCTTAAATGACTGTCACGCTGGGGCTTGTGGCGGTCATCTCTCTGGGATGGCTACATCCCAGAAGATACTTTGCATGGGCCATCCATCTTTAAATATTGTATCGAGGCTGTCAAAAAATGTCCTCCATGCCAGCATTTTCAAACGAAAAAGCGCACCCACCCAGCCCCGTTACACCTAGTTATTGTCGTCGGCCCCTTCGCTAAATGGGGCATTGAATTCATGCACTGTAAGCCTACCTCGGCCGGGGGGCATGGTTATGTCATAAGAGCCGTGGATTACTTTACAAATTGGGTCGAGGCTATTCCTACATACACGAACGATGAAAAAACCACCACACTCTTCATCTTCAATCATGTTATAGTGCGGTTCGGAGTTCCTCAAGATATAGTCACCGACCATGGTTCTCACTTTCAGAACCACATGGTTGACGAATTGAGCACTAGATTGGGTTTTCGCCATGAAAACTCAACACCTTACTACCCGTAGTCCAATGGACAAGTAGAGGCCATTAACAAGGTCTTGAAAACCATGATCCAACGCATGGTGGGTACGCACAAGTCTAACTGGCACAACGTGCTCTTTGACACACTATGGGCTTATCGAACTTTCATCAAGACTGCCACTGGATTTACCCCCTTCCAATTATTTTATGTATTGGAGGTAGTCCTACCAATAGAGTGCGAGATTCCGTCCCTCAAACTCGTGGTTGAACTTCTCCCTAATACTACTGTTGAGGAAGAATGCTTCCTCTACATGGAAAAAATCGACGAGACTCACCGCGATGACACTCTTGCCAACGAGGCACATAAGAAACGCATCAAAGCGCAGTATGACAAATCGGTAGAACCTCGCGTCTATAGAGAGGGTGATTTGGTCCTCACATACGACCAAAGACACGATAAGTGGGGGGCAGGAAAGTTCGAGTCCATGTGGCATGGACCCTACATAGTGAAGCGTGCTCTGGAGAAGGGAGCCTACGAACTAGAAGACTACGAAAGGATATCTTTAGGTGAACCTCGCAATGGGCTTTACTTGAAGAGGTACTATGCCTGAGTTTTTCATGCATAAGTATGTTGTATATACTGTACATGGCATGTTTGTTTTTGTGTGGTGTGACGCTTTTGTTTAGTGTGTCTAGATCTTGTTTTTGCTTCTTATACCATGTTCTGTCTACATGTGCAGATGGAAACTTGCTACGGATTCGCGAACGACGCTAGTCGGCATACCCGTAACTTTGCTTCGGCAGCCTGGGTACTTTATTCCTCAACCGGTGAGCTCATTGGATCAGGAGGAAGTTGTCTAGGTTTCGCAACCAACAGCGCCGCAAAATATCAGGCGGTGATTGGAACCCTAACCGACGCTCTTTCCTTGGGTATGGACCACGTTGTTATCTATTTGGATTCGCAACTAGTGGTTTCTCATCTTAACCGGATTTATGCTATCCGTGACCCTACCCTACTCCATCTCTACAGACGAGTCCGTCTTTTGGAAAGTTCTTTTCAATCTATTCAATACCTGCACATTCCACGAGATATGAATGCAATTGCCGACTCAATGGCCAACTTCATTCTAGATTGCTACATTGCACACACATAACATTTGTATAAAGTATAAAAGCATACATAACATGTAAATCCTCCATTGTATAAGCAAACATGTAAACAAGATCACATTAATCATCCATTAAAACACATAATGTATAAAGCCACCAAAAATGTCTGTATGTATATAAATCCGTACAAAAGTACAAAATGGTAGTGCTAATACAAAAATCTGAAGCATGCTAGCTTTCAGTAATAGTCATCTCTACAAAAAATCTGAAGCCCGTAAGCTTTCAGAGTATACATGTACAGGGCATGTGCCTAAACCTTACGCTGCACGGCCCTAGGCCGCTCAGCCCCAGGCTGAGCATGGTAACAGATGACGGCCCTCGCCACCTTTCGGAGTAGCGTGCCGAAACGAGCTGATACCTCAACTATCAAATCCTAATATCAGAGCGGTAATTCATGTACAGCAGGATCTGGAATGTCGAAAGTCATCCCCTGGAGCTTCTCCCCGATCACCTCTTGCTCCTCAAGAGCATCACGGGCTGTGAGCTCCATCTCTAGCACTCCTCCTCTCCGCACCTGGCGGAAGACTCCCAATTGTCTCTCTGGACCCACGTCTGCAAAGAAACATGTAAACATCATCAACACTGCTACAAAAAAATCATAAAATACATAAAAAATAAAAACACAAGTAGTGGTTCTTACCTATGTCACCCCACTGCGTTCCCTCTGGAAGAACTAGGTCGGGATCTCCCTGAAAGTCTGTACCGGCATATGGATAATCCTCTACCATGAGGATCTGTGACTGCAGCCATGAGAGGAACCCAGTACAGAAACTGATGATGGGCCCCCCGCTACCATGGCGAGCCATCGCATCTGCCCATCTCAGCATGTGAGGATCACGTACCTCCTGATCCTCGAAATCCAATTGTGGGCGCAAGAGAGGTGCCCACTCCAACATGAAATATACCATGATCGAGCCATATCCGAACTGCTTCAGCACCCCGCGCTAACATTTGGTCAATTGATCCTTAAGGCTAAGGAGAAGCCCCTCACACCAGTTAAACACAGTAGGATTCATGCACTCCTCAACATATGCCATTTGCAACTTGCTTGCCAAGTGAGTAGCTCAGCTGCCAGCAACTTGCACAACGGTGAAGAGTATCGCTTGTAAGTCTCTGTCCATGACATACTTGATGATAATTTTCCCACCAACCATCGTTGTACCTGGGGTACACCACTGATCTATCATGTCCTCGACTGAACGGTCACCACCCCGTGACCTGGTCAAAGACACAGGGTTCCCTCACCGAGATAACCCTGTCAAAAAGTAGATGTCCTCGACATCTATGGTAAGCATGTGCTCACCTGTCTAGAAGTGTTGTTGAATGGGGTCCCAACATTGGACCAGGTATGTCAGTAGGTTAACTTGGGATCTCATCCCTGGCACTCGAAAGTACTTAAGTAGCCCGTAGTTCCGCAATGTTGCAACACTTTGTGGATTGTTTTCCACTTGCATATCCTCGAGCTCATGCTCGCATTCTCGCCACTCAAGGACCATTTCGTCACTCCAAACCTTCCAAGTAAACCATTTAAACATCTTTAGAACTTTTCCCTTCCATCCAAAACTTTTTTTTTTTCTAGGTTTTGAGTTTCATTTGGCCGTTTGCGCCGACACAGATCACCCATTCTGATGGTGCGCTGCCGGCACAGAACTCCCTTTCGGGTTCTGTGCTGGTGCAAAGCCCAAATGGGTTGCCTGCCCCGGCCCGTGGACGCAAACCTACAAACTTAAAACACTTTAAATCTACCTAAAAACATAAAAAAAAAATCAAATTCTAATCCACTAGAAAGTTAAATGGGAAGGTTTAGGGTTACCTGTCACTGACGGCTCGCGAAATGATGGACCGTAGCTCCCGGAAACTACCGTTGAAATTCGGCTCCAAACGACACTTTGCACTCTCCAAATTTGGTAAAAAACAATTGTAATTTCTTTTCACTAATTCACCCATTTTATAACAAAAAATGGAATATTCCTTTTATATTTTGATGCTTTAGTGGGTTTTTTACTATAGTTTGGGTTATTTACTACATTTAATTACTCGTTTAACCACTTTTGACCTATTTTTTGAGTTGTAGGTGCTTCATTAATGCCATTACTCGACGTGGTGGTCGTCTCGTAAGTATCATCAGGTATGAACACTCTTGGAGCGTCTTTTTGTCATTATTTCGCTCATTAATGTAAGTTATTTAATGACAACCAAGCTAACTCTTTGTTCTTTCTCGTGCTCGTTAAATGATGAGAATAAGTTACCGAGTTATAGTTTATCACTTTTTCGGGCTCGTTAAACTCCTACGAAAAAGGAACCCCCCCGGAGTTTTCTTTAAGCTATTTTTAGGCTCTCGAAATACGAAAAGATCGCCAAGCGAACTTGATGGGTTCACGCTTGTAAAAGTATTTGAATGATCATCTCCCCGGTGATAGTTTACCCCTTTTTCAGACCAGGGGGGCACTACTTATGAAAAAGGAATACTCTAGCCAATCATGACTGGAAGAGTCCTCTCTCGCGTTGTTTTACCCTTTTCCAGACGAAGAGGCTAACCTTAAGAAAAAGGAACTTTGGAGTCTCCTTTAGTTCTTTTCAGAATCTCTAAACATGAAATGACACCGAGTTGACCTTCTATGGACTCGTTAAAACTCAACATTGAAGGGCCCACCATGGGACGAACCCCTCCTTTCTTAGGTTCGAAAAACATTTGGGATTGGACTCATATATGAGATGAGCTATACTGAGCATCTAGTTACCCTCATCAAGCTCGTTAAAAACACATGAGGCACTCATCAGTCATGATGGGGAAAAAGGAAAGTTTTTTGTTACACCTTTACATGTGGCAGTACTTAGTCGCTCTTGAACATGGCACTCATTTTGCATTTTCATTCAGTACTTGTTTTTGAGTCCTGTTAACTTCATGAGTCTTGTTACTCCTTTGGGTCATCCAAAGAATGCTTCCACCATTAGTTGAATTAATAGTTGGCGTCGTTCTCGTCATGTCAACACTTCCAAGTCATGCCATGCCCATGTTCAAGCGATGTATTCACTGCTCATCATTTGCAATCAGTACACCTTACATCATGTCGGTCTACTCTGAGTCAGTCTTGCATGTTACTGTACCATCTGATCTACTCCAAACATCTGTTATCGAGTTTTATGTCGATGATGGGCGATTCACCATAGCCCTCCTTTGATGGATTCATCCTTGTCGACTTCAACACATCATCCGAGGACTGAATCTAGAAACCAATCGAGTACCTTGGGCCTGTATGCCTCAATGGCAGGTTACCTCGCTTTCGACATGAGTTTACATCATTGACTCTTTATTGAAAGATTTCGTCAAGCATTCAACTTCAACTCATTCATTCGCGCTTGATGATATGTACTATGATACCTTGGGGATCATTGACATTAATGGTGATTTCCCTCGCGCTTGTTAACGGTATACATCAATGACCGGTAATCAAGTGGTTTCTACCATGTTCGATGTCAAGACATTTGTAATCACATGGGTAGATTCGTATCATTGCGGGTTCGGATTGAAGACCCTGGGGAGTTATGTTTTACCCAGGTTGCGATGGAGATTATTTGAGTCATATTACACGGATCCACTTTTATATTGGTTGTGGTGGTGTTATCATCTCATCATGGATCTATGCTTGTGTTTAGTAGCCATGATTTTGTTCAGTCAGTCATTACTACCATGGATCTGCAATGTATTGGTCGGCATCCATGTTGTGCATCGTGTGAGATTGTGTTCTCAGATTCAATTGTACTGCAGCAGCATCTTCTCTCCGACAAGTCCTTGCCATTCCTTCTATCAAGGCATTTTACCTGTTTACTTTTACCAGCTTCATGCTTTGGAGGGCATTCTGTTACACCCAAAATATCGCCATCATGAGACCTATGTAACGTCAGTGCCTAAATCCCTAAAGTCGCGTGATCAAGCTAGTCATTTAGAGCAAGTTGATGTCCTTTATCCACACTCCTAATTAGGCCGACGCAAGTTGTCTTTGAGAAAAGTGTGCTGGCACAGGTTGCCTTCATGCAGCATGCGCCAGATTCAGTTTCATGGGATAAAGGTAGCTTTCGAGCGAATTCTAGAAGTTGGATGAGGTGGATTTCTATCCCTAACTCCTAGGTGAGCTGGCCTTCGGTTCCCTAAACTAATGGGAGGATCCCTTCACCCTCTCCCCATGATCCTCAACCTACTCTATCCACTTGGTCCTATAAATACAAGATCCCTTCCCATTCCAAGAGGAGGAAGTCTATGGTACTCTTATGCTGGTGAAATTAGCTCAGTAGTTCAGCACCCTAGTCTTGGAGGCACCTACTTTTCTCTAGGAGCTTTGGTTTGGCTTGTCGGAAGGAGATTACGACGTTGAGGCATCGGTTGTAATCCTCTCTTCTATTGTATTTCCCACTTTTTATACAGTAATATAAATGCTTTCCATAAATGTTATTGTGTTGATGATATGTATAGTTTACCTCCTCAATTGTTTACTTAGACTAGTTAGTGTTTAGGCATGTTTTACTGCTTGTATTGTTCCTATGTGTTTTGACAGGTCTTACAGCGATAGATCTGACGATCGCGGAACTCGGAACAACCACATGGAGAAAGATCTATGAATCTGAGGTAAGATGCTTAATTCATCGACCTCTAACTAGATCTAGGAGAGTAGTTTCATATTCTGTCTCATTTGTTCTAGACTTACATTGAGCTAGAGAGATCATGCCTTAAGTCTACTTTTGGTAGATTGTCTGATAACACAGAAAAATCCAAGATTTGATCGACAAAGGTCATATCCGACCCAGCTCCTCTCCTTCAGGAAGTCCATTCATCCTCGTTCCAAAGAAATATGGGACTTGGTGCATGTGCATCGACTACAGGGAACTCAACAAAATTTCAGTAAAGAATCGCTACCCTCTGCCGCGGATAAACGAGCTCATCGACTGTCTGAAAGGTGCTAAATTATTTACTAAGCTCGACTTCAAGTCGGGATATCATCAAATTCCAATCGAGCCCTCAGATGTGTGGAAAAGTACTTTTAATACCAAGGAAGGATTGTTTGAATGGTTAGTCATGCCTTTCGGCTTAACCAATGCACTTGTGACCTTCATGCGATACATGGGCAACATTCTGTGACCTTTCATCGGCAAATGGGTCGTTATCTACCTTGATGACATATTGATTTTTAGTCGATCATGGGAAGAACATGTCAAACCACTTCAACAAGTCCTCAACACTCTCCAACAACATCAAATTTACTTGAACATGGATAAGTGTACCTTTGCGATGAACAACATCAAATATTTGGGGTATATAATTGACTCTGCAGGCATTCACGTTAATCTAGACAAAGTACAGATCCTCAAATATTGGTCCATTCCTCAAATCATTCAAGAACTAAGAATTTTTCTTGGTTTGGCAAATTTCTATCGACGATTCATACTTGGCTTCAGTCACATAGCCTGACCCTTGAATCATTTGACGAAGGGAAATGGAAAAATTGTCTTCAAATGGACATCGACACAACAAGAATCTTTTGAATAGCTCAAGCACAAGCTCTACACTGCACCAGTAGTACTTGTGTTACCTGATTTGCATCAGCCCTTTGATATTGAGACGGACGCATTGGACTATGCCTTGGGCACAGTGATCACTCAGTCTAGTAACCCAGTCGCTTTTCATTCCGAAACTTTTAACGACACAGTTAGAAGATATTTGATGTATGAAAAAGAACTGTACGCCATTGTGCAAGCTCTCAAGCAATGGAGGCATTACATCCTTGGCAAGGAAACGATCATCCTCATTGACCATAAGCCTCTACAGTTCGCTCTGACCCAGTCAAAACTACAAACAAATCAACAACTTAAGTGGATTACTTACCTACAACAATTCCAATTGGTGATTAAGTATCGAAAAGGTAAAGTTAACGCTGCCACCAATTGTCTAAGCAGACCGCCCATTACTCTCTTTTTTACAGTGATGATTATGCAGGGATATGACACCAATACTTGGCGCCAATTGTATCAAGAAGACATCGAATTTTCACCAGTCTACCTACAGCTTCAGACTGACAAGTCATTGACCGTCGACTATTTCCTGAAAGACACCTTGCTATACAAGCTCGGATAGCTTTGTGTACTGACCTGTGAGCATCTACAACAACTCATTTGGGATGCACACTACAACAAGAATGCAGGATACTTTGGAGTAGCAAAGAAACTTGCTATTCTACAGAAGTATTTCTTTTAACCTACACTTAAAACTGACGTCAACAAGTACATTCGATCATGTGTGGCTTGTGCCATTGCTAAACCGCCTAATCGACAACAGGGATTGTACACACCTTTGTCAGTTCCTAGTCGACCATGGGAATCTATTTCTATGGACTATTTGACGAGATATCCTACTACCAAACATCAACACGATGCGATCTTAGTAGTAGTCGACATATTTTCCAAGATGGCCATTCTCATACCATGCAAGAAGACCAGATAGCACAGCAGACTGCTCAACTCTTCTTCACAGATGTTTGGAAACACTTTGGTTTACCCACAACCATTTTTTTCGACCGAGATGCCAGATTCGTTAGCATATTTTGGAAGACTCTTTGGCAAAAACTGGACACATGACTCTCATTGTCGACAACTTTCCATCCTCAGACCGACGGACATACTTAAGTTGTGAATCACTTGGTAGTACAACTACTTCACATGTACAACCACAAGCATCGACACACATGGGATGAAATTCTTCCATACATACAACACAACTACAATCGTGCTCAGCACAACTCTACAGGCAAGAGTCCATTTTAGATCTGTTACGGATTTCAACCCTCAGCGCCTATCGACTTGTTCAGCTCCT
Source organism: Larix kaempferi (assembly GCA_027924585.1). Taxonomy (NCBI): domain Eukaryota; kingdom Viridiplantae; phylum Streptophyta; class Pinopsida; order Pinales; family Pinaceae; genus Larix; species Larix kaempferi. Next base: position 490,329 of record BSBM01001712.1, read on the forward strand.
CTACACAGCCAAACTCTGACACCGACTGCAGCTAGTGAGAAGTTGATAAAGCCTTGAAGTTTCGAGATCAAATCTGTGACATCCAAAAGCAAGCACAAGAAATGTTGCAACGAGCAAACGAGAAAGCTAAGGCCTGAAAGGACAAGCATCGTATCCCTCATTCATTCCAAATTGGGGATAAGGTCTGGTTACATCTCAAGAAGGAGCGCTTCACTGGCTCATTCAAGAAGCTCAAACCTTTGCGATATGGTCTGTGCAGTATTCTTCGACAGATTGGAGAAAACGCTTTCCAGCTTAACATTCCTGCATGCTTGGGTCTGCATCCAATATTCAATGTGGATCTAATTCGACCATACCATGCACCATTGTTGGAACATAACATCTTGCAAACAACATAACCCAACGACATCCATCCAGATGTTCAGGAGCCTCTTCCTTGCGACACCATTGTAGGACAACGAGTACGCCATACAAGGATGAACACAATTCCCTTGTTTCGAGTTGCTAAAGCAAGACAAATACCAGCACAAGGAAAGTGGTACTCTGCTACTGAACTGATCAACAAGTTTCCTCACCTTCATGAGCAAACAATGGGGACCATTGTTTCTTAAGGAAGGAGGTCTGATCCACATCGCAATTGGCATTATTGTCGGATGATGACTTCGACACTTCTTCGACAAGTCATCGACGTCGACATAGCTTCGATAAGTTTCGACTTCGATATGACTTCGACAACTTCGACCAGTTCTGTGACCTCACAATTTCGCGACATCGACATGCAGCGTCGATCTACGACTTGCGACTGTAGAACTTCGACAGACTGTCTCTCTGTCTTCTAGTCGACTGTAACGGTTGAATTGCTGAACAGTTATAACTTCTTTTGTAACTGAACGTAATGAGAAATCACCCAAGCGTCTCAACACTCTCTATATAAGCATGTAAACTATTGTAATATACAACATAGAATCAATCGATGATCTCATATCCAGTAATAGAAATCAGTTCGCATTCCTACATATTGTCTGTGTATATTTGTGTTTTGTCTGTGTAGTGTATTCATGCTTTGCGCATTATGTTTCTTAAGCTTCCGCCATAACAGAGCCGACTCATTCAGTCGAACTGTTGTCCCCCTTGTGCTTCTTGGCCACGTGCGGATCACGGGAGTCCAAGAGACACCTTGGAAGTCGAAACCAAGGGTCATCCATCATGTATTAATATGTACATTTGTTAATGGAAATAAGTGCTTAATGCCTATTCTTCTTGTCTTTGTTGATTTTTGCCTATTTGCCCTTTTGGGGCACCTAATAGGTACATTACAACTCCTATGGTCTTTATAATGAATCTAGGGTCTCAAAGTGTGTGGAACTCTAAATAGTCAATAATATATACCACAAATTTTATATTAGGTTTGTTAGGACCAAAGGGGGGCATATATGGGGTAAATGTATCTAAGTATAAGAAAATTAAGTGTTCCTCTAATCATTAAATCTATAATGATCAATTTACATCCTTTTGTTAGTGAGAAAAAAATCCTTAATTGCTAAGTGAGGTCTTGCCCCTCAAATAGCTTGGAGTGATAATCAAATCATTTTCAATCTCAAGATAAATACAATATATTGGTAAAGTTTATTGAAACATAATGTTACTAATGAAATCAAAATATATCTTAGATGTGCCCTTTGTACCCCATTTATAATCAAGCCATGGGAATCGGAGAATATAAATTGGATGGTGGAAGATTCTCAATATTGTTGTCGCTATAAATTGAAAATAGTACATACTTATAAGGAATTTGAACACTAGAACAAGAGTAGTTCTAATTCAATTTTTTTTTTTTTTTTTTTTTTTTTTTTTTTTTTTTTTTTTTTTTTTTTTTTTTTTTTTTTTTTTTTTTTTTTTTTTTTTTTTTTTTTTTTTCCAGAAGTGAAAAATATGTGTTAACATTTGATAAATTTACAACCACATTCACCTTATTTTGAATGGTCTTTATTCTTACAAGTTCATATCTAGGATGAGATATTCCATTTTAAATCATTTATCTCAATCTAGTTATTAATTACGACATCTACTTAGCTAAGGTGGTTATATTTCGCCCAAACTACTTTGACATATTAGGAGAGAGGAAATCCTTTTATTAATTCACTGGTTGGGGATTCGCACACTGGAAAATTGTCAATTTCCCCCTTTTTCTTTGTTAGTATATCCATCATGTCATTTTGTTTAACATTGGTGGAGACTCACACAATGTGAATTGCAGTGTACTCTCTAGTTTGGGCAAATGGATTGGTTCCATTTGATTGTTTAAATGATCTAGTTCGTGTCTTCTCTTCATCCCCTCAAAAGGATATTTGGGGGAGGGGACTCCTAGTCATGTTTGTATTTGTTTCCATACCACACCAATTAGAGGGTGTGTTTGTATTTGTTTCCACATCACATCACTTAGAGGGTGTGGCAAGCCAATTTACAATCACCACAACCTCTGATGCCTTTGCATCCTTCTTTGGTGACACTTGTTGTTGATTTATCACTAAGGCTTTCGTTTGTTGGGTTTTCTACTCTTCCATGTTTTAGTTTGAGAATCCTTTGCATTTGAGCATGAAGTTGCCATGTGTGTGTTCAAATGAGAATAATTTGAGCTCACACTATGTGATTGCATAGTATCACCCCATTTTTAAAAACAAAGCAACCCTTTTTTTCTTGGAATGTGTTCTGTATATGGTTCTTAAATTCATAAATATGCTAAGAATCAAATTTAAAATAGTTGTGGTAAACTTTAGTTAGATAGTAAACAAGCTAATAAAAAGTCTTAGAGATATGAATGGAATCCATTTCACATCCATGCCTAAAAGGAGCACAAACCCACCTCCTCTCTAATGGAAAAATCTCTCAAATTAGGCAAGAATATTGGAAGAAGTCATACTTCTCCATGATTAATGGGAACTATGACCATGAGACTTTGTCTTTAGGTGTTTTGACCCATTTTTTTAAGAGGAGTAAGTTAATAAATGGACAACCCCAATCTCTCTATTTTTTTTTGTAACTAGGGGAATTGGCAAATGGGAAGGGGCTAGTACTCGCGTGACATGGGGTCCAGGGATCCAATCCCGTCCGCTACCACTATACCCCTAGGTGCACCCACACAACATGCAAGCATGGGACACGTCAAGCCGGGGTGATTTGAACTCGTGACCTCCATTACAACATTTCCTTCATATCAAGTGAATCGTTGGTTGAGTAACATCCTTACGTACAATCCCAATCTCTCTATTAGTGCTCAAATTTTACATTCATTATGGAGAGGAAACCATGATCATTAACATGGAGTAAAATTGTTAACTAATTTTATAGGTTAGAAAACTAACTACTTGTCATTTTCTTTTTATAGAGGTAATATTTGAACCAACTTTTATATATATATACTCTTATATAAGAAATCATGATCATTTGCATTGAGAAAAATTGTTAACTAATTTTATAGGTTAGAAAACTAATTATTTATCATTTTCTTTTTATAGAAGTAATATATGAACCAACTCTTATATATAAATAATATTCTCATTTTATGGTTTTCTTTTATGAAGTCTTATTTAATATATATTAAATTAAAGTTTCCTTATGAGAATAAGGCCATAAATAAAAGAGAAAGCACATTCTTGCCTCTCATTTTTCCGACCGTATTTAAATGGACAACCCCAATCTCTCTATTAGTGCCCAAATTTTACATTTATTATGGAAAGGAAACCATGATTATTGGAGTGGAGTAAAATTGTTAGCTAATTTTATAAGTTAGAAAATTAATTACTTTCATTTTCTTTGTATAGAAGTAATATATAAACCAACTCATGTATATAATATTTTCATTTTATGATTTTCTACTCAGAATGTGGAGCCTTACTTAATATATATTAAATTAGAGTTTCCTTATGAGGAGAAAGCCATAAATAAAACAGAAAGCACACGCTATGGTAACATATATATTTTCTCATTTTTCCTGCCATATTTAAATGAAAAAATAGTTAAATTTGTTTATTTTTATTTTTATATATAAAAATTTAAAAGTATGACACAGTCAACTTTTTTTTATTTAAATTTTTCTTTAAATTCGGAAGAATGAGAAATTGAAACTTATATTAGGGTTTCATGTAAGGATTGTTTAAATTTGAGGAAGTATTATCTTTGCTCCACTGTAATGCCATATGTACAAAATATACAGAGCAAAATGTGTCCGCTGAGTGGGTGAAGAGCTTCAGTAGGTGTGTGCGATGACTGGGTGAAGAGCTTCTTGAGTGCAAAGTTTAAATAGAAGAAAAACAGTTTACAGGTAATTTTTTTGTGAATTTATGGGTTGATTAATTTTGAAAAATTAAAATCTCTTTCGAATGTTATCAACGTGTTTATTATTAAGTTAATTCAGTATATTTTTAAGTTAAAATATTTCCATTTTTTTGTATTCATAAATTTTGTTGTTAAATTAGGTTATCTAGAACACTTAAATTTGCAATTCCAACCTTTTCTTCTCAATTTCTCTAAAACCTGTATTTACAATTCCAAACATTCTTCTCAGTTTCATTTAAAATGAAAAATGAACATAGAAATATCAGAGAAAAAAGTCCAAATCTGAACCTGCCGTCTGCAACAGACGTCTATAGGTTCGCGACATCTGTGTCAGTCATAATGGCTGCCCCCACATCATTAAAGACAATAGTCTGTTTTTTTTTCCTTAAAGACAATAATCATGCTGACAGTAATAAAAATGGAACGAGCAGGTAAGTAACAGGGCCCCGCAGGCCGCGATCCATTCAATCTTTCAAGAAAAAAGCGGGCCATGGTCAGCCATTGCCGCCACGCGTCTGTCTTCCATTGATATCAAGTTGACAGCTTCACTTTAATATAGACGACAGGTAAGAAAAAGCAAATGTTTAATTCAATGAGTTGACAGTGGATTATAATTCAATGAGTTTACAGTGGTTTAGAATTTTTTGTAATAAAATTTTGTCGTCAGAAAATACAGAATTTTGACCACAGAAAGAGAAAATTCAGAAAATTCCATGTTAAATTGCTCGCTGATGGAGCCCCTGATGATTTGATGTAGCCACTCAAACCACAGGCCGACGACGTTGAATAAACGAAGTCAAAAGCTGAAGAAATAATTGCCATGGAAATGGCCGGGCCGTCACGTTGCATCTGCCATTCTTCCATTCTCCTGCTGAATTGAATCGGCAGACTTTACGGGCCCAAGATTCTACCATTCTACTTAAATATTAGTGCAAGACTCGTCGGAGGCGGAGGTTCGAGTCCCTCTGTGTGACAGAAGATGGAAGCGCTGGTTAATGTGAGCGGGGGTTGTTATGTTGGGGAGAGGCCGAAATTTGCTGGTAAACCCACCGCGCCGCCGCTGAGCACCCGCGTGGGCCGGGCATGGCAGGTACCCCCATCGTCGGCGGCGGTATCGTGGAGGCAGAAAGCCGCCGCAGGTTTTGATATTCAGAGACGTGTCGGCGGGCACAGACAGGATTGGCTGAGCGCTCTGCATGCACTCCAATGCTCGGAGAAGGCCGAGAGAGTTGAAGAGGAATCTTGGGTTCTTGAGCCTGTGGGTGGGTTCTTTTGTTCTGTCTCATATTTGTCCGTTTTTCTTTGCATTGTTTGGAATTTTTGTACTAATCTATCCGCCGCGCTCTACTTTTCAGGCGACGGAATGACCGAACATCTGGCGAACAGAGCGGTGGCTCTTCCCGGCACATTCCGTCTGAGCACAGTGAGCTTACTCAATCTGTAATCCCCGTTAGATTAAATCTTTCTGCGTTTGTTAATTTAAGAACTGTCGCGTTGCAGGATGCGGCCACGGTCGGACGGCTTGACGGAAAAGCCGACATCGTCATCCCAATCGCTACAGGTAATGCTTATAATTATAATTTTAAGAATACGCCTGAGCATTAGGGTTTGTATTTTCTGGACATTTTCTGTTTAATGCGGGAGGTGAAATTAACCCCCATTTTCTGTTTGGTGTAAAATGTTCTTGTGCTGTGCTTATGATGGTGTGTGCAGTTTCTGGAATCCACGCTCGATTGGAGAAAGGACAAGGGAATATTATGTTTGTGACAGACCTGGGGAGCACCAACGGGACTTATATCGATAGCAGGAAGATTAAGCCTCGGACTGTGACTCCTGTTTCTCATGGAAGCTGCATTACTTTCGGTAATGTCAAAATCTTATTGCATTTTGAGATTCATACTCCTTGTGGATCTCTACTTGCTTTACCTTGTAGTTTATGAGTCCTGCTAGTCTTTGGCTTTTTGGTTATTTTATTGTTGTATGTATGGGATGCAGACTATTTTACTGTACTGGTATATTGGATTTACATTGGATTTCCTTTCATATTAGTTATTGGAGAAAGCTAATTTTATAGTAAATGGATCTTTTTTACCATGGATTTCATATGGTAGAAATTTCAAGTACTCAGGATTTTATAAAGCGGAAATTTTATGTACTCAGGATTTTATATATCAGAAATTTTATGTACTCAGGATTTTATATATCAGAAATTTCAAGTATGAATAGAGTTTTACTATAATCCAATATCTGTACATGTTAGAACAATGTAATGATTTACGATCCGTGCATGTTAGAACAATACTCAAATCATAAAAAAAAAATCATGAGCCTAAAAAAAATTATTACAAGATTAGATAGCTTGTTGATATATAATGAAATCTTAGGAGCAAACCTGTAATTAAAATCAAAAATAAAAAAATTCATAAGCCTAAAAAAAATTATTACAAGATTAGATAGCTTCTTGATATATAATGAAATCTTAGGAGCAAACCTGTAATTAAAATAAAAATAACTCTTCTACAATAGCTCAAGACTAATGTCCCGCAATCTTCAAAAACAGCGCTCAAGACTAATGTCCCACAATCTTCAAAAACAGTGACTCAGCGACTCTTTTGTAAGAGCTTAAAAACAATGTTCCCCAAATCTTCAAGAACTAGAAGAGCGACTCTTCTGCAATAGCTCAAAACTAATGTCTCACAATCTTCCAGAGGAGAGCTCAAAACTAATGTTCCACAATCGTCAGTGTCCCACAATCTTCAAGAAGGGCCACGTGTATAAGAGCTCAAAAACTAATGTCCGAGAATAGCTCAAAACTAATTTCCACAATCTTCCAGATGAATGACTCTTATGTAATCTTCAAAAGGAGCAGCTGTCCAATGGATGAATTCATATAGGAGCAGATGAACGACCCTTCTGTAAATTTTAGAAACAGCAGCTGTTCAATGGATGAATCCATGAAGGAGCAAACTAAGCCTATTATAGATACACTTCCAATCTGATTTGGAAAATGGCTCTCCCAAAATAGATGTTTGATTGCCTTTATTCTTCTTAATGATGATATATTTTGAAAGGGCTTAACAGTTAAGAATATATGTTTTCTTTTAAGAGAAGGATGAGTTAAGAATATATGTTTTCTTTTAAGAGAAGGATGAGACAAAGGCATTTCATACATTAATTTGGTCTGTGGCTTAGCATCATCCAAATTACTGATTATCTTTCAAAAGTAATATTACTAGCACAGTCACATAACTTGTGACTGATGAACACAGATAGGTCACAAGTTAAGTGGCAAGAACAAGTTATCTGTTACTTGTTCTCCATACATAGTTGTAATCATCCATTGTCTATGCCTCAACTACATGTTCTCTCCTGCCTTCTTCTAGTTAAATGGGTTGCCTGCCATATCCATGCATCAACATATTCTTTTTTAATAATTATTTATTTCTAATTTGAAATGACTCCCATGAAAAAATCAATCTTGACAGTATCCTTATCTCATCCTCATCTAGGAAAGGAAAAAACTTACATACTACTCCACCCTAAATTCTAAAATATACACCTTTCATTGTAATCATGATTATAATTATTTCTTTACATGTAAAGATATTGCATTTGTTACTTTTGTTACTTGACATTGTATTTGTTACTTAAAAGTAGATATGTGTTATATGTTTGTATTGTGCTCTATTTTTTCTATGAGATATATAACTAAGTGAATATTCCATTTGCAGGTGATCAACATCTAGCGTCATTTCGTCTATCAAAATTGGAAGCAGTACCTGCATGAAATACCATATATCATTGAACATTTCTAATACACTTTCGCAGCTCGACATATTTTCAATGATGGAGTGTTGAAGATAAAACTGTGTAATAGATGTTGAATAATTTCAAAAATCTTATTTATGTTTCATTTTGATCCTTTATGTAATGGTTTTGATATATTCTCATGCAGCGTAAGGTTTCCCTGATTTTGATAGGACATTCAAAATCTAGAATAAATCCTTAATGTAATGGTTTTGATCAACTTCCATGCACAGTAAGGCTTCCTGCATTATAAATATGTGTTTTGTTTTGTTTGAGGTATTTTACTGGTTTTTTTTTAAACAAAAAGTGTAAATAATTATATTGTTACAAAAAAATTATGTGTATATTAAAGATTTTGGGTTATTTATCAATGGACATTTAGATTCGAGGTTTAATACTCAAATTTTGACTCTTTAATGAAGATTGAGTAGCCATTTATAACTTTAAGAAGTGAGGTTAATGTTTCAATTTCTCATTATTTGACCATTTTTTTAATGAAGATTGAGTAGCTATTTATAACTTTAAGAAGTGAGGTTAATGTTCCAATTTCTCATTGTTTGACACTTTTTATAAATATGTTTAGTAATGTTGCATTTTCTCGTTGGGATTTTGAATATTCAATATTGTGTTTTTTTCTCATCTATCCTTCCATCTTTTTGATGATTCTTGTCCACCATTTGAAGTGAACCTTGTGGAGGAAAGATAACATCAACTAGTGCTTACCAATTTCTAGTATGCTTCTATAGTGGTAGAGTTCATTTTAGATTTATCCTTTTACTACTATAGGGAGGATTTATTTTGCTTTGAATGGTTATGCTTATTTGGATCCATGTGACCATGGTGGGATTGTTTAGCATAACACTCAGGGGTTCATGGAGCACATGGACGTTGGATCCGGGTTTATGGATGAGTCCCTTGGAATACTTCAAAATTGTGATTAGTTGTTGCACATGGGACATTGGATACTTCAGCATGCTAGTTAGCACTCATACATGGGACCTAGGTTTATGGTGGAGCTTCTTAGGCTACTTTAGCTTGGTGGTTAGCATTTGTACACGGGACCCTAGTTCCTGGGCTTACTTCAATCTTGTGGTCAATACTCGTCCATGGGACCTTGGTTCATGGTTGTATCTCCTCAGATCAAGCATTGAGGACAATGCTTTTGCAAGTGGGTGGAGTGTTATGACCCTAGGGGTATAATGGGGGGCTAGAGGGCCCATTAGAGTAATAATGGTGGCCATTCAATGTAAAGTGGACTAGATCCACTATGTTTGTTATTCTTAAATAAGGCCCACTATGGTAGTTATTGTGAATAAATGTAATAGGGCCTCATTAAAGAAGTTTCACTAGGTAGTTAGGAAGTTGTTATGGTTAGAGTTGTCTTGTGATCTATAAATAAGAATGGAGTCATCTTTATGAGTCATGTGTCGAGTATATTGTATTTGGATCTTAGCTAATGGGAGGTCACCCTCTCGAAGTGACAAGTGGACATGAGTGGATTATGTTCATAAAACGATCAATTGTAAGGTATTGTCCTACCTTAAGGGTTTTGATATTAATAAAGAATGGAGAATTTTTTATATCTTGTATGTGGTGGCATTTTCAGATCTAAGGTAAATTACAAAAAAACTCTCCAAAGTTGAGTCAATCTCATCTCCTCTACTAAAATGATTAATTGGTTCTTCCTCTCCAAACTTCCTAATCGTGGTGGTAATCGTGGTGGTGTTAGATGCAATTTCCGCGAATTCTTCCCAGACAATAAAACTCCAGGTCAGTATTGCAAAAGGGTCGGATTTACAACATTCCATTGACAACACTTTTAATGTACGAACGTTTGAGCACCCTTACCTTGGAATGTCACAAATATTATGTCGGAATTGTGATGTACTATAAACTCGTCGTTCCCTTGTCATACTTACGACATACTATAAACTCATTGTTACCTTGTCATAGTTATGACGTCACCTACTAAATACATGGTAGGCTTGTGAGAGAAGATGTTTTGGCTACTCATTGGTCTTCCGACGTCTTATTTGGTGGAATTCCGATGTATTTCTAGCATCCCTTTGTCATAACACAAATTTCAATCTCGTCGGCTTCATGTCGGAATTCCAATGTTGTCCCCACGTAACCACATCATTGGAATGATTGCAATATTGTTGCAAAGATGTTGAACTTTCGACGTATCCCCAACATGACCCCATCATCAAACTTGGTGCAAGTTTGTTGAAAGTGTGTCAGATTTCCAATGTCAATCCGACATAACCCCATAATGAAAACCATTGCAAACTCATCATTAAGTCATCGATTAAGAGTAGAGGACGTTGGTGTTCCAATGTAAATCCTATGATCAAATATTGACTTATGTTGACTTCTCTTTGTAAATTTCATGATTGGGTTTATCACTGAGAGGTTGTGATACCAAATCTCATCATTGTTATTGAGGATTTTGTACCCATCCTTTGGAAGTCTAGTGTCTAACATGATCTCCAGATTTTGCATGAAGGTATTGACCATTCGCTTAGTACCTTTGTGCAAGCTTTGGATCATGTTAGACACTAGGCTTCCAAAGGATGGGTGTAGAGCCCACAAAAACAATTATGAGATTTGAGAGGTTGTTGGGGGACTCCCTAGAGTTGCATGCTTTTCGTTTGGATATGGCTTGAGTATTGAGCGAAGTGGAGAGAATGGCAACCCAATTTAATACCGTGTTGGTCCATTAGATAGCCTAAAACAGTACGGTATTAAATTGGGTTGCTATTCTCTCTTCTTCCCTTAGTACTAAATCCATATCCAACTAAATCATGTAGCTCTAGTGAGTCCCCAGACAACCTCTCAAATCTCATAATTGTTATTGTGGGCTATGCACCCGTCCTTTGGAAGCTTAGTGTCTAACATGATCTAGATTTTGCACAAAGGTACTAACGAAACATATGGATCATGTTAGACACTATGCTTCCAAAGGACGGGCGGAGAACCCACAATAACAATTATGAGATTTGGTATCACAACCTTTCAACAATAAAGCCAATCATGGTGTTTACAAAGGGAAGTTAACATAAGTCAATATTTGACCACAAAAATATTATAACAAGCAAGTACATAAGAATAATCAAGCAAAACATTGGTGACTTGGAATTTGAAGAAACAGAACATATAGATAAGTCAAAACTATAGAAAGACCAAAGGGTTGGCCAGTGAACAATCAAGGGGGTATAAGGCATTGATAGATGTGACTTTTATTTCTGGAATCTATTCCTTTCAATCAATGAAAAGTGATGTGAAAGAATCTTGATTATTCACTTTTTGTTCTTTTATGAAATATGCCCCACCCCCTTTAATCTTGATTATTCCCTTTTTGTTCTTTGAGTTTGGAAATAAGTAAAAATGCATAACAAGGAAATGAACATGAACAACTTTCTAATAATAAAATTGATATTAATCACACAACCTATGATATGAAACTTGAATACCTTTAGTACATATATTCTCTACTTACACTCCATTAACTAGCCTTGCATTGGAGTATACATTGCATTGGAGTGTACATTTACATAATTAAGCTAATACTTTGTAGTCTATTAAAGTGTACTCATTATTACAAGGATTTCTCTTGTATGTAACATGTGCCTTATCTTTGAGGCGGATTACACTATTTGGTATATAGATATAGGTATGAATAATATTAATTGTTGCCATCTCACAAATCAAAGGTATAGATCTAGGTATATACTATTATATTCTCATAGTATAATCATTTTACTCTCCCTACTATATATTATTGGTTTGATGTTGATACTCCCAACACAATGTGGAGCACTAATGTCATTGATTCTCCGGGAACAAATTGGATCATATGTCCGTAAACCAAAGTGGAGCATTGGTCCTCCCATACCAAAGTGGAGTATTAATTTGCATCATAGAGAAAGAAAATGAACATACAAATAAAGGGAGATTAAATCCCTTCGAACTTCCACCTATGCTATACAAGAAATTACCCCTTGTTTGGTCACACTTACCCCTCATTTATTACTCATGTTTCAAATTCTAAAAAACTAATGAAATCCATTGTTAACTTGCAAAGGAGAGGTAAAACCTTAACCCAACAAATAGAATAGAACTCAAACAAAACTTGCTAAGAAATGAGGAATAGTTTCAAAATTGAAGAATTATGAAAACTTACAAAATAGTTAGTATTACTCTCATTCTTTAATTTCTCTATCATATCCATTACATGAACTCATGTGAGAATTTATATTTAGTTAAAAATAAAATAAGCCATAACTAAAAATATGTCATGTCTAAAAAAAATATTCAATAGAAATTTTCAATACTTGAATGATCCAAAAATCTGTAGAGATGGTGAAGTAATACATAAGGTGTACAACACTCCTGGAACATCAAACTGTATCATTTGCACAAGGGCACATAAGATGTATAATCAGCTAACCAATATTATGTTTATTTAACCATTTTTAGCATCTTATCAATAAAATTAAAAACAAAAGATTCCAAAGTACATACTTGCTTGAGCTTCACTTGGTTTTGAGAATAATTTATTATCTACTGGGCAAGGCCAACCATGTGAAGGCGGAAGCTCATCTGGCCTGCCCACCCCCCCCCCCCCCCCCCCACCCCCTCTCACATCACTCTCAAGTCCCCATAACCCATCTATCTAGTGCAAAAGAAATTAAATTAACATAAGATAATTAAATATGTAGATTCCATAAAAACGGACACTTACAAAATAGAACCAAACTATTATATTAACAAAGTTCATTATACAAAAATCTTAGTACAAAATGTATTATATCGAAAAAAATCATTGTACATCACTTTGCACGGGATTTCTTATTTTTAAACAAATTCATAGGAGGCATGTCATCCTCTTTTTTGATTGGTGATGGTTGCTCGGGCTCTGTTGATTCCTGCTACCTAACATGGGAATGCAACATGCATCTCATGTTGTGTATAGGTTGAGTGGGACCAACATCCACTATAAAAAAAAAGTGAAAAAATATATAGTTAATATTCATGACTACAGTTTAATAATTGTTCAATATTAATATTAAATCAATTTTTATAACCTTTTTAGCATGGAGAGGCCATGGTCTGAGGTGCAATCACCTCCTCTTCTCTCCTAGTTTCCTCATCTACAATCTCTACCCCTAAAACAAAATGAAAGTTATAATTATACGGAATCTAATCTTAAAATTCAATATCTCATAAAAATGATAATTATACAATCATATTACTGTCACGAGGTTGTTGATATCCTCCAACATCAATACTGCTAATTCTTTCCTACATTAAAAAATTGAAAACGTTGAATTATAGGTGGTTGATTTTGTAGAAAACATAATTTGTTTTTTCAAAATGACATTAAGCAGAAATATCATTTTCAAAAATGACATTTGCTTGGTCATCAAATTTCCCCCCAATTTGGACACATTGTAATGTCCCCATTTTGACCCCCTTTGTATTAAATCGTAAATGATGTAAATATTGTAATTTAATCATGGTGAGGAGCTCAAGGCCAAGGCCCCACCATTGATTTAGCGTTTTATGTATCGGCACTTAAAAATAGATGCCTATGGCTCTTGTGCTAGATATGCACAATGTAATTAAGACATCACGTAAATGCGAATTTTAATGAAAATACCCACAACTAGCTATGCAATGCAACAAAGAGATGGGGCATGATTCTACAAGGAATAGGGAGGGAAATTATTCAAACCCTTGAGCCAATGGTGTTAATCCATGTGTCAATGAGAAAACCCATAAACCCTCAACTACCCATTTTGGGTTATGAACCCAATCATTTAATTCTTCCAAGAATTGGTTGAGGCAGTTAATGCCTTGGGAATGAAGAGGTATGGCAGCCAATTTCATGCATGGGCAAGCCATCAACCTGGAAAATCGTGTTTTGTCTCCTTGGGAAAGAAAACACCCACGAAATGGTGCCCAAAGCTATTCTGAACAGTCAGTCTCTCCTCTCTCACGCAGTCAAAACTACTGGGCTTTCCTTCATCACGTTTTTACCAATTTTCCTGCATTTTTCCATGGTTGAGAGCTCGTTTTTGCATTAGACAGCAGCTGGGAGAGAAGGGCCATGATTTGGGACTGTTATGGAGGCCGTTTTTGCCCCAGAATATCCATGGATGTTTTTCTGAAAATGGATTTGGCTTCCCAGGGTTGTTCCCCATCTTCCAATTTCGTTTTTGGGTTTCCCACGTTTTTCTGAAGCTAATGAAAACCCCATCTTTGGGAATCTCATTGTAAAAACGTTTCTCCATGCCCAGCATTAGACTTCTGTTGTATGTGCATCCCTGTTTTGATTTGAACCTGTGAGCAAGAAACTTGGACTGGTTGTGGACAGAATTGGCTTGATAAACCTAGTGGAGGGAGTAACCTCTCAAGAAGATCAAGAGGGCTTTGGCTACTTTTCTATGCACACCCTGAGAGCACTAGAAAGGAAGGTATGGCTTGAGGGACTGTGTGGCAGTGAAGAAAATACTTCCTTGTGTTGGGTGTGTAGGCATTGTGAGTGCCAAGCTGAATAGATCTTGTAGATGTATCCATAGCTCTGTGGTTGAACTCACTAGCTTAGCAATTCTTCCTTTCCATTTCCTAGCAGCCTGATAAACCCAATTGCAAATTGGCTTGTCTCATCTTGGTGTATGCTTGGCTATGTGTGAGTCTGTTGTTCCCTGGTTCCTTGTAGAGATCATGCCCAGCTCGGGGGTGGCAGTTGTATCAAGAGGTTGATAAGCACAACTAGCCTATGGTTGGGTGGAACGTTACAGTTGCATAGCCAGTTGCTTGGGACTACTTTGTTAAGATAAGTTTTCTCTTGTGTTATCTTTGCAACTATTATTTGATGAATATCTTGAATGTATGATGGATGTGTTATTGATATTATTTTCGCTGTGTTTTTCTTATAATTATACACTCCATATGTCTTTGATATTATGTGAATGCTTATTTAAAAGCTCATGGGGCTAGATGCTTGGTTTTAGCACCACGTCTTCTCTATCATGTTGGTATGGTAGGAGGGGACGTTACATTTTGGTATCAGAGCTACTGGTTGCAGCATTGGGCCTCTATGGGCCAAATCCAATTACAGTTACAAGGGAAGATCCCTTCTTAATCACCACAGGTATCAGCATTGGGCCTAAACATGCTAAGTTGGATAGATTACAGAGGTAAGATCACCTCCTGCTGAGCAGCAGTCATCACTGAAAGAAGGGGAGATTTCAAAAAATTTCTTAAGAGTTTTTGGAAATTTTTGTTTAAGTCTGTTTCGGGAAGAGTTCGAGAAATCATTCCGAAATTTGCGGAAGAGTTCCGCGAACCATCCCCAAACTGCGGAAGGAATTCTCTTTCGAAATTGCAGAAGGAATTCTCTTCTGAAACTGCGGAAGGATTCCGCGAGTTGTTCCGCAACGCGGAAGAATTCGGCGAACTGCTCCGAAATAGTGGAAAATTTTTCTAAGTGTTCGGTGTCGAAAGGAAATTGCGGAAGGAATTCTCTTCCGAAATTGCGGAAGGAATTCTCTTCCGAAACTACGGAAGAGTTTCGCGAATCTTCCCGCAATTGTGGAAGAGTTCGGCGAATCTTCTCTCAACTGCGGAAGAGTTCTGCGAATCTTCCCGCAATTGTGGAAGAGTTCAGTGAATCTTCCCACAACTGCGGAAGAGTTCCGCGAATCTTCCCGCAATTGCAGAAGAGTTCCGCGAACCGCCTTGCAACTGCGAAAGGAATTCCGGAATGTCTTCCGAAATTGCAGAAGGGTTCTGCGAGTCGTTCCGCAATTGCAGAAGCACTCAGCAAAACGCCCCGCAATTGCGGAAGGCTTCAGCAAACCGCCCCGAAACCGCGGAAACATTCGGTGAATTGCTCCACAACCGCGGAAGCATTCGGCGAATTGCTCCGCAACCGCGGGAGCATTCGGCGAATTGTTCCGCAACTACGGGAGCGTTCGGCGAATTGCTCTGTAACTGCGGGAGCTTTCGGCGAATTGCTCCACAATTGCGGAACCGTTCGGCGAACCGCCCCACAATTGTGGAAGCGTTCGGCGAACCGCCCCACAGTTGCGGAGAGATTTGTAAAAAAAAAAAAAAACGAGGGCGCTGCCCTCGACCCGCCCTGCAGTGGCGGAAGCCACAAGGGGGCAAGCCCCCTTGACCCCCTTTTTTCCCCCTCACATGTCGTTGATTGTGAGAAAATTAGAGGATTCGACAAATTGTCAACATAATATTTTCCCATGTGCATGAAGTAATTTATGAATTTCCGAGAATATAATGCAGCTAACAATTGTGTTGATGAACACATTTTACAGAATCACAGTTACATCAGAGCAGCACTCTAGATAGTACAGTTGGAAAGTTTTGGATCTTGGTTGGGCCAAGAAAATCAACATTATGGATGATGCACAGGATCCCTATGAGCCTGAGACAGATGCCATGGGGGAGAACATACATGTTGAAAATGCTGAAACAGAATCTAATGGGAGAAGAAATCAAGAGACTCCTCCAGGTATTGCAGCCACCATGAGAAGCCTAAGGGTGGAGTTGCAAAGCTATAGGGAAGATAATGAAAGGATGATTAAAGCTCAGGAAGAACAAAATCAGTTGAATGTAGCCATGCTACAGAGTTTGACAGAAATCCAAAGGCAAATAAAATCTGGGCATCAGACATCAAATCCAGAAAGGGGTGGGAGTAGTTCTAGAAGGAATTCTCTTAAGAGGGCCAGTAGCTCAATAAGAGTTTCTACAGACAGAACATACACTCCAGAAATCTCTTCTAATGAATCATCTGACTCTAAGGAATCCATTGAGGGTTCAAGCTCTTCATCACACAGGAGTAAGGGGAAGAAGCACTACAAGAACAATTCACATGGGGAATTTAAGAAGGCGAAACCTCCTACATTTGATGGAGAGATAAAGTCCGGTCAAGAAGCTGAAGCTTGGCTTCTTGGGATGAGAAAGTATTTCCATGTCCAAGACTACTCTGGAAATATGAAGGCAAGGGTAGCCATCTTCAACTTGAATGAAAGAGCATCTATATGGTGGGAACACATCAGGCAAGTGAAGAAGATCAATGAAAGGAAGATTGTGTGGAAGCAATTCAAGAAATACTTCAAGCAGAAGTACCTCTCTGACAGGTACTATGATGATAAGATCAAAGAGTTCCATGAGCTGAGATTGGGACAATTGACCATGGAAGAATATGCAAACAAGTTCTTGGAGCTGCTGAGGTATGTCAAGTACATTCGAGATGATAAGGTGAAAATTCAGCGTTTCCTAAGTGGACTGCCCTAGTCATATAAAGATAGAATTGAGTTCGATGAACCTCGAACTCTAGAGGAGGCCATCAGAAAGGCCAAGTATTGCTTTGATCAAAACAGAAGAAAACCAAAATTCCATAAGGCATGGAAGGATAGGAAAAATGAAAAGTTTGACCAAAGGAAGAAGGGGTTCAAGCCTCCTCAATTCCGGAATCAGCAAAGGCAGCCATCACAGGTTGTGATTAATCCAACTAGGATGATGGGAGACAAGCCAAGAGATCCAAAGGAACCAAGAGAACCACTTCAGTGTTGGGGTTGTGGAGGAGACCACATGCTTAGGAACTGTCCACATCGAAATGGGAATGCAAATCAAGTTCACAACATCCAAGGAGTTGGAATTGTGGGTCAAGTGGCGAGAGCAATCCCTAAAATCTATGCAGCAGTAGAAGACCGCCAGGCAGATCATCAATCAACTGTGGTTGAAATTGAAGGTAAGATTGCTAGGCAATCTATTTCTATTTTGATTGATCCTGGATCTACTCACAGTTATGTCACTCCTAGAATTGTTGAGATTTGTGCTTTCAAGAAATTAAAGCATAGTAAATCATGATTAGTTCAACTAGCCACTGGAACCAAGAGAAAAGTTAGTGAAATAGTAGAGAAATGTCCATTAGAGATGGATGGGCTATTCACTTATGCAGATCTGAATATTTTACCACTGGGTTCCTGTGATATTCTCATTGGGATGGATTGGTTAGAAGCACACAGGGTTAAACTTGACTGCTACAATAAGACATTTGAATGCATGGACGAAGAAGGAAACCCGAGGGTTGTACAAGGAATTCCAAAGGTGACTTCTGTTAGACAGGTTTCAGCCATGTAGTTGAAGAAGTTCTGTAGGAAGGGATGCCAATTGTATACAGCACACGTTTTAGAGGTAGCAGAGAATGAAACTCTTAAATTGGAGGACTATCATGTATTGCAAGAATTCAGGGATGTTTTTCCTGATGAGATTCCAGGACTCCCTCCAAAGAGATACATTGACTTTACAATTGAACTTGTGCCAGGAGCGGCACCAGTGTCTAAGACACCCTATAGGATGAGTACACCGAAATTGCTAGAATTGAAAATGCAATTACAAGAGTTGTTGGAAAAGAAATATATTAGGCCAAGTGTGTCCCCGTGGGGAGCACCAGTTCTATTTGTGAAAAAGAAAGATGGAACACTCAGGTTATGTATTGACTACAGGCAATTGAACAAAGTCACTGTGAAGAACAAATACCCATTGCCCCGAATTGATGACCTTTTTGACCAAATGAGAGGAGCAAAGGTATTCTCAAAGATTGAATTGAGGTCTGGTTACCATCAGGTAAGAATCAAAGAAGAAGATATTCATAAGACAGCCTTTAGAACAAGGTATGGACACTATGAGTTTGTAGTGGTACCATTCGGTCTCACCAATGCACCAACTACATTCATGTGTCTCATGAATAATGTTTTTAGCAAGTATTTGGACAAGTTTGTTCTTGTATTCCTAGATGACATTCTCATATATTCTAAGAAAGAGGAAGATCATGAAGAACATTTGAGAATGACAATGCAATTACTAAGGGAGCATAAGTTGTATGCAAAGTTGAACAAATGTGACTTTTATAAAGATAGAATTCATTATTTGGGTCACATTATCTCCGACGAAGGAATATCTGTAGACCCTGAGAAGATTGAAACCATTTTGAATTGGCCAACTCCAAGGAATGTGACTGATGTGAGATCTTTTATGGGCCTTGCTGGTTACTACAGGAGGTTTATCGAAGGATTCTCCAAGGTTGCAAACCCGATCACTTCTTTGCAAAAGAAGGGGATAAAGTTTGAATGGTCACCAAGATGTGAGGAAAGTTTTCAACGGTTGAAGAATCTTCTTACAAGTGCACCAATTTTGAAAATTGCAGACCCAGAAAAAGACTTTGTGGTGTGTACTGATGCATGCAATCAAGGACTTGGAGGAGTTCTTATGCAAGACAACCACGTGATATGCTATGAGTCAAGAAAGTTGAAGGAGCATGAGAAGAACTATGCTACTCATGATATAGAACTTGCAGCCATAGTACATGCCTTAAAGATGTGGAGGTGTTACTTAATGGGAAGAAAATTTGAGTTAAGGACAGACCATTGTGGTCTGAAATACTTGTTTGATCAGCCAACTTTAAATGCTAGGCAAGCTAGATGGTTGGAATTTTTGTGTGAATTTGATTTTGAGATCAAACACATAAAAGGGAAAGAAAACAAGGTGGTTGATGCACTCAGCAGGAAGGTACATGAAATGTATGTGGCAGCGCTTAGTACTTGCCAACCATATTTGAGGCAGCAGATTGTGAACCATATGGGTGAGGATGAAGTGTACGTGCAGATAAAGGAAAAATTGCAGCAGCAAGACCTTGGCAAGAAGTATGAAGGCTATCATTTGGAAGAAGGCGGACTTCTTACTTATAAGAATAGAGTCTATATTCCAAATGCGGCAGATTTGAGGAGGATTGTTATGGATGAAATCCATAAAGCTCCATACTCTGGTCACCCAGGATATCAGAAGACAATTGCTACAGCAAGAAAATATTATTTCTGGCTAGGCATGAAGAAGGACATCGTTGAATACATTTCTAAGTGCATGGAATGTCAGCAGGTGAAGAGTGAACACCAACATCCAGCAAGTTTATTGCTTCCAGTACCAATTCCAGAATGGAAATGGGAAGTAATATCCATGGACTTTATTACAGGATTGCAAATGACCGTGAGACAACATGATTCCATCATGGTTGTGGTGGACAAGTTAACAAAGGCAGCACATTTTATATCGGTTAAGTCCACACATAAAGCCGATGCCATTGCAAATATTTTCATGAAGGAAATTTTCAGATTACATGGGTTTCCGAAGGCAATAATTTTCGACAGGGATACCAAGTTCACTTCCAATTTTTAGAAAGGTCTCTTTGCAGATTTGGGTACACAGCTAAGATTTAGTACCGCATACCATCCTCAAATGGATGGGCAAACAGAAAGAGTAAATCGGGTGCTTGAAGACATGCTCTGCATGTATGTAATGGATAAACCATCCAAGTGGGAGGATTATCTACACTTGGTAGAATTTGCATATAACAATGGGCAACAATCATCGTTGGGAATGAGTCCTTATGAGGCTTTGTACGGCAGAAGGTGTAGGACACCGGTGACTTGGGACAATCCAGTGAACAGAATTGTACTTGGGCCAGAATTGCTTAAGGAAATAGAACAAGAAGTTGTAAAGATCCGACAAAATTTAAAAGTAGCCCAGGATAGACAGAAAAGTTATGCAGATAAGCATAGGATCCATAGGGAATTCAGTGTTGGGGATCATGTGTATATTAGAGTGAGATCAAGGAAGAGTTCCTTGAAGCTTGGAAGTTGTGCCAAGCTATCACCTAAATATTGTGGGCCATTTGAAGTGCTTGAAAGAATAGGACCAATTGCATATAGACTTGCATTGCCTGCTAGCACTAAAGCTCATAATGTTTTTCATGTCTCTTTGCTTAAGAAATATGTACATGATCCTAACCATGTGATTAATTGGGATGTGATCCAGGTGGAACCTAAGGGAGAGTTCCAAACCGATCCAGTGCGCATCCTAGACAAGATGGTAACATTGCTCCGGAACTGAGCCATCAGACAGGTAAAGGTGCAATGGAAGCACTACGATCCCGATGAGGCTACATGGGAGCTGGAGGATGCCATGAGGGTGGCATATCCATTTTTGTTCAATTTTGATGAGCACTGAGGACAATGCTAATGTAAGGGGAGGGGAATGTAATGTCCCCATTTTGACCCCCTTTGTATTAAATCGTAAATGATGTAAATATTGTAATTTAATCATGGTGAGGAGCTCAAGGCCAAGGCCCCACCATTGATTTAGTGTTTTATGTATCGGAAATTAAAAACAGATGCCTATGGCTCTTGTGCTATATATGCACAATGTAATTAAGACATCATGTAAATGCGAATTTTAATGAAAATACCCACAACTAGATATGCAATGCAACAAAGATATGGGGCATGATTCTACAAGGAATAGGGAGGGAAATTATTCAAACCCTTGAGCCAATGGTGTTAATCCATGTGTCAATGAGAAAACCCATAAACCCTCAACTACCCATTTTGGGTTATGAACCCAATCATTTAATTCTTCCAAGAATTGGTTGAGGCAGTTAATGCCTTGGGAATGAAGAGGTATGACAGCCAATTTCGTGCATGGGCAAGCCATCAACCTGGAAAATCGTGTTTTGTCTCCTTGGGAAAGAAAACACCCACGAAATGGTGCCCAAAGCTATTCTGAACAGTCAGTCTCTCCTCTCTCACACAGTCAAAACTATTGGGCTTTCCTTCATCACGTTTTTACCAATTTTCCTGCATTTTTCCATGGTTGGGAGCTCGTTTTTGCATTAAACAGCAGCTAGGAGAGAAGGGCCATGATTTGGGACTGCTATGGAGGCCGTTTTTGCCCCAGAATATCCATGGATGTTTTTCTGAAAACAGATTTGGCTTCCCAGGGTTGTTCCCCATCTTCCAATTTCGTTTTTGGGTTTCCCACGTTTTTCTGAAGCTAATGAAAACCCCATCTTTGGGCATCTCACTGTAAAAACGTTTCTCCATGCCTAGCATTAGACTTCTGCTATATGTGCAGCCCTGTTTTGATTTGAACCTGTGAGCAAGAAACTTGGACTGGTTGTGGACAGAATTGGCTTGATAAACCTAGTGGAGGGAGTAACCTCTCAAGAAGATCAAGAGGGCTTTGGCTACTTTTCTATGCACACCCTGAGAGCACTAGAAAGGAAGGTATGGCTTGAGGGACTGTATGGTAGTGAAGAGAATACTTCCTTGTGTTGGGTGTGTAGGCATTGTGAGTGCCAAGCTGAATAGATCTTGTAGAGGTATCCATAGCTTTGTGGTTGAGCTCACTAGATTAGCAATTCTTCCTTTCCATTTCCTAGCAGCCTGATAAACCCAATTGCAGATTGGCTTGGCTCATCTTGGTGTATGCTTAGCTATGTGTGAGTCTGCTGTTCCCTAGTTCCTTGTAGAGATCATTCCCAGCTCGGGGGTGGCAGTTGCATCAAGAGGTTGATAAGCACAACTGGCCTATGGTTGGGTGGAATGTTGCAGTTGCATAGCCAGTTTCTTGGGACTACTTTGTTAAGATAATTTTTCTCTTGTGTTATCTTTGCAACTATTATTTGATGAATATCTTGAATGTATGATGGAGGTGTTATTGATATTATTTTCCCTGTGTTTTTCTTATAATTATACACTCCATATGTCTTTGATATTATGTGAATGCTTATTTAAAAGCTCATGGGGCTAGATGCCCGATTTTAGCACCATGTCCTCTCTATCATGCTGGTATGGTAGGAGGGGACGTTACACACATCCAAGCACAATTTAGAACCCATGACCATATGTGCAGGTGCCTTCCCACGACAGTATGCGCAAGTGCCTTCCCATGATCATCCTGCCAAAATACTTAAAATAACATTATCTACAACAAAATATGTAGAGAGAGTTATGTAGAGAATGAAACATTTCAACAATTCAATATGTAAAGAATAGAACATAAGTACCCTAATGATTGCAGGGTTTGGCACTTCTAATATTTGATTCAAATCATAATTTATTAACAACTCCTCCTCTGCTGCTATTTTTTTTATTGCACATACCACTACACAATTAGGTTCTCGTGCCTCAAATATGCAATTGGGTGGATTTCTAGTTGTCCTTGGTTGTATACTATTTATAAAACCTACAATATTTCTAGAAATTTTTGGCCTTCCATCAATATATATAATTGCTCCTTTATTTTGATTATAGTCTTTTATTTGTATAATATAGTTTGCAGAAACTGCATATCTATGCATGCTTGTCATATGTTGTGCAACCCTAATACAAACTTCAAAATTATAATAGGGTTCTACATACTCCATCAATTTAGTTACCCCCCATATTAGACATTTATGCCATCCATGGAAAATATGCCGAGACCATGTATAGACAATGGATTAATGCAATGAATTCCTTCAATGAGACAAAATTCGGCGTCCAACTCCAGAAGTTGTTTCGATTCATAATGTTTGACTAGATGTTTTTACGTCGAGGGGACCTCAATGTCACATTTTGTCTCATCATCATAACAACAAGTCCCTCCTTCAACATGAAAAAACTCCATGCATCTATGAAATTTTCTTCTTAGCTTTTGACCTTTAATACTTAATATGAAATGTTACATCTAGTGGAAGTCTCACTTTCCCCCATTCCTCCTAAACTATCCTCACTCTCGAAAGATAGATATGATAGATACATGTTTGGCGTCACATGCGAGTGCAAATTTACAGTTGATCACATTGATCCTAATTATTGTCATGCGTATAAGCTCTTGACCCAAGTTACATTTAATTAAGGGTGTCAATGTGTGTGGACAAATGGTGTACAACATAAAATGACAATGCGAAAAACTATAAAATATTGAAAAGAAACACAATGAAGGAAATACATTATCCCCTATTTCACCATTTTTTTAACCAAAACAACTCACCCAACCTCACGACGGCCAAGATATGAGAATTATTTAGTTCTGTTTGAAGAGTATCATTGGTTGGTTCATATCCAAAGTTGGGCTAGGTATTCATCCATCAACTAATTGGTAAACAAATGAGCCACCTAGTGACGAAAGAAGTAGACACAACCAATGCTCCAACTCAAAGACTGGAATAATCGATGTTAGAAGGATACCAAGATGTGCAATCAATACTATCATGAATGGCGCAATTATCTCAAATTGATAAGCCATGACACTCATGAATGTTGTTCCTTGAAGAAATTAACCACCTAAATCAAATTGCTTAATCTGTTGGGATTGACCTCATTTAATCATTAAACTTTGTCTTGTCTAAGGACCATTCTCCAAATGACAAAGGCACCATTTGACACCTCTAAAGAAAATGAGACACTATTCCATACCTAAATTCACACCAAATGAAAAAGGCACCATTTGATACCTCTGAAGAAAATGATATACAATTCCATACCTAAATTCACATTTGTCAAATTCTTGGGATAGTTCATAATAATGAGATTAGCGGTCTCTTACCTCAGTTACAAACATAATAAATTTTATCTATATGTAATTGTCACTTAGTAAGAAAATATATTTTTCTTTATTCCATTCACCTCATCACCCATCCACTATAATTCGACCCCTTATAATGGTGACATAGAGGAGCAATGGTGACATGGTGTAGGGCTACCAATCCAACTAAATAACTCAACAATAACACTAATGAAAAGAGTGTTCAAATCAATGACATATACTCAATCAAAAATGTTAAAGCAAACAATCAATACCACGTGGGTGCAACAAGTGATTTGATATAGCTAGTTGACGATACCTGCAAGTGAAAATCTATAGTTGATCACATTGATCCCAATTATTGTCATAAGTAATAGGTTTTGACCCAAGTCACATTTTATTAAGGGTGTTAACGTGTGTGGACAAATGGTGTACACCATAAAATGACAATATGAGAAACTATAAAGCTTGAAAAGAAACTCAATGAAGGAAATCAATTATCCCCTATTTCACCATTTCTTTTAACCAAAACAACTCACCCAACCTCATGAAGGCCAACATATGAGAATTAACTTAGATCTTTTTGAAGAGTATTTTTGGTTGGTTTATATCCAAATTAAAGTTGGGGTAGCTATTCATCCATCAACTAATTGGTAAACAAATGAGCCACCCTAGTGACAGAAGAAGTAAACATAACCAATGCTCCAACTCAAAGACTAGAATAATATACATTAGAAGAGTAACAGGATGTGTAATCAATACTATCATGAATGGTGCAAGTATCTCAACTGGACAAGCTATGCCACTCATGAATGTTATTCCTTGAAGACATTAATCACTTGAATGGAATTGCTTAAAATGTTGGACTTGATGTCATTTGATCACTAAACTTTGTCTTGTCTAAGGACCATTTTCCAAATGACTAAGGCACCATTTGACACCTATGAATAAAATGAGATACTATTCCATACCTAAATTCGTATTCATCAAATTCCTGGGATAGTTCATAACAGTGATATTAGTAATTTATTACCTCAATTACAAACACAATAAAGTTTATCTATATATAATTGTCACTTAGAAAGATAATCTCTTTGCCTTTATTCCATTCACATATCTTTGTCTTTATTCCATTCACCTCATCTCCCATCCACTATAATTCGACCCCTTACAACTAGTGTCATGTGGGTGCAATAAGTGATATGATCTAGCTGAAAAGTAAATAGAAAATGAACACCCTAGAAAAATAAAAGACTCACTATCCCTAAGAGGTGAACTACAAACAACAAATGTTGTAAAAAAATAAATCTTTCTCAAACATTTCTCAAATAGAGGGTCACCAAGTCCCATGTCGAGAAATAATTATAAATTTGATTAGGGGTCCTCCAAATGCTAAACTTGAAAGGGTCCCCAAGTCCACCAAGTCAGCGAGTGAAGGTACGAATGGGACAGTTATAGATAAGGTCATTGGGGTCAACTCTAGTAGACCAGCTATTGTCTGCCCCAAGTGTCCTCCCACCTATGAGAGACACCTTTGGGTAAGATGCCTAATAGAATGGCCACTAAGCTACCTCCTTCGTAAACACGCCCAAGAGTTTTCCTGCACCTTCGGCTAAAAGACATGATCTAGATGATCTTTGAAATTGAAAGGGAAAGGTGCTCCAATCAACCCTCCGGTTTTGTTCTTGGAATGTACCACCCTGAAAGGATGGGCCTATTAATAAACCGGTCTCGACAATTTCCAATACAAGAGGATTTTGGTTCTCTTAAGGTCAACCACTATGTCTCAAATGTATAGTGGCCAAGGGGAATTGTTTGGATGCCTATCCCCAAAGTCCTAGACTACCTACAAAATTCTTTTGGTCCTCAAGTGAGGAAGATTAATGTGTTAAGTTAGGGTTGAATTAAGGCTCCACTTGGGGTCATGAACTAAGTGATGTTGAGATTACGGGTGTGAAAAGTGTGTGCACAAGTGGTGTATACAACTAGTAAATGAAATTGCAAGGAAAGTAAATGCTTGTAAAGTAATTGTTACACCAAGATGTCATCACCCTTGTGCAAGTGTCATAAGTGTCGTTATCATGACCTAGTGTCGTCGTCGTGACCATTGTGCAAATGTCGTTATCAGTACCTAGTGTCATCATCATGACCATTGTGTAAACTCTTTTCTCTGAACCCTAAACTCATACTGGGCTAAAACACATTCAAACATGGAGGTTATCCCTGCCCGGTTGACCTTGTTGAGCAGGCTGGCGCACTTCTCCTTCATCTAGGGTGCGATGGTGTAATTCCTAGTCAGCTAGGGTGAGACAATGTAACATCCCTAAAAATCACAAAATTTTAAAAAAATTCTACGTAGCATTAAATGTTGTACTTGCTGTGCGGAAATATATTAAATGCTTGTTTGTCGACATGTTGAAATAAAATGTTGTGATGATCATACATATGCATTGTTTTACGATATGTGTGACATGTAATTGTGTCTATATTAGGATGTTATTGGTGTTTTCTTGCTTCAGTTGTGCATCCTAGATTACTTATAAATTGATGTCGATGCTCCATCCAGTTACTTACTATTGTTTATATGCACTAACTGTTTGTTCTTCTTTTTCAGATGAAGGGGTCCTATGGGCACCCCAAGGCTTACTTAGCTACTAGCTAAAGCATTTGAACGTTCTTGTCACAGATCACAGGTAAGAGAAAAAGTGTTTCGAAAGTAAATACGAAGATCCTATTTATCGTCAGTTAGTTTTTCAAGTTGTAAAAGAGAAAAATAGAATATCTTGCAGACACGTCAGGGTGAGGTCTATTACGATTGTTTCTTCAGTTAAAAATCTGTAACGTTTTGTTTATATGACATTATAGTCATTTCATTCTACCCTCGGTATTTATGTTATTTAATTCACAAGTGCTTGCTCGATGATGAGCACTGAAAACCATATTAAGTAGTGCAAATCCTACTCAAAAGAATTATAATTAGTATTAAATGTCTATGGTGTGAGGATCAAACCCTAAGTTTGAATATCCTATTTGTAATTCTAAGTCTATCCTTTGATCCTAAGCATTACACACTTAACCCATAATATAATGGTTATTTTAATGCTAGATTATAGTCATAATATCTATAGCTAAAATCTAATCGCTATGTGTGCTTCTTTTATAGTTTGTACCATTAGTAATATAGTGCCTAGAGCATATAATCATTGTAATTTAAACAATAGTATTGACAGGTCTTTGTAGTTTATATACTATGTACCAAGGTGTTTCTTCACATTAATTTATTTGTTATAAGTATGGATTGGCAATATGCCACATTAGTTTTGGTGTTTATGAAATGTAACCATACCATATTATTTATAAGTCCCGCCATAGTGGATGGACATGACTTAAACCTAGGGTATGATGTGAATTATATAACATGGTTGACCTTTGATATAGTGTGACCCAAACTATATTGCAATGATAATGATCGACCTGATAAAGGTCCATATGATACCCTTGTTGCTTGGCTGGTAGATCGTCGTACTGGTGATGGATATGTGTATTAAAGTGCATTAAAGTAATGCTGGTGGAATGCCTGTTGGCATCCACCATGGCTAACTTTCACATGGAGTTTTCTTGGGTTGTGATGTTGCATTAACTGCCTGGGGTTTATTGTTTTCGAAAGCATAACTTAGGTTTTCATTATGCAGTGAGTGGTTTGGTGGAGAGGCCGACAGGCCTATGATTTCTTAGGGTTAGTAGTAGGTTTGTGGAAGCACCTCTCCAAGTTTCAAACCCGTGATCTATTTCTTCAACAACTTTCACTATGGGTTCTCAGAGCCGAGCCACTCTTGGCTGCGTTGATGGTAAATGTTTAATGTCTTGGTGCTTTCGTCGGTTGCAGGAGTGAATGTTTAGAACAAGGTTCTTTTTAACAGGTAAGGTCCCTATGGTTATTTCGTAGTTGCAGATATCAGTATTGTTTTGATATTTTAAACTATTTTTGACCACTCCTTGTATTGTTTAGCAGGTTCTTACATGTCTACAAGTCTATATGCTCGAAGCTTACCTGGAATACTGCTAAATAAAATCGGTAAGCCTTAGTGGTTCTTCTTGTAGGTTCTCTTGGCAACTGTTGGCCGTTGTTGGTTTTAGTCGAAGCTTTTCAGTTTGTGGTTTGGCTGAGGATGTGGCTACCGTTGTAATGTTTTTAGGCTATGAGACAAGCATAGGGAGGATGGGATCCTCGACCTACCTTGGTATTAATTCTCCATATTTTTGCTGTGAAGTAAATTTGTTGAAATAAATGTAACAGCTACGTGAAGGGTGTAACCCTTGGTTGTTTGATGAAAATAAAAGATGTTTATGGTTTTTGAACTCAATGTTGTTTTGGGGTTTCGACCCTGTGTTGTGACTATAAATTTCAATGTTGTTTGGTCACTGTGTAAAGATCAGTTACGGTTTTAATTGAGTACTGGATAGTAGTAATGGTAATTGTTAAAAGAGTTCATCCTTCGACTATTTTGATAAATAATAGGATTCTGGGATTTATAACTTAAAATGTTTTTAAGTTCGTCGTGTCTGTGAGCAGTGCTCTAGGAACCTGTGTTGATTGTTTTATGCTATGTTGTATTTTATTTATGGCTGAGAGCCAAAAGGCTAGATGCCTCGTTATTATAAACCCTGAAATTATTTTGTTTAGAGGGTAACTTCGAAGGTTTTTTGAAGATAACCTAAATGCTAGACTCGTATGTCTATTGTCTTGTCGAATGTGTTCCTTCGTCTAGGTTTTGGATTTATACAGGTAAATGAAAAATGTGACCATGTTATTTAATGTTGAGCATGTGCAATGTATCTTGTTTGGAACCCTGTAACAATAAGTTGATGTTTAGAAATGTCATGGGTTCGGCCGTATGGTTGATAATGGACTCGTCTCGATACTAAGGTTATTTTAGTTCTCTTAAGATTTTTGAAAGTAATCCTATGGGTATAGACTATAAGGATAAATTTATGTATAGTGAATTCTGCCTTGTAAATTCTATTTTCGAAATGTTAGGAAAAGTCAATTCAGTTTAAAGAGAAATATGAGGGTTTGAGATTTTAAGACATTTGTCCAAAATAGATGTTGTCTGTGTTTGTTTGTTATGATAATAATGATGAGATAAGAGCTTAATAGCTCTGTAACATGTCTATGTTTGTTTGCTACTTTTTTGACAGTTGTTTTAAACTTATGAAGATTGATGACAATCTATAAATAAGTTACACTAACAGGATGGGAAGAAAATTATAAGAGAATGTACAGTAATTACTTGTTGAAGGAAAATAATTTAACCTATAAGTAAACCCTAGGTTTTGTGCAGAATAAAAGATGTTGCTTTTATTATAAAAAATATTATAATGTCTGCATAGAATAAATATTTCTATAATATTTCTTATGACTGAACAACATAGGAAATTTAAATACAAAATGAAGACGGATTAGAAAAATTACAGGAGCATGGCAGAGTTCTTGTCTATGATATTTATTCAATCATTTTGTCTATTGCATAACATCATTCTTATCTATTTTTAAACACCCTTCCTTGTACTAGAGTACAGTACAAGAATAGTACATGGAAAAATACAGGGAAGAAATCTAATTCTATCATTTCATATAATTTTCTCAACAATGTACAGAATCATAATCACTTCAGAAATCAGATATTTACTTCTGTAGAATGATCGCTATCAGCATTTGACTAATAAATCCTAAGTCTCACCCAAGATGTTCAAGGGAGAGTGTTGACCAACGTGACCTCGGTCAACAAGGGTTCGCCTCACTGTCGACACATACCGCAGTCTCCCTGGGCACCAGCCCAGGCAGGTTTCAGCCTGCCCAGCAACTCCCGTAGAGCAGATGAGGTCTCACCCAAGGCATCCAGGAAGAGCAGACGGAACCATGTTTCCGCCAAGGGAGGAGGAGAGTTGTGGCTGTCTGGACTAACTCTATTGCAATACTTAACCCGAAACTTTAATCATTTGACATGGAATTACAACATATTACTTAATTGCATCATTTATCATCACATTTGACATAGAACATATTGCTTAATCACAACAACAGTAAGCAGACATTGCATCAAACAACATTCATATATCGCAACATTACACAAAGATCGTACCGAAACATCATCATTATATTACTGTCGCGGTCATATACCAGAAGCAAAACGTAGATCTACATACATCTCCTTATCTCTCTCCTGCCATTCTCTCTATTTTCTCTCTCTATCTCTCCTTGTATAATTCCTCTTGTATTCTTGTCTATCTAACACTTACAACTCTCATCTATTTATAGGCTTCTGCCATTACAATATTTGTCCACTTACAACTGACTTCCTAACCGACACTATGGATAATTGACCCAATATCTAACTGACTCGGTCTAAATGACCCCAAAAACCCGCATACTGCAGTACAACTGACTCACTAATACATAACATATGGTCCAAGTGACCCAAAACCCCACCAACTGCGGTGTTCTTTAACACAAAATACTCCTTTCGCACCCTCATCCGATGTGTCGCAGCGTCGGTGGTACCACAACATTTCCCCATCAAACCGCCTGCCAACAGGCCCCTAACACAATCTTGTGGCTCGCCCTCAAGCCACGTCAACTGCTGGACATAGTGCAAGTCGTGGTCTTTTCCTTGAAGTTTGTATACGGTTGTTCGACATTCCGCACTAGCTCCTGAGCATCCTTACCTGTTGCCTGACTGCTGATCACATCGTCAGCTGATGGGTGATCGGCAAGCTTGTCCATGACCTGCTGTCGATACTTTTGTACTTCTTGTAGTGATTCACTGGCCTGTAGCATCAATTTTCCGCCAGTGTCCTGGAATTCTTCCAACTGGGCCGCACGTATCTTCTGTCGTTCATCTGCCTTGGCAACCCGTTGTTGCAAGTCCTTCAGCTCGTGCGACTTAGCAACTTGCTCCATTATTGGCAGGGTTCTCATCACAGCCTTTAATGTGGCCACCTGGCCCTCCGCTTCTTGCTAGATTT
Source organism: Larix kaempferi (assembly GCA_027924585.1). Lineage (NCBI taxonomy): Eukaryota > Viridiplantae > Streptophyta > Pinopsida > Pinales > Pinaceae > Larix > Larix kaempferi. The sequence goes on from BSBM01001712.1 coordinate 521,931, forward strand.
TAGTGAGCTATTCAACTTGCTCATCATGAACAATGCAGCCCCAAAATTGTACTGTTTCAGAGGTGAGCCTGGTTGCCTGTGTTTCCAGCTCCTCCATCTGGGTGGAAACTTCCTCAAGTGCCCTTCTTCGTTCATCCACCTCGGCCTGAGGCGTACCTGGTTTCAACTGAGCCTTCAACATGTCGTCTCTTGTCGCAACTGAACAATGACAGTTCCCAATCGCTGCACCCGTTTAAGGATATCGGTCTCAGGAATGGGCTCCGGTGTATGCTGGCATGCATCACAAATCGCCGTCTCTAACTTCACGCTGTAGTCCCATAGACGGGTCTCTTCTATGATAAGAAAATATTGATCCTTTTTAAGTGCTTCAAGTGCGCGACCCTTCTCGGCCCGCTCCTTCTTAAGGTTGGTTTCAAGGTCATCCACTGCTTTCCATGCTGTAGCAACCCTACTTGTAAGCTCGCCAATCGTGGCGGTGGAAGCTGCCTCGCTTGCGTGCAAGTGTTGAAAGCTCTTGCTGATTTCATGCATTCTATCCACCATTTCCTGGGAGGCAACCTTCTGCATTATCGCCAGCGCCATTTCCAGCAGTTCATTAGCATTGACAGTGACCTGGGTAACCGTCTGCAGCACCTTTTCCAAAGCCTCATTGGCAGTCACAACCGCAGTCGGGGGAATGTTGATATTCTGGACTCGGGGCGTGGTGCGGATTGTGACCGTTTCTTGCATGGGTACATTACCGAGTTCCTTTTGTAACACTGCATTACACAAAGAATCCATATGAGCAGCAATCGTAGAGAATCCCTCTTTCTCTTTGACGGACATCTTGTCGGCAGCCGATGTGGCGGCATGGTTAAGGGCTGTGATTAACTGGCCCAACTGCCGGCAACGGAACCATTTGTTGACCAACGTGACCTCGGTCAGCAGGGGTTCGCCTCACTATCGACACATACCGCAGTCTCCCTGGGCACCAGCCCGGGAAAGTTTGAGCCCGCCTAGCAACACCCGCAAAGCGGATGAGGTCTCACCCGAGGTGTCCAGGAAGAGCAGACAAAACCATGTTTCCGTCGAGGGAGGAGGAGAGTTGTGGCTGTCTGAACTAACTCTATTGCAATACTTAACCAGAAACTTTAAGAATTTGGCATGGAATTATAACATAGTACTTAATCGCAGCATTTATCATCACATTCAACATAGAACATATTGCTTAATCACAGCATTTATCATCACAGTAACAGTAAGCAGACATTGCATCAAACAACATTCATATATCGCAACATTGCACAAATATCGTACCGAAACATCATCATTATATTACTGTCGCAATCATATACCAGAAGCAAAACGTAGATCTACATACATCTCCTTATCTCTCGCCTACCATTCTCTCTGTCTTCTCTCTCTATCTCTCCTTGTATCATTCTTCTTGTATTCTTGTCTATCTAACACTTACAACTCTCATCTATTTATAGGCTTCTACCATTACAATATTTTTCCACTTACAATTGACTTCCTAACTGACACTATGGACAATTGACCCAATATCTAACTGACTCGGCCCAAATGACCCCAAAAACCCGCATACTGCGGTACAACTGACTCACTAATACATAACATATGGTCCAAGTGACCCAAAAACCCACCAACTGTGGTGTTCTTTAACACAAAATACTCCTTTCGCGTAGTCATCCGATGTGTTGCAGCATCGGCGGCACCGCGACATTTCCCCATCAAACTGCCTGCCAACAGAAAGCTGACGGAACCATGTTTCCTCTGAATGAAGAAGGACCTTTTTGCATCCACTTATCAACTTATTGAACATTCACAAACCGATCTAACATTTTGACTTATGCATTTAAACAAAATCGCATCATCATTCAACAGATCTTATTGTCAAATAAACCATTAATGTGTAACATATCTAGTAGTAAAACATCATTTGGGACAAGGAAGCATTGCATCATTCATGTATTCAAGTCGCACATCACATTCATAGCAGGAAAACAGAAAGAGACACAGTAATTCTGCTCAACAACATATCATATTAACCTTCGCAACAACCCATAGATATAGCAATATAGTTCTTTTGTCGCATACCCGAATTAACAGACAATAACAAGCAAAATCATATGTGCTCAACTGTCTCTTCGATTGATCAATTCCTGGATATCCAACACCTACAATGCTATGTCTATTTATAGGCTTGCGCCCTTACATTTGCGGTCCACTTAGGCAGCCACCTAACTACTTATTAACAAACTCTACAAGAAAGATGACCCAAAAACCCACATAATGCGGTCGACATGACCCAAAACCCACATAATGCAGTCCAAAAATACATAAACTACTATTATTTCTGACTTGTGCGCAGTTTTCCTCCTTGCGTGGTGTCTTTGTCCTTTCGCAGCATTCGCGATGCTGTGGAACTGACTCATCTAAACCCCCTGCCAACAGGCCCCCAACACAATCTTATGGCTTGCCCTCGAGCCACGTCAGCTGGACATGGTGTACTCGGACTCATCTATTTCCTGACTATTCCACTGCAACTGTTCTTGTTGTCTGGAGCTCACCAGTGATCTCCAGCTCGCTGTCATGTACTTCTCAAACTGATATGGTGATCTTCGGCTCAGTGTCATGTACTTCTCAAACTGATACGGTGATCTTCCGGCTTGCTATCATGTACTTCTCAAACTCATCTGAAGGGTCCATTTTTTAGGTATTTGATAACCCTTTTTCCACAGTCCAGCTAAAGCAATGGTAACGAAACGCACTCAATCGTGGGAAAAGTGTTTTACTTTAATGATTTAATGAAATTGTTTTTATGATTAATCTTGTATGCTAGAATGTGTATCAATTAAACTGATTATATGGAAACCAAGCATGATTGAGCAAGTTCAGGTTTATTAAAGGATGGACGTGTAGAAGACTAAAGGATCACCAAGCTCGGCACCCTGTTTCCTGATTTATAGAGGACACACTCCCACTTCCAAGATGAATCGGCACTTTGACAATCAGTTAGGATTAGAGTTAAATTGTATAAATATGGACCTCTCGGGTAGCGAGAGGCCCCTGCTGTTATTTTTGAGAAAGACATTAGTTTTAATGTTTTCTACACTATTGAGATACTAAAGTACAGACTTCTATTATGACATGGATTTTACATATTAATGAAAGATTGATGATTAATTCCAGCAAGTGTTTCTGAGTTTTTATTCTCTCCTGAGTACGGGTTGGGGAGGGCCCCTCCAACACGTAGGTCAGGAGATTCCTATTTACAGGTATTTTTCCAAGTATGCGTTTTACATTGATGAATAGTTCTATGATATATGGTAGCGTTGAATGATTCATTGTTTTCTGTAGTAATTTAGAATGCATTCCTTAGTACAGTAAAACGATTGCAATAGTCCTGTAGGTTCTTTTTTGCAACGCATATTTTTATCAACCATTACATGTGTAATAGCTTTGCTTTCAATGTCATGGTTTACATCTGGAGTTCACTGCAATTTCTCATCGTGATTAGTTTCTTTTAACTTCTTAGTAATAGATGGGCAAGCATAGAATGATCGTATTTCAATTCTAGATTGGTAAAATAAGTTAGATCAAGACTCCAATTTTGTGCGCAGATAGTAGTTACAGACTTCGTTTCCCCAATAGTAGAATAGCTCTGTTATGGTATTTCCATTCTCAACATTTAGTTATTTCAGCAATTCAATTATTTCAAATAGATTTACTGTCTTTGTATCTTCATTTCTTAGAACAGATCAGCTTCTAATTACTTCAGCATTTTAATCATTTAGAATAGATTCCCTGCTTTATTTCTCATAACATATTTACTGCTTTCAGCACTTTAATTCTTTTAATTAGATTTATTGCTTTCCAGTATTCAATTCCATAGCATAATCAGTTTTCACATTTAGTAGACAATCTTTAGAACATCGACACCGCCATTTAACTGTGACAAGAGATTATCCTATAAGAGCACAGATAGTGCATGCATCTCTCAAGTTTGTACGTTCCCCGGGTTGACATTTAAAGTAAGCCCTTGGTATAGCTACCCTCATTAGGAATCCATATTAGGAGCTCACCACTTTTTGGCGCCATTGCTGGGGAGGTGCTAAATCTTTTAGGAGACATCACCTAAAAACCACAAAAATAAAACAAAAATTACATAAAACAAAAACATAAATATCTTCTACCAATGAATGCCTCGTCGGCAAAGGGATAGGTTTGGTCGCTTTCTGCCCAAGCATTCCATGAGCAACAATGGTAATAACAGTTCTAACCATTCTCAGTTTGAATTTCTACACTCTGAAAACGAGACTCACTCCACATACGATCCAAATAGAAGCAACTTCACTACCAGTTCCATCTCAAACACCTCAATGGAAAATGAAGAGGAAGAACCTAGGGAGCTTTTCACTTTTCCCATTAACATACCTCTTGGAGATGCCAGAATGAAGAACATCAATCCTAATAATCTGCCAAACTTCCGTGGGTTGACTTCAGAAGATCCTAACACATTCCTATTTGAATTTGAGGTAGTTTGCAGATCATTTGATTACACTACTGATGCACAAAAGCTTAGGCTTTTTCCTTCCACACTGAAAGACCTATCACTTCAGTGGTTCATGAGCCTTGCAGGAAATAGTATGTTTAGCTGGGATCAAATGAAACAGTCATTCTTAGAAAAATATAGGGACTACTACAAGGCCAAAGATACTAGGGATGAAATCTTTAGGATGCAACAAGGAGATAGAGAGTCATTAGAAGATTATGCCCAAAGATTTCAACTCAACTACAAACGAGCCAGCCATTGCACATTGGATCTTGAATCACTAAAGCTTGTCCTTCTCAGAGGTGTAAAAGAGGAGAATTTTGAAGTCTTAAATCTCCTTGGAGATGGAGACATATTCCAAAAATATTTTGACCGAATCCTGCAAATCTTCAAAAACTACTCAAGATCTAGGAAAACTAAGAATGGGACGAGGGATACACATACAACCACCAGTGGATCATCATCCTCACTTACAAAATCTAATTTAGGAAACCTGTTGGATGACATGAAAACTGACATACTGCAATCCCTAGCCATGCAACTTGATGCTCTTCAAATAAAAAAGAAACAGGATGAAATTAACCAAGCCTTGGCAGTATTTTGTCCTCGTTGTAGGAAGAAGCATGAGAAGGGGCATTGCACCTTGAACAAAATAGAAGTATGTGGTCTCTGCACCGATGACCATTCCACTGGTAAATGTCCCCTCTTACCCTCATGTAAGGCAGCCATTCAAGACCCAGCAGTTGAAGGAACTATAGAACAACTCTGTTTATAAATCAGAGGAGGAATAATTTTGTTAGGCCATATCAGCAAAGAAATCAAACTTACTATAATCAAGGACAGCCAAATTGGAACTCTACACAGACTCCATGGCAAGCACATCCAAATCAAAACCAATGGCAACAAAACCAGCAACCATATCAACCATCCTATCAACAGCCATATTATCCACCGTCTTATCCTCAATACCCCCCACCGTTTCCATCCACCACAAATTATGCAAACCAGTACCCCCATCCATCAAATTGGAGGGCACCATTACAACAGCCACTCATTATGCCACCCCCACAACCTCAACCACCCCCCAGACCTCCACCTATTCCAGCCCAACCAATTCCAAATCCTAATAATAACAGGCCCCCACAACAGCGGCATGCTTATAACACTGATATCACACAATTCCCAACTTATGTTGTAGACACCATATAAATAAATGAAATCAACCTACGATCTGGAAAAACGTTGCAGAATACACCCCCACACAACATCCAACAACCTGTACCTGAAGCTCAGGACCACACATCAGAACCCTATGTTCAGCATCCTGATGAACCAGAACCTCCTGAGGAAGAAATTATACCACTCACACGAACTAGAAACCCTCCATTTCCAGAAAAACTTGTCTGGAATACAAAAGAAGAAGAAGAGAATATAATCTTAAACGAATTCAAACACTTAAACATCCAAATCCCAATCTTACAAGCCATAAGGGATGTGCCCATCTGCAACAAATTCATTAGAGAAAATTTCCTAAAGAAGCCAGGATGGAGGAAGCGTGACCCACCAACCATTAATGTAGTGGGACAATTGGCCGATTTGATGCTAGGTGTCATAATAAATCTTAAATATCTTGATCCTGGTAGTCCTGTAGTAAGCGTCACCATAAATAACAAGCAAATAAATAAAATTTTAATCGATCTAGGAGCTGCGATCAATGTCATGACTAAAGAAACCATGTTATACCTAGGAATCCAATCAATGGTAAGACCAACCACAACAGTATTCCAACTAGCAGACACATCCACTGTGAAGCCTGAAGGAATGCTAGAAGACATTATGATCAATATCGAGTCCTGGGAATACCCAGCTGATTTTATCATAATAGAAATCAAAAGAAAACTTAGTGGCTATCCAATTATCCTGGGTAGACCTTAGTTAGCAACTGTGGACGCTTACATAGGTTGCCGATCAGGAAATATGACAATCACCAGTGGACATACCAGGAAGAAGATAACAATCTACCCACCAACAATGAAATCCTCAGAGTTAGAGTACCAAAATTGGACTGATGATTACCAGAACACACCAAATCAAAACCTCCGACCTATCCTAACAATTGATTCTGCAATATCTTTAAAGGCAATAGATGAAGATGGCCATATAGATAGATTTATACAAAATATATCTCCTAACAATCATGTTATTCAAGAATTTTTTCTACAGAAACAGGTCAAAGTTCAAAACAGAACATGGATTACTTATGGACAGAAGTGCTACCAGAATAGATTGAGAAGGTAAAGGTTGTGGAAATTAACCCTGGCAAGACAGTCAACATAAATTCCAATTTAAAACCAGAGCAAGAAGAGAAATTGATGAAGATACTAACACAACAAAGTAAAGCATTTGCCTGGACATATACAGATATGAAAGGAATACATCCTGATATCTGCAAACACTACATTTACATCAAAGAAGGTTCTACACCCATCAAGCAACCACAAAGAAGGCTGAACCCTGCACTAAAATACATAGTCAAAATGGAATTACAAAAGTTATTAGACGCAGGGTTCATCTATCCAATATCTGATAATGAGTGGGTCTCACCACTAGTCATAGTGCCCAAAAAAGGCGACAAATGGAGAATTTGTGTGGACTACAGGGAGCTGAATAAAGCAACAAAGAAGGATCATTTTCCACTTCCATTTATAGACCAGGTGTTGGATACATTATCTGGAAACAAGTACTTTTCATTCCTAGACGGTTTCAGTGGTTACAACCAAATTTTAATACACCCAGCTGATCGAGATAAGACGACCTTCACATGCCCATGGGGAACTTACGCCTATAGGGTCCTACCCTTTGGTCTATGTAACGCCCCAGCCACATTTCAAAGAGCCATATTGAGTATTTTCTCTGATTTTCTGAATAACAAAATGGAAGTATTCATGGATGATTTCACACCTTATGGATAGAGCTTTGAGCAGGCATTGGAAAATCTTGAATTAATATTAAAAAAATGTATTGATATCAGCTTGTGCCTAAGAAATGGCAAATGCAGGATGTTAATGGAAGAAAGAATTGTTCTAGGACATCATATATCACAAAGAGGTATAGAGGTGGATCAAGCCAAAGTATTAGTAATCAAGACACTGCCCCCACCTGTCAAACAAAGAGATGTGAGAAGATTCCTTAGATAGACAGGGTACTATAGGAGGTTTATTGAGAATTATAGCAGAATTGCTTCCCCCATGTTTGCACTTCTCACAAAAGACAATGAGTTCATATGGACAAGCAACTGCATGTCATCCTTTGAAAGTCTTAAATAGAAAACCATCACAGCACCGATACTTCAAGGACCAAACTAGGAAATTTCATTTCACATTCACACCAATGCATCAGATAAAGCAATCGAATCTATGCTTGGGCAAGAACAAGACAAGAAACCCTATGCCATATACTATATAAGCAAAAATTTGGCTAGGGAAGAACTCAACTACACAGTCACAGAGAAGGAATTTCTGGCAGTCATACATGCAATCAACAAATTCAGGAATTACATTACAGGATACCAAAGTTTTATCCATACTGACCACTCAGTGATCAGATATCTTATGAACAAGCCTAATACCAGTGCAAGAATTATTCGATGGATGCTACTTCTACAGGAATTCGACATCACTATAATAGATAAACCAGGCAAGCATAATGTCGTAGTAGACTTTTTGTCAAGAGTAACACATGGGATAGATAATGAATTGGTCCAAGATAACTTCCCTGATGAGCACCTTTTTTCCATATCAATAACAAGTCCATGGTTTGCTGACATAGCAAACTATTTGGTATCCAGGAAGTTTCCAGAACATTACAGTTATAAAGAAAGGACAAAAGTAATAAGACAAAGTGCCACATATACATGGATAGAGGGCATGCTTTTTAAATAGGGACCAGATCAAGTACTTAGAAGGTGCATTCGGGAAGATGAGGTACATGACATAATGCATGCCACCCACAATGAACCCTGTGGAGGACACTACACTACAAAAAGGATAGCCTACAAGATCTTGCAAACAGGGCATTATTTGCCAACACTCCACAGAGATGCTTATGAGTATGTGTCCCATTGTGATGATTTCCAAAGAATGGGAAAGCCAACACAAAGACAAGAAATGCCAATACATCCACAAATCTCTTTAGAGGCATTCGATAAGTGGGGATTCGATTTTGTTGGCCCATTCAACCCACAGTCCAATCAAAATAGCTACATCCTTGTATGCACTTATTACCTTACAAAATGGACAGAGGTAGCAGCACTGGCTGCTGCAAATGAAACAAGTGTGGCCAAATTCTTTACTGAGCAGATCTTTCACAGATTTGGGATGCCAAGAGAGGTAGTTTTGGATCAAGGACCACAATTCACATCAAATTTAATTGAAGACTTGATGAAAAGAAACAATGTAAAGCACAGAGAATCATCCTCCTACCACCCTCAAGGAAATGGTCAAGCTCAGGTAACCAACAGGGAATTAGAGAGAATCTTGACAAAAAATGTCCAACTTCACAAAAGAGATTGGGCTGACAGACTTAGTGAAGCAGTCTGGGCTTACAATACTACATGGAAAACAACAACATGATTCACACCTTATGAGCCGGTCTATGGGAAAAAGGTCATGCTAGCAATCGAATTTGAAGTAAAAACATTAAGAATTGCAGCCGATCTAAATATGAACCTATCAAACATTCAAAAAGAACGCATGCTACAACTAAATCAATTGGATGAACACCGCCAACAAGCACTTACACATACTAAAATCATCCAACAACAAAGAAAGAAATGGCATGACCAACATTTGAAGGATAAGAAATTCAAAGAGGGTGTTTGGGCACTCCTCTACGACTCCAGATTTCACACATTCAAAGGAAAGCTAACCACTAGATGGCTTGGACCTTACAGTATACAGAAAATTTATGACAATGGGGCTGTGAGAATTATTACAATTGATGATGATGAGTTCCCCATGATCGTGAATGGGCACCGCCTAAAAGTCTACAAACAACCAAAGTCCAAAGAAGAATTTACACAAGTACTCTACCAGCAACAATTGATGCTAATATAGCATGCTCCAAAGCAATAAGCTTCAACACATTTCATGAAAAAAACACAAAAAAAAAGAGAAAAAAGGAAGAAAAAACCAAAACAAAAACAAAAACAAAGCGATAACAGGAAGTATAGGGCATCAACCTATTCAAGCGAGCCTGCACAATAATTCAAGCGAGGCTGCCATCAATTCAGGAGAGCCTGCAAAATATATCAAGCGAGGCTGCCAATAATTCAAGTGAGGCTGCCATCAATTCAACCGAGCTTACAAAATATATCAAGCGAGGCTGCCATCAATTCAAGCGAGTCTGCAAAATATATCAAACGAGGCTGCCATATATTCAAGTGAGGCTGAAATCAATTCAAGCAAGCCAGCCACGTCTACATGCAAACAACAGTCTTCATCTACTAAGGAATTCATCAAAGACACACCACGCCAACCTTTTTCAAACATATTCAAGAGAGCCTGCAAGTTATTCAACGGAGCCAAACACATCCAACCATGCAATCATCCAAATATAAAGCACAATCGCCTGAGTCGTATCAACCACTGGCACAATTTTCAAAAGCACATACTCAGCAAATTCAAAACGCGCAAAATGGAAAAAGCACCCTACGCACGTAACTACTGACATGCAGAAATCAACTACAAACATCGCCAAGATATACTACAAAATCCATCATGCATGAAAAATGGACCAGCTCATCAATGCAGGTACGCATACATACCAAGGTAATCTCTAAACGATTTTATTTGATTTTAATGGTAAAACACTTTCCCACAATAGAGTCGTTTCTAGTCAGTTGAGGACAACTTCAATTTCAAATCGGTGGCATGGTGGAATGACCTTCATAACTCATGATTGCTACCAAAGTCCCGTCACCCTCAGCAAATCATGATCGCAACCTTCACCACATGAAGTATAGAGGTCGATCATAAGAAGGCAGAGATCAATCATGAAAGATATGGGATTAGAAGTGGCAAGTATAGGTATGATGAAAAGAATAGGTGCAGAAAGGTAGTGAATTAGGGTGCAGCATATTCCATGATTTTGCATATAAGTAACCACCCGAAATTCCCGAGAAGCAGCCACCATTATATTCCTTGAGCCCGTAGGCAGAGCTCGACTAAGTTAAAAGTATAAAACTGCATCCCAAAGCCCTGGTTTGTCTGGTTATAGAGAAGATTCAAAAAATGATGAAGGGTTTTAAAAAGAGTGAACCGGAAGATAACAATGCCATTTATCAAAACCCAAGAGTCCTACAGATCATTCGCAACTCAGGCTGGATGCCATTTATCCTTGGACTAAGAGGATACCATACAGGGGTAGCTGAGGAGTTTGCAAGAAACTTCAAGCATATAAAGGATGAACAGTATGTCACCCGGGTGAGGGGGTTACGCATAAAAGTGGATGAGGACATGATAGCCAAACACACTGGTCTTCCAATGGGCCTGCATTGGAGAAGCAACAACCGGGAGGCAAACCACACAACAAAAGCAGCATTCTTTGAGCGTGGAGAAGTTTATGATGAAGACAAAAATGGAGTCAAGAGACCCTCCATGCCAGCACCATGGGATGAAATGGCTGCAATTGTCCTGAGGTATATTACATGCACTGGAAGATTAAGCTATGTTCCCATTTTCCATTTTCATATTTTAGAGCTTCTCAGGCACAGAAGTCACATTTCATCAAACAACAATATTAGCATTCCATTTTTCCTGCTCCAATCCCTAGCAAAGATGAGCAGGAAGGTGGCTAAGGGAAAAGACGATGCTTTGGCCCATCATGGGATGATCAAACTAATAGCTGGCAAGGAGCTAAAAGCTCAGATTCCAGAGCTCTCATGGGAGGAGTTCATCGTGGTGTCTGCTGAGGACGTTTAGAGAATGAGGACTACGCCCCTGCAACCGGAATCAAAAAGTAAGACCACCTCTGTATCAGGGGAAAAAAGAAAAATCGACTTGGACAGTGTGGTCGACACCTTGGTCAAAATAAAACACTCCAAAGAGGACTCCCCCAAATCAGACCCAAATATTCCTACCAGTAGTCAGGGGTCGAAGAGGCGCAGCAAGAGATTCACACAGGTATCTAAAATCCGAGTCTCTAAGGAGAAAGAAAGGGAACCCAGCCCCCTGATTACCAATGTGTCTGATGATGACATTGATCCTTTTATAGATCAAAAGGATCCCACTACGGATCAAGAAGAGGACGACGAAGAAAAAGAAGAAGAGGATGAAGAAGAGAAAGGGAATGAAGAGGAAAAATAGGATACGGAAGAAGAGATGGATAAAGGAGAAGGGCAGAGCTTACAGGAGCAAGGCAACTTTCAGGAAAACCCTCCAGAACGTAATGAAGACCCCGAGGTCATTTCCCAGCTTGCTGAAGCACGAGCAGAATTGGAAAGGCTCAGAAATGAGTTGGCAACATTAAGAATTTGGCCAGGAATCCAAGACACACCTCCCCCATTCTCAGCCAAGAAGACACAAATCCTAAAGATGCACCATGCAGAAGAACTCCAGCTAGCCAAACATAAGAATTTAGCGCTGCAAGAAAAGTTGGCAAAAGTACAGAGCGAATTAGCAAGGAAGGACCAGGAAATTATCAAAATTAAGGATGTTTTTGCCACTACTATCAGCATATATGAGAGACTGCGTGACCTCAGACCACCGTCGGCAGTCTATGCAGTTTATTTACAAGAGAAATGGGGCGAATTCCAGCTCCAGAGGTTGAAGAAAGATCTCCCTATAGAGGTAAGCACTCCTAAAGAATTTATTGATGCATCATTGAACTCCACAGAGCTGGAGAAAGACCGATTGAGTGAGTTCTTCATGCACAATTTCGTAGTTTCTGGCTCGCCCAACTGGTCGCCAAACCCATATGTGGGCGATTTCCAGTTAAGGGCATTGTGTTCGTGGATGAACCATGAAATTGAGCGAGCATAGGAATATCATCTCTATGTGGCATCCAAATGGAAAACTCCATTAATGATCAGACCTGAGCCTACTCACCCTGAGGGAATAATTTATACTCACAGGATCCTCACTCAGGACGAGGAACTGATACCCATTCTCCTCGCAAAACAATAGGAGGAGGTGAGTCACTTCGACATTACACTCCGTATCACACAAAAGGAAGTCAATGAGCCCATTAGGGAAAGGTGGAGCAGGGTGGCAAACGATCAAAAACGAAGAGAACTCCACTCTCCCCTCAGGCTTAAGGATGCTCTCTTCACAACCATACTCTACAAAGAATCCCTGGCAAGAAACCAACTAAGGTGGTTGGGATGAGACTGAATCCCCCATTCTTTCTTTCCCTTGTCCTCAAAGAACAGATTAATGAAGAGGAGGAGAGGAAGGCATGGGCCAGGGAGGATCATAATTTTGGGTATCTCAGACAGGCAGGGGCACCTAAGGTGGCAGCATGGGATATCAGGGAGGTCATCGACAAAAGGAATAAGTCACCCAAGGATGGGTGAATCCTTCAAGTAGGGGAGAGAATGATGGGTCCATTTTTCAGGTATTTGATAACCCTTTTTCCACAGTCCAGCTAAAGCAATGGTAACGAAACGCACTCAATCATGGGAAAAGTGTTTTACTTTAATGATTTAATGAAATTGTTTTTATGATTAATCTTGTATGTTAGAATGCGTATCAATTAAACTGATTATATGGAAACCAAGCATGATTGAGTAGGTTCAGGTTTATTAAAGGATGGACGTGTAGAAGACTAAAGGATCACCAAGCTCGGCACCCTGTTTCCTAATTTATGGAGGACACACTCCCACTTCCAAGATGAATCGACACTTTGACAATCAGTTAGGATTAGAGTTAAATCGTATAAATATGGACCTCTCGGGTAGCGAGAGGCCCCTGCTATTATTTTTGAGAAAGACATTAGTTTTAACGTTTTCTGCACTATTGAGATACTGAAGTACAGACTTCTATTTTGACATGGATTTTACATATTAATGAAATATTGATGATTAATTCCAGCAAGTGTTTCTGAGTTTTTATTCTCTCCTGAGTACAGGTTGGGGAGGGCCCCTCCAACACGTAGGTCAGGAGATTCCTATTTATAGGTATTTTTCCAAGTATGCGTTTTACATTGATGAATAGTTCTATGATATATGGTAGCGTTGAATGCTTCATTGTTTTCTGTAGTAATTTAGAATGCATTCCGTAGTACAGTAAAACGATTTCAGTAGTCCTGTAGATTCTTTCTTGCAACGCATATTTTTATCAACGATTACATGTGTAATAGCTTTGCTTTCAATGTCATGGTTTAGATCTGGAGTTCACTACAGTTTCTCATCGTGATTAGTTTCTTTTAACTTCTTAGTAATAGATGGGAAAGCATAGAATGATTGTATTTCAATTCTAGATTGGTAAAATAAGTTAGATCAAGACTCCAATTTTGTGTGCAGATAGTAGTTACAAACTTCGTTTCCCCAATAGTAGAATAGCTCTGTTATGGTATTTTCATTCTCAGCATTTAGTTATTTCAGCAATTCAATTATTTCAAATAGATTTACTGTCTTTGTATCTTCATTTCTTAGAATAGATCAGCATCTAATTACTTCAGCATTTTAATCATTTAGAATAGATCCCCTGCTTTATTTCTCAGAACATATTTACTGCTTTCAGCACTTTAATTCTTTTAATTAGATTTATTGCTTTCCAGTATTCAATTCCATAGCATAATCAGTTTTCACATTTAGTAGACAATCTTTAGAACATCAACACCGCCATTTAATTGTGACAAGAGATTATCCTATAAGAGCACAGATAGTGCATGCATCTCTCAAGTTTGTATGTTCCCCGGGTTGACATTTAAAGTAGGCCCTTGGTATAGCTGCCCTTATTAGGAATCCATATTAGGAGCTCACCATCATCCTCTAGTCTCTGGAAACCTAGTGTAGACTAAGGAAAAATTTATGAACAACACCGAGGTGCGAAATAGGCCAACAGATCTGGCACATCTGTTTCGCACCGAGGATCACCTACTATCGTGACCAGGGGTTGCCGCCCCTACCATTCTGGTGGTCGCAGGGACCACGAACCTTCAAACTACCACCACATACTTAGACATCTCGGATGAGACTTCATCTCTGTTGCTCCCAAGTGTCTGCGTCGCTTCCTTCTCTAGGTGTTCATGCACACTCGTCGTTTGGACCCTCAACACACCTGGTGTGCTACCGCACGAAATGAAATGGATCATTTCCACAGCCTCCTTGGAATTCCTAAATTATCTAGCTTCCTAGCTTGCTTGCAACATGGATTCCTCTCGTTGGCTAGATAACTCTCTACTAAACTATCCTCCTATGCCTGTATTTATGCGTTTTCGTCGTGTCCAAGACGCCTGTCTCGGAAATCATTTTCAAATCCATTCACATAAATTACCGATCCTGTCATCATACCATTCTTTCGTCTCCTGGTGAGGCGGATCCGCAGCACTCATGCTCAGACTTGATTTCTTACGTGAGGAGCAGCGACCATGTTTCCACCGGTTGTGACTCGTGCCAACCGTGTGAAGCATCAACCATGGTGCCACCGACCATGCTGCCACCTTTGGTTATGCGTGCCAAGCGCGCCTGACTCTGATGTCAAACCCGACAACTTAACGGTCAAAGCTGTCAGAAAGACCTATCACGTGAAAAAGTGTCACCTGCTAACGATCTATAATGATTGTTGATTGGACTACGCTGCAACCCTACAGTTGCCGCGGCATGGCTCCCTAACCGTGTGATCATCGTTCCTACATGCGAATTCTGTTCATGTTGGTGCACCATCCTGCCACCTAACATCCTGCATTTTTATTTTTATTTTTCACAATGTTGTTCAAGCATCGCATGGCTCCAAGCCCGTCCTATGGGGCTTTAACCTATTACCATTTACCACTAAGCCCTCAGCGTCTAGAAGCTTACTTGACATTCTGGACTCCATAAGAATACTGTTGGTTGTGGAGCCTGATCTCTAGATTTAGAGATATTATTATTCAGCCGTCTCCGTACCCCAGGTTTGGTTATGATCCCGGCACAACCCTAGGGGTTGTTTTCGCCACCAATTTTTAGGCCCATGGTTTTGCGTATCCCGTGGTATTTTCCCATTGTATTTCCCTTATAAAATAAAGACATTGTAATATGGATAGGGTTGATGTATTAGGTATTATGCATTGTAAATATCTCTGAGATAAAGAAGAGAGACTATGAGACAGTGAAGAGGAAGTGCAGCAGTTGTGCTGCAGGTTGTATCCCTTCACTTTGCTGGACGGAATAATAACAAGGAATGGAAACTTCAGTGTGGACGTAGCCCAAGTTGGGGTGAACCACGATATATATGTGTCTCTCTTGTAATGTGTGTGTGATTATAGTTGCATTTCTATTTATTGTTATTGCTCTGCGATCCTTTTTTTTCTAACAAATTCCGCGTCCTTTTTTAACAACTTTTCCATAGAGTTCGTGATCATTGCATAACCACGGATAAACTTAAAATAGTACCCTATGTGCCCCAGTGTTGCTCTCAACTGCTTGACATTGGTAGGTGGTGTTAAGCTCAGAATGAGCGCAATATTTGCTGGGTCAACCAATAATCCTTGCTTGCAAACAATATGACCCAACAACATGCCAAATGGTGCACAGAAAATACACTTCTTCAAACTCAGCGATATCTGATGCTACCTACAACACTTCAACATCAGTCGCAAGTTTTCCAGATGATCATTGATCAATCCATAAACTGTCCAATCATCCATATAGACTTGCAAAAAATTCTAAATAAAATATCTGAATGCAACGACAACAACCCGGGAGAATACCGCAAGTGCATTCTTAAGCCCAAACGGCATCATGGTGTACTGGAAACAACCCCATTCAGTCACAAATGTCATCTTGTAGCGATCCTCTTTCGTGATCCTGATCTGGTTATAGCCAGAGAACCCATCGTGAAAGAATACATCTCTTGACCGTCGACTCCTTCCAGCACCTCATTAGTGAATGGCGTCAGAAAGGGATCATGCATCATTCAACTTCCTTAGATCGACGGAAATGCGTACCTCACCTGTCTTCTTATCCTGCACCACCATATGACTAATCCATTATGATTCTTCAATTGGCTCATTAATTCCAGCATCCAGCATGCAATCAAGTTCAATTTTGACCCGTTCCTTGTGTCATGGATTCAATCGATATGGTCGTTGTCTAATTGGTTTCACATCTGTATTTAATGGAATCTTCATCTCCCCTAGATCCCCCAGTATTCCCTTCATCTCGAAAAACTTTGTCGGGAATAAATATTGGAACTCATGCAACAGGTCAATGACCTTTTCCATCATTTCTTCATCCCAGTAGTCCCCAACATTCATAAACTTTGCGTTCTCCTCCGTCCCAATGTTAACCTTCCTAAGCTTCAGTGGCTGACTGATCGGATCGGTCGGTGTGTCAAGTGTTGTGACATCCCGACTCCCTTCCGATTCTAGAATATTGATATTTCATGGGTCATCACCATCCTCTGGCCCTCCAGTGATATTATAAAATTCCATCATCGATTGCATCTGCCAATGCATATGCGGATCCACAGGGTAGGCGACTGGAACCACTTTGAGAATGACATCGTGGATGAGCTGCAGGGCATTGTGAACATCCGGATTGGAATCCGTGAAACTGAAGGTATGAGTGAAGAAAACAGTCAGCTCTAACCAGGTGGTAATCTCCCCACGCAACTCAACTGCAACATACCACGATCGCCACATTTCATCCAAAGTGTGGATGAAGCCGTGGACTCATTCATCCCTTGGTCGTGAGGCCCACAGCGTCTGAGATTCCATCATATGACTACCAAGGTCATTCCGCCCATCGTACCTGCTGGTGTGGTATATTTATGTGTCGCCGAAGTGAACCATCATCAATATTCGACACTGCGACCACTCGGTAATTGACTTCTTATTAGTCTCCCACCAACGTGTTGGATTAGCCTTTAGCGCTTCCTCTAATGCCAGCAATCGCTGTGGTTCTATAACACCTTGTCTTCAAATGTGACTAAAAATTCAGACAACCTGGGCAGTTCTTCATATACTAGCAATTCAACAGTTCCAGTCGCAACGCGGCACAGCGACTGCGTGATCAAACCACACTTCCTGAATGACACCTCATGCATGCAATTCTTCCAATTCTCAAATGCATCATGAGAATCGGAAGACGCAATGCTAAAGCTGTGCGATCCGAGTTCACCGTTGGTATTCGGATGGATGTAATCTTCTGAAATGCTATATGCGTGATCCCATCCTCTTCCAACTTCATCCTTGACAATTTCAACATACCTGCGCCCTTCAGTCGGATCTAATGGAGCTATAACTCTGAGGTCTTGATTTTCAAAATTCATGACCCGCTTCTTGAAATTAATTATGGCCATACTGTCATAGGCCCATCCGATCCCTAACAACGTGGGATAGGAGCTTCCCCCGTCGACAACTTCGATAACATCGAAATCAACATATGTCTACATCCCCTCAATATCTACAAAAACTCGTGGGACTCTACCAATTGGTGTTACCTTGGCCAGATTAGCCAATCACAGCTGCACAGGAGACCAGCTCAGTGTAGGGCTCCCCATTTTCTGCCATGCCTGCTTTGTGAGAATGTTGAAATCTAAGCCTATATCTAGAATAACTAAATCTATGTCGTAGTCTCCGATCTGGACATTCGTGCGCATCTCTTTTCCTGTCTTCTTTCTCTGCAGAGAGTTTACCGTGGACTATTTTCATTCCTTGGGCAGTCGATGTAACAGACTCTTGATCTCGGCAAGAGCATCGGGATCGCATGCTAGCAATAAACAACTTTCAAAGAAGTTTTGTAAAGTACCATACTTTCACGATGGTCCTTCTCCCGAAGTTGAATCAAAAGCAGGAGGCATGTCGTAGACAATTGGCTTACCATAATTTCTTCCTAGAATATGACGTGTTTTAAAGAACGTATCTCGCTCGGCATCAATATCAAGCTACACCTTCTTCTTTCCCGCCAGTCGAATCAACTGATGCGGACCATCTTCTCCTGTCGTCGCAGCTCTGCAAGTGATAACAGCAATAGCAGCATCCTGCATCCTCGATTCTGCTGAAATCGTCACGACAGTTGGTCCTTGATTCTAGTTCGAAGGTGGGTTCCCAAGTTGATTCACATTTTGATTTGCATTCTGATTCTGCTGCTGATTCTGGTTTTGCATCTGATTCTGATTCTGCAGCGGTTGTTGATTCTGAAACTGGTTCTGGTTCTGGTTCTGCAATTGTGGAACGTTTCCATCCTGCCATCTTGCGATCAACTGTGGACAGTTCTCAACAGTGTGATCAATACCAAAGCAATATGTACACTGTGTTTGCAATTGCGAGCAATCTCTTTGATAGTGTCCCCATACTCCGCAAGTATAACATTGGACAGGTCCGCGACCTCGTCCGCCTCCTCGACCAAATCCTCCACCTCGTCCCCCAGGGAATCCTCCGCGGAATCCTCCTTGCTGCAGTTGATTAAATTGTTGCTGCAAGGGATTCGATTGCAGCTGAGCACACTACCCTGGATGAACATATGGCACTGGCTAAACGTACTATGGCTGTTACGGAGCCATTTGCATCTGATTATAATGCGGTTGTGGTACAAACTGCTATTGTGGTTACAGCAGCGGTACAAATTGCATCTACTATTGGGGTGGCGACTGGGCCACCTGTGACTGCAGCTGCGGCTGTTGTACTGCATAATGGTCGTCCTTCACATAGTATGAGTTGTACGCTCTTTCCTAAAGTAGTTCATATGCGCAGCAATCCTTATCTTCATGCCCAACAGAGTTGCATAATGTACAATACAAATTCATCGGCTTCATGACCATCTTCTGCATGTATTGACACTCCTCATGTCGATGCCCATAGACCTGACAGATGCGGCACCATGGCATACCACCACCACTCAATGGGTTCAGCGCTTCGGATACCAGATAGTTACGAAAATCTGGGAAACTGTCCTTTGTATGCCCCTCTGCACGACATCACATACACCAAGCCTCTTCGCGGTGTTCTTTACCCTTCTTAAGATCTTGCAACTGAATTTTCAAGTTGGCCAACTGCGTCTGAATCTGAGACATGTCGACTGCATTCTCACCAACCGGTGAAGCTTCTAACCACATCGCAATCTCCATAGCCTTGCTTGGTGTCGCAATGTTCTGTTGCATCAACGGAATTCTGATATGGGGTAGCAATGCTGCGATGAACCATTCCTTATGCTTCACATCGCTCATCTCAAAGCTGACCCTTGCAATTAGCGTTTTGAACCGTTGGTCAAAATCTCAAATAGTTTCATTCAGATACTGCATGATCTCCTTTAGTTCCGTAATGTATTGCGCTTCGACTTCGGTTTTCTGAACTCTGCAATTAATCCTTTTCTGACTTCATCCAATGTTTTCTTTGGGCTTCCCACAGGAACCTGCACAAAATTCATGAACCAGTCCAATGCGCAACCCCAAAGAGTCGTTGCCAATTGACCTTTCTTGGCCTCATCATCCGTAATCTATTTAACAGTCCACACAGCTTCACATAAAAACCAGTATTGCTCTGGGTTGTCAGTTCCATTTCCATGGAATATAGGTAACTCCATATCTTCGCCCACCATCCTAGGCTTCCTTCCTACAGTCGGTGATCTGCTAGTAAGTAAATGATGTTGACATGATGAACACGATGGTGTCAAGGTTGTATTTATTACTGGTTGTGATATAGTGAGCGGAGGTGTGGGTACGCTACTACTGGGGGTTGGTCCTGCCTCTATCTTGGGCGTAACCTATTTGTCCTTGTTGGAACTGTGAGGTCACTTCGTCCCATGTGGTATTCCTTTGCGGTTTTGCGGTTCAATCGCAGCAAGACCTTCTCCTTTCCCCTGCCTCTTCTCTTGTCGAAACCTTGCTCCTCCTCTCGTAAGACCACTCTCTTCCTCGGCTTCCTTCACAGTCTTGTCATGACTAACACCCATCTACCCCATATCATTCCATTCACTCCCCCCCCCCCCCGTTGTCGCAATATCCACGGCCTCCGCCCACCAGGGTTCTACTGGTCGAGGTGCATCTTTAGTATGCCCTTTTCACAGATGAGCATCTTAATGGTCAACTGGAACCTGCCTCGAGGTCTGTTGAAAAATTCCCTTTAGGCTTTGCTATAGGATTTCATCATGTCAACCGCAAACTCGGTGATATAGCACTCCAGTATACTATCTAACCAGACTTCAACAGCCCGGGATGCTTTGTTGTCTACCTCTTGCAGCTCTTGGATCAGTTCTGGGGTCCAAGATGTCGGCTCACCACCTTGGAAGTTTCGCTTTTGAAAGGTCAATTTCGCTAACCATTCATACAAGATAATCGGGAATTCGCAGAAAAAATATTCGTGTGGACTGTCATGTATGTACTTTTCCAGCCACCAATCCATCAATAACCAAGGCTTCCGATTTTCTTTCTCAGTGAACTCTCGCAACTTTTGATCAAACCAATCTTGAATTTCTAGTTTTGTTGAATGCCACAACATGTCCTTCCTTCACTTCGCACTATGGTCCCGGCAACGGAACCATTTGTTGACACAAACCCAGTCGACCGGGGTTCCTTAGTCTGTCGACATCCAACCCACCGCAATCTCCCTGAGCACCGACCTAGACAGGTTTTACCCTGTCTAATAACACCTGCGGAGCAGATGAAGTCTCACCCGAGACGTTCAAGGGAAAGCTGACGGAACCATGTTTCCGCCGAATGAAGAAGGACCTTTGCGCATCCACTTATCAACTTATTGCAACATTCACAAACCGATCTAACATTTCGACTTATGCATTTAGACAGAATCACATCATCATTCAACAGATCTTATTGTTAAATAAACCATTAATGTGAAACAGATCTAGTAGTAAAACATCATTTGGGACAAGGAATCATTGCATCATTCATGTATTCAAGTTGCACATCACATTCATAGCAGGAAAACAGAAAGAGACACAATAATTCTGCTCAACAACATATCATATTAACCTTCGCAAAAACCCATAGATATAGCAATATAGTTCTTCTGTCGCATACCCGGATTAACAGACAATAACAAGCAAAATCATCTGTGCTCAACTATCTCTTCGATTGATCAATTCCTGGATATCCAACACCTACAATGCTATGTCTATTTATAGGTTTGTGCCTTTACATTTGTAGTCCACTTAGGCAACCGCCTAATTACTTCTTAACAAACTCTACAAGAATGATGACCCAAAAACCCACATAATGCGGTCGACATGACCCAAAACCCACATAATGCAGTCCAAAAATACATAAAGTATTATTATTTCCGACTTGTGCACGGTTTTCCTCCTTGCGCGGTGTCTTTGGCCTTTCACAACATTCGTGATGTTGCGCAGCTGACTTATCTAAACCACATACCAACACATTCTTGTAAAAGACCTTGGAGAGAAAATCATATATGTGAGAGTGAAAAGATCAATGAAATATCTAAAGCTTCAAGGAATGCATGTATGTCCTACTTGAGGAGCGTTTTGGGGATTTCTTTGGAAAGAGATTCCAAATCTATTGATCTTAAGGAAACCAAGGGGAAAAATGCATCAGATTGCTTGAAGGAGCAAAAGGAGGAGACCCATGAATCACCTAGTTCTAAAATAGGTGAAGTAGAAGAAGTTGTAACAACCCTCATATACGAATATAGGGCATATTTAATATAATAAATATAATGCAATATAATATAACGTAAGATAATAAAAAGAAGTAACGAAAAGAAAATTTTGCATAAAGAAAGAAATTAAATAAGAAATTAAGAAATGAGGGAGAGGGAGGATATAAAAGGGGGAGAAGAAGTGAAGAGGGGGACTTTTTTCTTTTGGCATTGGGAAGAGGAGCTTTGGAGGAGAGGAAAGCAAGATAGCACTGGCATAGAGTTAATTGTTGGGGGCTCGGGGGCCTCAACCTTTTTGGTTGGGGGTTGGTTGGGTGGAGAGTCATCCCCCCACCTTCAGTTGTACATTTTGGAGCCATCAAGGTAATCACAAGGTCTTCTAACCAAGTATGTTCTGATTTGTTTTCAGATCTTCTTGCATGTTGTAATATTTTATGTATTATTAGTTTTCCATAAATTTTAGGGTTCTACATTTGCTATCAGAGCATGTTGTGATTAATTTTGGTATTTTACAGCCATGTTACGTGTTAGTGAAGAATAAGAGAATATATCATATATTTGGTATCATGTATGTTATCGTTTCATGCTAACCCTTATTGCTCCCATAGAATGAATATTTGACATATGATGGATCATGTTGGTTGTTACTCCATGTTGATAGTACTAATGTTGAAAAATGGTAGCTTGTGATGACATGTTTATGAGATGCTTAGTGAAATTATGAAAGTACCATGACCAGTTATGTTATAATGGTAGCAAAAAGGCACCTAAATGCATTAAATGTTAAACTTGGCATGACTTATCGTGACAATGGCTTATGATGTAATGTAATGCAATATGAACTGGTGGCTAGACATTCTTATTAGCACAGGATTCAAGGTTGATCCATGCTATTATTATATTGAGAAATGGTTACTAATGATTATTCATTATGGCAAGTGCCAGTTGTTCCAGGCGATCCACTCAGATAGCCTGATGAGGCTAAGTATTCTGTGATTTCGTGGGAGCCCATAACCACGAATGAGAATGGTTACTATAAATAAATTATGAGATGGGGGACAAGCCCAACAATTAGCTATGTGCCAGCAACACTTGACTATTGTACCAAAATTTGGGAAGGTGGCAATGCCACGGATACTTCCCGGAGAACTTCTGATGTGACCAGATTCCACTGTTGGAGACATACTCACTGGGAGGGAGGTTTATGGAGAAGGACTTATGATTCCTGGGGCTGGTACCTTGAGGGTGTTGTGGAGGATGTTTAGGATAGCCTTCTAAGATGCCTGGGGTGTAATGATCCTAGTATCAGGATCGAGGGTATCGGGAGCATCAGGATCAGGGTACCGGGCACTAGATGCCGGCTAGTACCGATGAGGCCCAGATTCCGTTAGAATCCGATGAGGCTGTATTATTACCAGAAGTTGGGAAGGTGGAAATGTCGCAGTAACTTCCTTGGGAACTTCTGATGCCTACTGTATGATCTGCGGACAGGTTACAGTAGAGGGCCCATGCCATGGCGAGCGGGACCATCCGGAGTTGGAGGGGAGGTGTAGGGAGGTTGATCGGATGGTATGATTCTCAAGGAGAGGGTGAGTAAGGAAAGAGGAAGTAAAAAAACACACAGTCATTAATTATTAATTAATTATCTAATGCTTATGTATGTATGCTGCATGATTGTTTATATGGTTGCATACTAGACTCATAGGGAATTACTTAAGAGCATGTTGTAACTTAGGGCGTTTGATTGTATTAGTGTGGTTTGTAGACTTCTATGTGGTGGCCACACATATAAATCTCTAAACTTCACAATAGCACTAGCTACCTATATACTATAGTATTTACTTGATTGATTGATTGAATAAGTATTGTATTTATTGCTTGAAGATTATAACTTTGGGACGAAGTTTCTTGAAGGGGGGAAGTATGTAACAACCCTCATATACGAATATAGGGCATATTTAATATAATAAATATAATGCAATATAATATAACATAAGATAATAAGAAGAAATATGAAAAAGAAGTAACGGAAAGCAAATTTTGCATAAAGAAAGAAATTAAATAAGAAATTAAGAAATGAGGGAGAGGGAGGATATAAAAGGGGGAGAAGAAGTGAAGAGGGGGGCTTTTTTCTTTTGGCATTGGGAAGAGGAGCTCTGGAGGAGAGGAAAGCAAGATAGCACTGGCATAGAGTTAATCGTTGGGGGCTCGGGGGCCTCAGCCTTTTTGGTTGGGGGTTGGTTGGGTGGAGAGTCATCCCCCCACCTTCAGTTGTACATTTTGGAGCCATCAAGGTAATCACAATGTCTTCTAACTAGGTATGTTCTGATTTGTTTTCAGATCTTCTTGCATGTTGTAATATTTTATGTATTATTAGTTTTCCAAAAAATTTAGGGTTCTACAGAAGCAGTACATGAAGAGGATCGAAAGTCACTCCCAAGTGACTTTGAAAAAGATGAAGAGACATCACATGAGCATGAAGAAGATTCTATTGAAAATATTGAAGATCATTTCGAGACACATTCTACCTTGGAAATGAAACAAAGAGCATCTATTCATGGATGCTTGAACTATGAAAGAGTACCTACTGATGGGTTCTCACACCTCTATGTTGGTGACATAGAGATCACTTTTGAAAGTGTTTCTACAAGCCAAAGTTCCATTAAGCATGAGAATGAAGACCTTGTAGCAGTTGAAGAAGAATCAAGATCAACTTCCCCATCACCATTTGAGCTTCATGAAGTTGGTCCAAGCAAGAAGGAAGAAGATGAGGAGGTTCATTTGCAATAGCTTCATTTTCTTGAAGGTTTCTTGAAGATGAATTAAAAGAAGATCCAAGAGACCCTTAGCATACTCCATGACACTCAAGCCACGGATCCATTCTTATTGGAGAGTTTCTTCATTGAAGGATCCATCCTTCCTTGAAGACATGGAGAAGATTCAAAGAGAAATGCGCAACATCAAAGGTAATTTCATGCCTTTTCTTTTTTATAGGAACAATTTGATTGAGTTTAATGAATTGTTACATGATGCATACTTGAAGAATAATGAGGATATTCATAAACTCAAAATTCAAAATGAGCAACTTTTTGAAAGGTTGCAATATACTTGTTCTTCCTCCTATGTTTCAAATTGTCATATGGTAGATTGCATGGAGGATTCTCATGACATGGTAGATCATGAGAAACATGGAACTTTTCATGTGCTTGATGAGTTTGAATATGATATTGATGATATCCAAGCACTTGATGTAGTGGAAGAGGAACTTGAGTTTCCTCTTGGAAATTGTTACACATTTTTTTAAGAAGTTGATTCCACTACCTTGGAACCAACCTATGAGGAAAGTTCTGCATTTTTTAGGGAGGTGCATGATCCTACCATTATGGAGCATTTACATGAGGACACTTCTGTACTTTCTGATCAATTGGGTGAGATGGTTCATTCTCCTACATCCTACACTTCCATATTTTGCAGCATTCATCCTAATGAAGTGTGGGTGAAAGGTTTATTTTTTATGGTGCCACATGAGGAGCATGAAACTCCTATCTCTCCTTTATATGATGACATTATTGGAGCCACTTCTTATTTACATTTGTAGCATCATTCCTTGTTACCTTATGATGAAACACATCTACATGGATTCACTTATGATGTTCACTTGAGTCACTTGAAGACTCATGATTTTCCTTGCTCCTTGCTTAGTTCAATTGATATTGGAAGAAATTCATCCACTACTTGGGTGAAGAGATATATGATTGGATAAAATTCTTATTAGCAGCAACATCCTTTGTTATTTCTTGATGATACATATGTTCATGGATGCACAAATTCTACTTATGTGAGCCCCTTGAAGGCTTTTTTTTTCTATGCTCCCTACTTGGTTCAGATTTTAGTGGAGGTTCTTCATTCACTTCTTGGATGAAAGAACACATGGTTGATTATTTTGATGCATATTACATCCTTTTGGAGCAGCATTATAGGACATGGTATCCTCACCTATGTCATTGGAGCAGATTTTATTGGTCACTTGAAGCTTGTATGCACTTGGCAAATGGTGGTCTACTTACTTGGTGTTGGCCCGGTTTTGCAACTAGGCTTAGTGATATGGGCACCTGCTAACTAGTAGCAGTAGTTTCAATAGAATTAAACAAGAAACTAATCTAAACAAAACTAATCATGGATCTATGCAAGAATATAAGCAAATAATGGAAATATTTTAAAAACAAGAACAAGAAAATATGAAAGAATAAATTTGTATTTAAAAATGGGGCAAGCTAATGCTTGCAATAGTAATACCTCCAATGGTGAAGGTTGATGTAGAGCAACTCCCAAGATAAGTAGCTCCAAGCTCCAAGAGGTCTCCTTCTCCAAGGTTGCTAATAATGGCCAAAATGCTCAAGGAAGATTTCGGCAGCATGAGGATGAGATAATGGATGGATGTGAAATGAGGAGCCCCTACCACCTTTTTATAGGTTTTGGTGGTGGGGAATACCATTTGTGGTTTTGTGGAAACCAAATGGTATTGACCAACATGGTTTAGGTACTTTTCCCTCCTTTTTCCTTTTTTGAATAAAATTAATATTTTTATTCCCTTTTTAATATTTGTGGGAATTTGGACCCTTTTTTAGGGTTTTTTATGCTTTTTAGGAAAAATAATCTTTTTGAGTGGGAAAAAGGGGTGTACTAAGGTCTTTTGGTGACCTTTTGTTGGTTTCAGAGGCTCAGATGGTGGAAAAGTGGACAAATGGGTTATATGAATAGGGAAATGAGCTAGTGAGCACTTTTTGGGTGTCAACAGATTGCCCCCTGATGTGTGAGGGTAGGAGCTCATTGTATGGCCAATAGACATCATAGTTCTTTTGTCTTTTTCTGGGGTTGAGCGGAGAGAAGAGACCGGTTGGAGATTGGAGCCACGGCCCTTGGAAGCTGCAAAAATGAAAAAATGTTACATGGCCTCAATATGAATGAGGTATAATCTCTGATAATGGACGAGGCGGGCATTCCCATGCTCGTATCAGGATATAGAACGATAATAACAATAGGGTCCAAAATATGGGGACTTGAAAGATACATGGCCTCAAATAAAGGATGAGGAAGAAACTCAATATATGGACGAGGCGGGCATTCCCATGCTCGTATCCGTAAAAAATAACTGTAAGGCCCGAACAAAAGGGGGGGACTTGTAAGATACATAGAGAACCACTGTGACATCATAAGGGTCCAGAGGGGACACAACTCTAGGATGCACTGCTGGGCTGACCATGTCTGAGTGGAAGAACTGATATACTGAAATAACAACAGTGCTGTTGAGTGTGGACTCAGAGGAACTGATGAGCTGCTGGATCAAGGGTATACTGAATTGAAACTCGAGGAAGCATATAACTGGATGGCTTCCGAAGACTGTCACCATGCGCAACCCGGATATCTATAGAAAAAATGTAACTGGTTGTTTTCATAGGTAGACTCTCAAATGTGGAAGAGTCAGGAGGTATCTGGGGTCTTCGACGAAAAACTTGAAAGGATCAATGCCCTGTGCGAGTCTCAACGATGCGATCAAGGTGTTGAAGTCGAGCATGTGAGAGACAATCATTTAGAGAAGCACTGAGGAATCTTCTCGAAATGATTCGTAGGCACTCATCATGAATGGTGATGAGTCCAAGACACAGGGACCTCTAGGTCTATTCTCTGGAATAAATGTGGTTGTCGTCGACAGAGGGAGACCGGAAACTAACAAGGCAATGATGTTTCCTTGATAGGAGCACGAGGTGTAAAACCGAAGTGTTGTAGTACTGATGGTAGGACTGACATACTTGTGGGGATGGGAAATAACTGGGTCATAAAGTGGGTAGACTCAAACTTCCTTTGTTCAGAGCATGATGAAATGGTTGACCTGGCAGTGTAGGGAACTGACTTGTAGGTGTGGGGATCATTGCTTTTATTGACTGAATGGTATATATTGACTCTGGGGGGGAATCAAGTTGATGGGTGCTGTCGAGGGATTCTCAGGGTGACATACTGTGGAATACTCTGAACAAAGGCGACCAAATGGGGAAGCTGCCATAGGAGTAGACGTGATCTGTTGTGGCACCGAGAAGCACCATTGGGTCCTTCTTCGTAGTTTTAATGAGCTCCAAGAAGGGATAAAAGTGTGCTCTGAAATGGTACTGTCCTGTGGATTTGTGAGCCCAGGACTGTTCGTGCTCATTGGTGCTTTCATTTTTTTGGAGTCTGAAAACGATAAGAAGACTCTGCAGTGGTTATGACTACTGTCCTGTTGTTTTTACGAGCCCAGGATGGTGATTGCTCGTGGTCGCTTTCATGTTTAGAGAGTCTAAAAGCAGTAAGTGGACTCCATTGGTGTTTCTTTTTCGTAAGCTAAGTCTCCAAGGCCCGAAAAAGCATAAAATGATGCGGATGGAGAACTCTTCTAGCCGATGTGACTAGAGTATACCTTTTTTCGTAATTAGTCTACAAGGTCCGGAAAAGGGGTAAACTTGTACCAGGTAGACGCCCTTTCAGATACGTTTAGAGAGCATGAAAGGAAGCAAGATTTCTCGGCGATCTTGTCATTGTTTTAGGAGTCAGAAAAGAGCTTAACAGAAACTCCCTAAGTGCCTT
This sequence comes from Larix kaempferi, assembly GCA_027924585.1. Classification (NCBI taxonomy): domain Eukaryota; kingdom Viridiplantae; phylum Streptophyta; class Pinopsida; order Pinales; family Pinaceae; genus Larix; species Larix kaempferi. The sequence continues at coordinate 550,879 of BSBM01001712.1, forward strand.
TTTCGTAAAAAAGGATTGCTCGGCCCGAAAAAGGGATAAAATTATTACGAAAAAAAAATGGATAGATGGGAGCGAGAAAAGGTCTCAAGTGTCATCATGTGTGTGGGATACTGGATCCGGTTACATAAATATTGTCAAAAGGGGGCTGTGGCTTTGTGGCACGCAAACCGAGGCAATGAGAGGGCATTTTGAAAAAATGGCCGAAAAGTATGGGTGTGAGAGCGAGAAATGATCTCAAGCATCATCACAAGCACGGGACACTGAATCCAGCGATATAAAGATGGTCAACCACGGAGAACGGCGGATGTGGCACGCAAACCAAGGCGACGAGGGGGCATGGAAAAAATGCCCGAAAAATATGGGGGTGAGAGCAAGAAATGATCTCAAGCATCATCACGAGCGTGGAAAACTGAATTCGACGATATAAATACTGTCAAAAATGGAGAACGACGGATGTGGCACATAAACCGAGGTGACGAGGGGGGCATGGAAAAAATGCCCAAAAAATCTAGGCATGAGAGCGAGAAATGATCTCTAGCATCATCACAAGCACGGAAAACTGAATCCGGCGATATAAAACTCATCGAAAACGGATAACGACCGATGTGGCACACAAATTGAGGCGACGAGGGGGCATGGTAAAAAATGCCCAAAAAATCTGGGCGTGAGAGCGAGAAATGATCTCAAGCATCATCATGGGCTCGAAAAAATGAATCCGATGATTTCAAATATATCAAAAACGGAGAGCAGCCGAAGTGGTACGCAAACTGGGGCGACAAGGTGTCGGGACACAATGTTGATATTGGTCTTGTTGAGAGCGAGAAATGATCTCAAGCATCATCACAGGCACGGAAATATGAATCCGGCAGTGCAAATGGTGCGAAAAACGGAGGTCATAAGGACTCCGGAATGGTTAAAGGAAAGAACTAGGTTAAAAAATGGCTACAAATAAAGGTGATCCCACCAAGCGAAGGATGCAGTGGTGGGGAGAAATGATGACTCGTGGGGGCAAAATACTAGGTGTATCAAATCAACTGAAATATACAAGTGACACGTGACCTCAAAAATGGTTGAGATCACGAATATGAAAAAGTGAGCAGGGTTAATGACCTGCCCCCATGCTATGTGCATGGGGTTTGTGATTGTGGATCACATATGTGTTGGTTTGAACGATGGGCTCATTGAGGTGTTGAGATAGAGATGATGGGGAAGGTTCAAAATGATTGATCATGCCCCCTATCCCGAGGTCGAGGTAATCTATTATGCCCCCTAACTCAGAGGTGTCAATGTGGTGCAGATGTTGTCTCAGAGAGAGATCAATAGGGCATTGAGCAACTGCTGGCGGGGTGATATACCATGAGGCTATGGGTCGTGGTGGCATACTGAAGTGATGATATGATGATGGGGGATTCCCTTTGTGGGGTGGATGCCCCCAGTATCTCCGAAGAGGATCACGATGATGATGAGTAGGAAAGGTTTTGGGCCTGCCCCCATGTTGTGGACATGTGGTTTCCTGGTCGATTTGAAAGGGTTGAACCTGTGTGTCAAAGGGATCAATGGAAGGGGCCGACCGGACAGAGGGGTATCCAGTGGAGATCGTATAAATGGCGGGGTCAAGGCCAAGCATTTCGGTATCTGACCAAGTAAAGACATCAGTGAATTCTTGGAACAGTTGTTGGTATTCTCCGATCTCATGCTCACTGTGGGAGGTTCCTAATGTGATGGTATGAAGGGAACCAAGTGGGTCAGAGATGTCAATGTGGATGACGGGAGAAATATCGGCCATGGGATCCGTTAACCAGTCGATTTTAGTAGGAAGGAAATCCTTGGACTCAACCGCAGATTGGGTAGCGGTGGTGGATGAAGTCTCTTCCGGGAGGAAGTATGGACGATGGTGCATGTCTTCCCCGGGATAATCAAAGGTAGTAGGAGTCTCGAGAACCTCTTCATCATTGCGGGAGCTTTGAGTGGTAAAATCGAGTGATGAGGTAGTGGTAGTCGAAGAGATCATGTAGATGGTGTTAATCTCTCCGGATGAGGATGATGCGAGAGGGTAGATCTCCTCGATAGTAGGGGGTGCCATCTCTAGGTCTAAATTGTTCATCTCGTAGAGAGCTGCTCTGTAGTCTGGGATGTCAGGACAGTTGTGGGAGTAGTGGCCGTAAATACCGCATATCGCACATGGGTGGTTGGTATGCAGTGATTTATCACGAGGCATAGGGTTTGGATCTAGTTTGACCATCGGGATGTTGGGGTCGTCGTCCAACATTTGCATGTGTTCCTGCAATGCAAGTAACTGTGGACACTGATGGGTTGGATGGCCTAACTCATCACACAGCGAGCATTTTGGAGGAGCACGGAATACGGGGGAAGGTTTAACTGCCTTGGGTGGGTGTACCGCAGTGTATGGTTGTGGGCCTCTGCCCCCAGTGGGCCTGATGAGTGGAGGGGGATTCGTCGATGACGAAGGAGTAGTGATACCGGGAGGTGGTTGGGTAGAAGTAACAATGGGTTGCACCGGTTGCAGGATGACATTTGGTGTCAGCGGTGGAACTGGAGGCAAAATATACCACACGGGTAATCCCAATGTTAACTCGGGTAGACTAAGGGTAGCCATAACCGGGGCGCTTACTACACCCGAAGGAGGAAATAGAAAGGGGATTGTGTGGATGGGTGTAACCCCAATGTGACTAGGGACCAATGGTGGTTTGGGTAACAAGGAGGGTTGATTACCGGGTGTTTGTGAAAGGGTGCAGAGGTTAGCAACGTGGGTCTCCGATGATGGTGGTGGAATGGCCTGGAATGTAGAGGTCATCAGTGCCTCGGAGTAAAGTCCGGGTCCTACCGAGGAAATGAATGAGGTAGTTGCACCACAAACAGGTTGTTCAACCATGGGGAGAACATTTTCAGGTGTGGCGGGGGCCTTGGGATCGTAATAGGTGAGCTGGTCGACCTTGACCACGCGTCCCTCATGGGGGAACTGCATGGTGCGAAATACGGATGAGGCAACAGCCCGCATGGCATACATGTAGCTGCGACCAAGTAAAAGGTTATAGTCTAGTTGGGCATTGATGACCTCAATGTCAATGAGCACGGTTTTACCCGCCAGCTGGACAGGGACATTGGCTAAAAGACCTTGGGGTTGAGCCGAACGGCCGTCGTAAGCTCGTAATGCAGTGGTGGACTGCTGGAGAGTAGGGGATCCCAACTTCTGCCAAACGAATGTGGACATGACGCATGTGGAGGCCCCTTCATCGATAATGCACCGATGGATGACAAGATTCCGAACAGAAACGGAAACTTGGAATGCTAAAGAGGAAGGCAGGCGGGGTTCAGACTGGTCTGAATCGAATGCGATCAACTGTGAATCATTGGGTTCAATGGCGCCAATGGCAGAGAGAAAATTTTTGCGCTGCTAAGGACAATTTTTCAAAACTTCTAAAGCAGACATGGCTGCATGAGACTGGGCTAAGTCGTCGACAATGTTGTAATTCGACGCAGCGCGAGCATTGGGATTACTGTTGATGCAACGAAGTGGGAAGCGAGGTGCTTTGGAAACGCCATCAAGTGGAGCCGGAGGTATACATAACGTTTGATCTGTGGGATTAACGTTAGTGTTTTTGTCGATGGGAGGGGCTTCAGAGGTGGAGCCATATTGGTTCCGACGGGTTTGGAGGTTGGCAGCGGCATTCGACATCATCAACAAATGGTGAGTACCTGAATCAAACATGGGTTGATCAGGGGCTGCATAAGTGATCTGCTGTGGTGGCACGTTGCCCTGAGGGGGGGCTAATGGCTGAGTGTTCACTACACCCTGGTTTGGAAAGGGGTTTTGCAGCACCAAGGGTTGATGTTGAGGTGGTGGAGGGTTGGGTGGCGGCTGAGGAGCCGCTTGCCCTTGACGATGTGCATCGTTGGTCTAGAGTTGTGAGCTCGCTCCAAATGTGGGCAAGAATGCGTGTAATGACCATATACCCCGCAGATAGAACAAGGGTGGTTTGTTCTGAGGTTATTATTTCTAGGCTGCTTGGGATTCCGATCCGCATTGCGGTTGGGAGGAGCAGCATCGTTATTCTGCGAAGGATTGGGAGGTGGAGGACCTTGCTGATGTTGTTGGTTATTACCGTGGTTACGACCTCTACCACGGTTCTGTTGCACACCTTGGTTGCGCTGGTTGTTTTGGTTCTGGGGTTGGTTGTGCTGTGTGTACACTTGCCCTTGAGCAGTGGGAGGATTTTGGTTCACCGCAGGTGCGGGAGCAGGTTGTGGTGGATAATAAGCTTGTGGGGCTGGAGGTGGTCCAGTGACCTGCTGGGGTTGTTGGTAACCCTGAGCTATTGGAGGTGTTGGGTTAGCTGCCACAACTTGCTGTGGATAGTACACAGGTTGAGGTGCAGCTGGGGGAGCGTATGCAGGTGGTGCATGACCAAAGCACTGAGGTGGACATGAAGGTCCATGGGTATGGTGGTGATGTGCCATGGGAGCATATGAACTGGTTGCTCCAGACTGAGATGTAGCCCGCGAAAGATCGGGACCATGGCTAGGATGTGAAATGGAAAAGGGTTGGGGATGCAAGGCCATACGACCAATGATGCCATAAGCGGCATGGGATGCCCCCGGCGCATCATGTTGGGATGACTCGCCCCGAGGGGCGTCTGGTATAATGGTATACAGATAACCCGACTGGATGTAAATGAGATCAAACTGTTGGGCTTTGAAGATGGCCTCTTCTTCAGACTGGGGTCTTTCAAATGCCACATCCTTCGCAATGAGAGGGAGAAGGGTTTTTAGAAACCAATCTAGGAAGATACGGTCGTCTAACTTGATTTTGCAGAGGCTTCGGCGTCGACGCCACTCATGAATGTGGTCAGTGATGTGGGTGGTCGTGTTCTGTCTGCAAGACAGTAGGATCTTGACGCTTGCATCATAGCGGACAGGTAACTGGAAGAACTGCAGGAAGGTCGAGGCAAGGGAGGTAAAGGAGGCATGCGTCCCATGGGGCTGCTCGATATACCACTTAGCTGCAGAGCCAGTGAAGGTGCACTGTAAAAGGCGGAGGCGGACAGAGTCGTCCACTATAGAGTTGGAGGAACACCATAGATGGAAGGACATAATATGGTTATGGGGGTCCTCTCCTGCCTTACCCTCAAACTTAGGGATGTCGGAGGGGAGTTTGGTGGGCATGGGAGGCCATGTGGGGTTGTGCCTAATGGGGTCATTGGTGAGCCTAGCTAAGTCTGGTAAGTTCAGACTCGCCATTTATGGTAAGCTAGCAGATGTAGTGACTGGAACTGGGACATGACTAGTCATGGTGGTATGATGTGGGGGTCCAGTAGCACCTAAAGGTATGCTAGGTATTGAAGGTATATATCCTCCAATACCTGTGGTATGGTAAAGGCCAGCGTTTCCTAGTACAACATGGGTTACACCAGGGTTAGGAATAGTAGTGGTGATTCTTGGGATAGGGTTTGTGGAAACCAGAGGGGGTGTGACCCCTATGTTGGGCATACCCATAACAGGTGGTGGCCCTGTGTTGGGAATTCCTATAACAGGAGGTGGCCCTATGTTGGGCATTCCTAAATGTGGAGTGTCCGCCATATTAGGCATACCTAGGGGGGTAGGTGTTGCCATGGATGGCATCGTAGTAGAAGGGTCAGTAGACGTCTCTCCTATGGTGCTGGTAAAAAGTGGGTCAAAAGGTGTTCCAGCCATAAGGTTGGTTGGAAATAACTCAGTGGGTTTTCGGATTCTGCCTCAGAATCAGAGGTGAAGCGAGGCGTGTCAGAATCGGATGACTATCTAGTTGACCGACGATGTGTCGAGTCAAGGGATAAGGCTCGGCGTCTATGACGTGGCAAGCCAAGTAGACTGAACTTCGGGAGTTCGCCCTGTAGACGACGAGAACGTCTAAAATTCTCAATGGTGAGAAAATAAGTTTTGTGTAAAAATATGTATGTGTAAAATGGTAATGTATAAAAAACTCAAAACCCTAATGCAACCAAGGGTGCAAGAAGGGGAGTGAAAATGAAGGCTCTCGGGCCAAAAAATCAACCTCAAAAAAGGGCACTTATTCTAGTAGATGTGCTACAATAAGTGGAGGGATGCAACAAATGGTCAGAGTACCAACATGCAAACAGCTTCTAGAAAAAATAGGTGTAACTAGACCAAAGGTGGGTTGAATCATGCAAACACCTAACTAAAAGTATTGTGAATCAACAAACTATATTCTCTGCAAGGTGATGAAATCCAAGTCAGACAATATTGAGTGTTAAGTCCATGGCTAGATATCCCCCTACCGGGAGGGACACCGGGTAATAAATCCTAAAGAATGGCTACTAGGATACTCCGTTCATGACACGTCGAGAAAAGGTAAATATGTCGTTTGGTCCTTGATCGCAATATCCCAATACAGGGATATCCCGAGAACTGCGAATGGTAGCCCTTCGGTTACTGAATGGATTTCGGTATTCCACTCAGGCTTCCGGAACCATCCTTGTGACTTCAACCCTCCTAGGGGAGAGGCCTTCCCATAAACCGGTTGTGACCGTGCCAATAAATACTAAGAGATTTTAGCTCCCTAAAGGACAACAACTATGTCTCAGATGTAATAACTGAGGGGTGTTATTGGAACACCTATCCCCTTAATACTACCTAGCTACAAAGTTCTTTTAGTGTTCCCCAAGTGGGGTTAAAAGTGGGTTGAAATTAGGGTAAGTTTTAAGGCTCAGTTTAAAATTAGTGTTTGATTGGGTGCACGTGTGATATTTTAAACTGAAAATGAAAAATTAAATGCTAAGTACTCAAAAAACAAAGGATCTTTTGAACAAAGAAAATATTATGACTTTTTCAATAAATGGAAATTAAATGCTTTTCAAGGACTATTCAAAAAACAAAGGATCTTTCAAACAGGAAAGCAAATAATAAACTTCTTTAAGAAATAAATGGATTTCTTTTTCAAAAATTGCTATGGGCAAAATATGAAGGAAGTAAACAGTAAAAAAATAAATTAATCTAGATAAAATGCAATCAAATCCTTCTTTCAATTTCTAAAAATATTTAAAAAGACTTTTTCACATGTGCATTTTAACTAGTAAAATTTTTCTATGGCTGTAAACAATGCTGGAATATTAATACTGGAAAATATGGGCCAAAATGGGTGAACTGAAGTGATAAATAAAACTAAAATAAAAGATTAGATAAATTTTTATGAAAAATTTCTTAAATATAATAGCATATTTGGATTCCTTGATCGAAAAACACCCAATTTGAAAAAAAAAATCGTTTCAAACGGAGTTCGAGAGAGGGAGATATGGTCATTTGAAAATTGAGCCGCGCGGCCAAAAAATCACATCGCGGGTTTCAGGCTAAAAGTTGCAATGGACCGCGCGGGTTTCGGGCTAAAAGTCGCAATGGACCGCGCGGGTTTCGGGCTAAAAGTCGCAATGGACCGCGTGGGTTTCGGGCCAAAAGTCGCGATGGACCGCGCGGGTTTCTGTCGCACAGTCGCGATGGGAAGTGCGGGTTTTGACCGTGAAGCCGCGATGTACAGCGCGAAAAAAGGCCGCGATGTGCAGCGCGGAAAAAGGCCGCGAAGCCGCGGCGCGCAGCGTGAAAAAAAAGCCGCGCAGTCGCGATGAGCCGCGCGACTGTCAAGCAAAAAGCCGCGAGGTGAAAGCCATACGCGGACGCCGAAAAACGAAGCTGAAAATTGAGAATTTCGGGATGTTAATGGCTAAAAAATAGGCCAAGATCTAGAACAGCAATGGATCTGCTGTCTAGGGTGGCAGATCTATGAATTAAACTAACAAATACTATCAAAAAGTAAAATTTAAAGCAAAGTGAGATCTAAAGATTCAAAAAGCAGCAGAGTCGCCAAAAACTGTTGGCCCGGTTTTGCAACCAGGCTTAATGCTATGGGCACCTGCTAACTAGTAGCCGCAGTTTCAATAGAATTAAACAAGAAACTAATCTAAACAAAACTAATCATGGATCTATGCAAGAATATAAGAAAATAATGGAAATATTTTAAAAACAAGAACAAGAAAATATAAAAGAATAAATTTGTATTTAAAAATGGGGCAAGCTAATGCTTGCAATAGTAATACCTCCAATGGTGAAGGTTGATATAGAGCAACTCCCAAGATAAGTAGCTCCAAGCTCCAAGAGGTCTCCTTCTCCAAGGTTGCTAATAATGACCAAAATGCTCAAGGAAGATTTCGGCAGCATGAGGATGAGATAATGGATGGATGTGAATTGAGGAGCCCCTACCACCTTTTTATAGGTTTTGGTGGTGGGGGAATACCATTTGTGGTTTTGTGGAAACCAAATGGTATTGACCAACATGGTTTAGGTACTTTTTCCCTCCTTTTTCCTTTTTTGAATAAAATTAATATTTTTATTCCTTTTTTAATATTTTTGGGAATTTGGACATTTTTTTAGGGTTTTTTATGCTTTTTAGGAAAAATAATGTTTTTGAGTGGGGAAAAAAAAGGGGTGTGTACTAAGGTCTTTTGGTGACCTTTTGTTGGTTTCAGAGGCTCAGATAGTGGAAAAGTGGACAAATGGGTTATATGAATAGGGAAATGAGCTAGTGAGCACTTTTTGGGTGTCAACACTTGGAGATATAAGCACTTTCATAATTCTTTGATGAAGCAGCTCCTTGATGTACATTTTCATTATGTTGTTATGTAATTTGATAATATATATTTTTTACTCATTGTGATTATTTTGATCTACAGCAAGATCTAGGATCCTTAGAGAACCTCACAAAATCGAATTACATGCAAAAACCAGCAAAAAAGCTTAAAAGAAGACAAATTTACACACACAATGTCAACTGAAACTTGGTATTATCAGACTGTCTAACATGTGAATATATTTAGAAAAGGTTTATATTTCATTTGGAGAAATTCATGAGGCTTAGGAAGCCCAAAATGATGTGTACATTGCTAATTGGCCAAATTGGCCTCAATCCCCCTAGGTGGGTCCAAACTCAATCCAAATCGGCCCAAATGGTCACGAATTTTGGTGGTGAACATGGCTGAGGCATGATGGATCAATAATGGGTCATAGGCATGCGTGGGTGAGCAAAATAAGGTGAGTGGGATGTCCAAGGAGGCATTAAATGCTCCAAATCATGCCAAAATTGGGCCAAATCCACCCAAGCGCTCCAAGTCAACAACTATTCCCCATTTCAAGGAAGGAGAGAACTCCAACATTAAATGAGGGTGAACTTGTGGACAAATGTGGAGTTTGACTTAGCTAGGTTGCTCAAATAGGTGTGAACACTCCTCATAAGTGGTTATTTGCCCAATTAAAGCTACCTAAGTCCAAACCATAGTGTAATAATGCATACAAGGCAATAAAAGGTACTAAGTGTTGGATTACTATTCTAACACCCCCCCCCTATCCAAAAATTAGTACATCTCATGAAATTAAAGTGGGAGGCCTTGGCAACAAAGGCTCAAGTCACCTCATTACAAACAGAAATTTTATTTGTCATGTAAATTGAGGACAAGAAGGAAAACCTCATGGGATAAAACCTTCCCTCTAAAATGGACATGGGGATGAACCTGCAATAAATTGTAGCAATAACCATCCATCACTCACTCCAATCAAATCTCTCAAGTGAGTGAATATCTTCCCAGTAAAACACTTGGTGAAAATATCAGCAGTTTGCTCAGTGGATGGGCAATACTGCAAGGAAATCACTATGTCATGCACTAAGCCCCGGATGTAGTGCATATGGATTTCAATATGCTTTTGTTCTCTACCTCTGAATTAGATCAGTAGATATCTTGATGGCACTTTGATTTTCCACCCAAATTTTGGTTGGAGAATCAATAGCAACACCAAAATTCTCGAAGAATTCCTTGCAACCAAACACACTGTGTAGTTGCATTCACTACTGCCCTGTACTCGGCCTCTGCTGATGAAAGTGAAATAGTATGTTGTTTCTTACTTGACCAGAAAATGGGACCTTCAGAAAACATGAAAACAAAACCTGAAGTTGAATTTCTATCAATGGGATCCCCAGCCCAATCCAAATCAGAAAATCCAACTAGTTGTAGTGAAGAACTAGCTGCATAGTGTACCCCAAAATTCTTTGTTCTTGGACATACTGGAGGATATTTTTTGGCTGCCTTCCAATGGATCTCATGTGTCTCCTGCATATATCTTGCTACAGCACTTACATCATAAGACAAATCATTTCTTGTATGTGTAAGGTACAACAAACTACCAACTAGCTGCCTGTAGAGTGTGCAATCCACCAAAAAAGAATCACCAAATTCACCTAGTTTGATGCCTGAAAGGAATGGGAACTTGGCTGCTTTACATTCATCCATTTAAACTTCAATAATAGGTATAAAGCATACTTTGGTTGACTCAACATGATGCCTCTTTCAGATTGCTCAATTTCCAAACCCAAAAATTGCCTTAGCAATCCTCGGTCACTCATGGCAAATTCACTATGTAGAGATGCCTTAATTGAACCAATTTGTTTGTTTGCAGCTCCCTGTAATTAAAATATCATCAAAATACAGTACAATGAACTGCAAAATATCATACCATTGCTGCAAATACACATTTTGGATCATTCTTGCATCGAATGAAACCAATTGAGAGCAAAGAAGCATCCATTTTAGCATACCAAGCCCTAGGGGCTTACTTGAGTCCATAGAGTGATTTCTTCAACCTGCAAAGTGAATGATCCTCTTGGAAACCTTTAGGTTGCTGCATGTATATCTCTTCCTGTAGATCACCATGTAAGAATGTACTTTTAACATCCATATGGTGCACTTTCCAACCCTTACTAGCTGCAATGGCTAAAGCTAGTCTAATTGAGTCCATCTTTGCAACCGGTGCAAAGGTCTCGGTATAATCCACACCTTGGATTTGAGAGTAGCCCTTAGCCACTAAATTAGCCTTATACTTCATATCAAAACCATCAGCAGCAATTTTGGTTTGAAAAATCCACTTACATTGCACAAACTTCCTCTTGAGAGGAAGGGGGACCAAATCCCATGTTTCATTCTCTTGAAGAGAATTGAATTCTTCTTCCATTGTTGATCTCCACCTTGGATCATGATAAGCTTCCTGATATGATTTTGGATCAAATCCAATCATCATATAACAGTGATCAGCAAGGGCACTTTTACTTTCAAAAGAAGCATTGTTTGTTTGAGATCTAGTCCTCCTAGGATCTTGGGATTGCCTGCCAATTCACCTGCAACTTGTATTATGTTTCAGCCCACTTGGGCCCTGATGGTGACTCATCTACAACAATGTCATATTCAGACATTTAATTATCATAATTATCAGAAAATACAGAGCTTGAATCATTACTTACTTCATCAAGGTGTGGAGGAGAAGAGCATTCCCCTGGTGCAAGCTCAAAATCTGGTATTGGTTCCTCTTCGAACTGCACACTTCTCTCAATGAAAGTGTTGAGTGTGGATGTGTCAAAGAGCTTATAACCCTTTTTGGATTCACCATATCCAACCATGATACATTCCCTGCTCTGTGGCTACAAATCCTTCCTCTTTTTCTGATGGAATTCGAGCCCAAGCTCTAGATCCAAAAATCCCGAAATTTGAGACATTTGGTTTTTGGCCAAACCATGCCTCGTAGGGGGTTTTCCTTTGACTGATTTGTGGAATGCCCTGTTTAGAATATGTGCAACACAATTGATGGCTTTATCCCATATCTTAGGGCTTAGATATCTTGCTTCAATCATACATGTTGCCATCTCTTTGAGAGATCTATTTTTCCTCTCTGCCACTCCATTTTGTTGTGGTGTATAGGGGATTGAATGTTGCATTTGAATGCCACATTCTCACAAAGATGTTGCAGATTTTTGTTCACATAATCCTTCCCATTATCAGTCCTAAGGATTTTTATCTTATGCCCACTATGATTCTCCACTAAGGCCTTCCAAATCTTCAATTGCTCAAACACTTCAGATTTAATTTTAGGAAGTAAACCTAGCAGAATCGAGAGTAGTCATCAATGAATGTGATTACATACCTTGATCCACCATATGATGGAGTGGGTAGAGGACCAATGAGGTCTGAATGTACCAATCCAAGTGGTTGTGTGTATCTCCTTGCCATTCCCTTCTCATAGCTGTGCTCTGGATGTTTCCCAATTACACAACCTATGCAAGCTCCATTTGAAGATTTTATTTCAGGAAGCCCTTCCACCATCTCATCTTTGTGCAATGCTTGGAGATACTTGTAGTTCATGTGGAAAAATATTTCGTGCCATAGCTTGGAGGTATCATTGGCATGAGAGTGGAGTACTTGGTCACTAGAACCATGGAGGAAATTCGATAACTTGTACATCCTCTCTTGATGGTCTGCATACCCAACTACCACAACTTGGTTTGAAGAAATTTATGAAATCTCTACCAATTCAGGAGTAAATGTTACTCTCTTGGCTTCTCCTGTATGGGTCATTTTATACACTGATAACAAATTTGCATCCAACGAAGGTACATAGAGCACATCACTGAAATAACCATGCTCCAAATCGATCCTACCAATCCCTTTGGTCTGGATTTCAGAGTCATCTCCCATTCGAACTGTTGGGCCACTATTCGAATGCATAGAGGAGAAGAGCTCTGTAGATGAAACCATGTTCCTAGAAGGCCCTGAATCAATAATGAAGGATGAGGAATTAGAAGTACCTGCTACCAAAGCATGACATTTCTCCTTGTTGTCAAGATTGGATGTGCCATCTTTCTTCTTTGCACCATCAGGGACAGGGATGTTGTTTTTCTCCAGCAGTTGCGCCATAGTGTCAATGGTTTTCTTCATGCAGGAGCTCTTTGGATGCCATACCTTGTGGCAATAGGTGCATTTGGTCTTCTCTTTTCCCTTCTTGTCCTTTTCCTTGGAAGATTACGAACCCCCATCAGCAGATTTGGTTTTGTCAAACTTCCTCTTCTTTGGCTGCTTCGAATTCTTTGCCTTCTGCTTTCCCTTGGAGGCATTCGAAACACCCATGGCCAAGGCTTGATCTTTCGATTTGATGGTTCCCATTTGAACTAGCTTGTCTTGCTCCTGAGTAAGACATTCCATGAAGGTTGCTAGTGATGGAATTTGCCAATTTCGGAGAGTCATTTTGGCAGAATGGAAGGTGCTTACAAACACTGAAAATTCTAGCCCTAGCTTCGAAAGGATGGACAGTATCAATTGTTCTTCTTTCTTAACAATTCCACATTGTTGCAACTGAAGCACTAGAGACTTGAACTTAGTGAAGAACTCCTGGATAATTTCAAAATGCGCTAGGCTCAAACTAATGAGCTCATTTTCAAGCTGATGGCCTCTCAATTCATCAGTTTCCCCAAAGAGTGCTTCTAGCTTAGCCCAGACTTCATTTGGGGTTGTCAAACTGTCTGTATG